>OV651815.1:433957-436456 GCA_927349885.1 Psylliodes chrysocephalus
TGTACAGTTACATTTTCTAATGAGTGATTGTACATTGATAATATATTTTTGTACATTTTTTATATTATTCTGTAATGGAATAGTTCGACACATGCAACGAAGACTATAGTAACTCATTATTTCCAGTTTTGAGAAAATCTAAGATAATATAGTATTCAAAGTATTTTATGGCCTAAATGATTTACTATATTTGATGGTAGTATTTCTGGTTGCTTAACCTCTTCGTTTATATATATGATACTTATTTAGATCAAAGCTTTTGGCAAATATATGTGCTGGGTAAAGGTAACTAAAAACTCTCAAAAATGAGTCTTCGTTGCATGGGTCGAGTTGATTCTGTTGGTAAAAAGGCTATTATTATAAGCAATAAATATAAAAATCAAATATTTTTTTTATTTTTCCTGTTAACAAAATATGCCAATGTTTACATAATAATAAACGTTCTTTATTGAGTTACAATACCCAATAGGCCATCTTCCGAAGTACTTCAGCTGATTTGACTGTATTTTCTAGTACAGTATGTTAAAGTTGTTAATACCAGTGAATGAACACAACTCTTTGTCAGATTTTAAAAGATCTGAAATTGTTTTAATTTTTGGGGTATGCGCACTTGTACACTAATGGCAATATACTTGAAAAAGAGTATTTGAAACCTGTCTTGTTTGGCGTGAGTAGCTAGGTTATCTTGAAACAAATCACTCTCAACTATGACTTTGTTTAATCTCACTATCACATTTAACTTTTTTTAGTTTGGACACAAAATCTTTATTATGTGGTTTGGATCTTCTTTTTGTTCTCTCAATATTTGATTTTGAAGTTTATTGAACAGAATCGTCAAACATTTACGTAAAAACTGGCAGGAAGACACAGCGATTTTTTTTTATATTTATTTTCACTTTGGATGAGGCATCTACAACACAAAAAAAGGTAAAATAAAAACATTCAATCGAAAAATAAATCTATATTACCTCTAGGCAAATCATCTTCTTTAAAATGCCTCTCAATTTTTAATTTTTGTAACCATGCATTTCTTGCAAAATTTCCACTTGCAATTTATAAAAATTATCCTACATTTACGAACTTTAGGAAGCAAATGAAATGTAAAAGAAGGTCCATTTTTTTTAGGGTTGCATCCAGGCACCCAACAAGTGTGTTTTTCACTGATATTCCACTTATAGTTCAAATAAAATAATATTTTAATATATATGATATAATTTGGAGTGAGGGTAGCCATATGTGAGTAGTAGGGATTAAGTGTAAAGGTTAAAGAAAAAGTCCTTTATTTCTCACAAAGTCAATTTATTGGCGACCGGTTTCGAAGTTGTCACTTCATCATCAGGCACACCTAAATGGAATATCAAGGAGTCAGTTGTAATAAAAACAATTATAAAAGCATGAACGGACTTTAACATAACAAAATAACAGAAAAAACACAAAAGAAAGTTAAACAATAACCTTGACTCACCTTGACTAATTCCATAAAGGAAGCGCTACAAAAAGTTTAACAGAACGAGTTAAAAAAGTCATGTGTAATAAGTATTTTTTTAAAAAATGTTTTAAATGTAGGTTAGGTTAAACCACCAGATGTCTTTTTGAATAAAATAATTAATTAAAACACATTTAAGACAATTATTAACTAAACAACACAAAATAGTTTTACAAGCACAAACAGTTTAAAAAATTTTAAGGAAATAATGTTAATTACTGAAAGTAAAAAGTAAAAAAGTAAAAATTATCAGACTGTCAAGACATCTATCTAGATTTTTAACGAATCAATGCAGTAAACTGTAAATTTTAAATTAGCGGATAAATAGTGTACTAACGGAGGTGTTATTTACTGAAAGTGAGTATAGGTGGCGATGACAAAATTTATTGAAAGTAAAATATATTAAACTGAGAATGAGAAAACAAAAAATTTTTATACTAACAAGAAAATTAGAACACTAAACAAGAAAATATGAAAATTCATATGTAAAAAGGGAAAATTTGAAGCAGATAATCAAAAAGAAAATTACTGTTACAGGAAACGGAAAATAGGTTGACAGTACGAATGTCAAAAAAGAGGAAAGTCAAATTTTGGCGTATGACAACCACGTGGGAGAATTTGAATAAGCTAAAAAATTTTTAATAAGATGCGAATGGGCAAAAATTAATGGAAAGAAAATCTAAATTGGGAGAGTTAATTGTGGTAAGTAACTGACTGAAGATCAAATGAGTGGGGGTAAAAGTCTGAAAATATTTTAAATAAGCGCAGAGAACGTTGGGGTACTAATAAATTGAATTTGTGCATTCAGAGAGCAGGAGGGGCCAGATTTAATATTTTTTAAAATTTCCAGGTTCTCAAAGTTATTCAGAAGGAATTTATTAGAAGTCATATGCAAAATGCATTGGCATTGGCTTCGACATTCGACATCATTGTTTAGAATAGAGCCACATATTTGACTTCATAAAAATGAGGCAATCCAAATTCTTTGGTTTTATTCTATTCCTTCGGTCTGT
>OV651815.1:436956-767954 GCA_927349885.1 Psylliodes chrysocephalus
TATCAACGACTTATTGTAGTGTATTTATATTGTTTGTAAAAATTATTTAGATTTCAAGATAGTGTGTTATTTTGTCGTGTATTGTGTTTCAATCTGCCCTTCTTTGATATAAACTTTTAATAATAATATATATTATTGATTTTAAAATCAAAAAAGGTTTATTTCTATTTGTTTTCTTTTCGTAAATAATGTTCAACATTATGCAACTGGTTGCGTATAGTAGAGCATTTTGACACTTGCTTCTATTACAAAAATGTAACTTTGTGTAAAAAAGCTTTTATTATTATAATTTATTAATTTTTATTTATTCAATTAAAAAATTGGTAGCGTTTTATCAACCATTTGCGGATCTAACAGGAAATCAGCCACATCCTAAAATAACCGACTTTACGATATTCGGTATTTTTTTATACGAAAAACCCACAATTCTACCTGTAGCAAAAATAAATGTACCAAGTTAATGATTGTTACTGAAATTTATTTATTATTTCTTAATTGTACCTATTGCATGGAATAATTACCCAGACAGCACACCAAATCCCTTGGATATCTAGTGGACATCTCAATATCCACTGAATTTCCAGTCCATGGTGGACATCTATTTATATTCATGAGCTGTAATTTATAGACATGTAAATGTCCATAAATAGTAGTAATTACATCACAAACTATAAAAAAATATCAAAGTCTAGGCGCGAACGCAAACCATGGTGGATATCAAATAAATGTATTTTTTGGATATATGTATGTACCGAAATATCAGAAAATTTGAATTGATTTAATAATTATTAAATTACTTAAATATTACGCCATGTGAAAACTAAGAAGGTATATAGGTGGTTGCACGTGAAGGGTGCTGGTTACTTTTAAAGAAGTAATTTCAGAGAGAACCGTTTATTTTATATAATAGGTGATAAATATATATATATATATATATATATATATATATATAGTTTTTTCGCCTCCAGAGAAAACTATTACTTACAAATGACGCCTGTTGACGGGACGGCTCTCGGGCGCCAGATTTTAGATGTGGTTTACTCCACAAACTTTCGAAACGGCGTCGAAAGTACTAGGGCAGCACAGATGGAGATGAAAAATCCCAGGGGTCGTTGGTCACTCAGACACAGGTAATAAGTAACCACAAGTAACGGACTTTAATCGTGACTTGTGGTGATAAAGAATTTCTCACTGCTGAAATAAAGGGGGAAGTAAATTAGGGATCAGTAACATTCAAGGTAACGTTGACACATATATTGAATTTTAACTATTTACAATAAATAATTTGTTACTAATATTTCAACGCCCACCCTCGCTCGTATTTTTAAAACCCTGAACAAAAAGAAAAACAAACAGATCGGCTTTGATTAGTCTCAATCAGACGGTATAATTAAAATAAATAAATAAATAAATAAATATATATATTACGGAATAATCCATTAGTATCAATAAATTACATAAAATAAAATAGCTTAAGTACATTAAAAAAAAAAAAAAAAGGTAGGCACAATAAATCTAAAATTTCATATATGAAATGTAATAAACTAAACTAAAGATATTAAAAACAAATTCTCTTTACATCCTTCACAAATTGACTAATAGAACACCCAGTGATGTCTAAATTGTATTGATTAGCCAGTCGCATTAGTCTAGGTAGAGGTGCATGATAAGCATAATTGGTAAGGTGAAG
Organism: Psylliodes chrysocephalus; assembly: GCA_927349885.1. Lineage (NCBI taxonomy): Eukaryota > Metazoa > Arthropoda > Insecta > Coleoptera > Chrysomelidae > Psylliodes > Psylliodes chrysocephalus. The sequence goes on from OV651815.1 coordinate 438,647, forward strand.
TTGAATGGCAAATAAACTATTATTTCTTGTAGTTCTTGTGGGAACTCTAAATTCAATCATAGCTAATAACTCATCAGAAGTAATAATCCCGGCTATGATCTTATGGAGGAATGATAGATCCATCAATATTCTTCTATTAACAAGGGTTGGGAGGTTTATTAAATCCAGAATTGTGGAATAATTATATGTACCTGCTGCTAGACCAACTTTAAAGGCACAATATCGTAGATATTTATTTTGGACATTTTCAATCCTTTTTACAGAGTTTATGTAAAATGGACACCATATGGTAGAGCTGTACTCCAAAATGGACCGCACATATGCAATATAAACCATTCTACAGGCATCTAAAGATAACGATCTAGAGTTTCTTATCAGCATGCCTAACATTTTCATTGCTCTATTAACTATAAGATTGATATGATTATTAAACGAAAGATCTGAGCAAAACACGATTCCCAGGTCTTTAATTTCGGTAACACGTTTAATTAATGTATTGTTATTCAGAGAGTAGTTATGTGTTATTTGATTATGATTTTTTGTAAAAGTAATGCAGTAACACTTACTAGTGTTTAGGGTTAGACCATTAGAGGAAGACCATTTACATAAGGCATGGAAATCTTTTTCAATATTATTACAGCAATCACCACTGTTAATCTTTAAGTAAATCTTTAAATCGTCAGCAAATAGCAGATAATTACTATATTCAAAAACAGATCCAACATCATTAATGAATAGATTAAAAAGTAATGGAGCTAAGTGGGCCCCTTGCGGTACACCAGAAGAAACTTTTATGGGATCAGACAAATAATTCTTTATTTTGACACGCTGCACTCTACCAATGAGATAACTTTTAAGCCACTCTAGAAGAAAGGGAGGGAATCCGTAGGCTTGCAGTTTGAGTAATAGTAATTCGTGATTGACTTGATCGAAGGCTTTAGAAAAGTCTGAATATATGGCATCTACTTGCAAACCGTTTACTACAGAATTTATTATGTAATTGTGATAGATAACAAGATTAGTTGTAGTAGATTTTCCTTTTGTAAAACCGTGCTGCTGATCAGTAAGTAAGTTTTTGCAGTGCCAAGATAAACAATTATTTACCAGCTTCTCCAATAATTTTGGAATCGAGGATTGAATCGAAATAGGTCTGTAGTTCTGAATTTCCTGCTTGGATCCGCTTTTGAATACAGGTATAACATGACTCTCTTTCCATGAGTTAGGAAATTGTTGAAGTTTTAGTGATAAATTAAACATTATATGTAGTGGTTTGCATAAAGAGTTAATGCAATGTTTTAGGAAGTACGATGGAATTCCATCAGGACCACTGCTTAGTTTATCACTTAAGGAACCAATACCATTAAATATATCCTCAATGGAAAAACATATGGGTCCAATATCAACTGAGGAGGAAAAATTTAAATGATAGTTATCTGGGTTTAATTTATGATTAATAATATAATTTTTAGAAAAATATTCAGCAAATAGCGTAGAAATAGATTTACCATCGTTACCTATTTTGTCGTCCAGTGTCATTTGATCTGGGAGTTGAGAACTTTTTTTTATTGAATTAAAGTAAGACCAGAATTGACGAGGATCATTTGAAATTGACCTATTAACATTGTTTATATAAATAGCATAGCACTCATTGGATAAAGTCTTACACCTGCATCTTAAACTTGAAAATTGTAAATAGTCGTCATAATTGAAAGTACTTTTGTATTTTGCATGAGCCCTCTTTTTTTGCCAGATAAGTTGTTTAAGTTCAGGACTGAACCAAACCGGGAAAGTAGATTGTTTTCGTAGTTTTATTGGGACAAATAAGGCTAATGCATTATTGATTATTTGATAAAACTTAGTTATACTTGAGTTAATATTGGTTTCAATGAGAATTTTTTCCCAATTAATTGGTGCTAAATAGTTATTCAAACCTCTATAATCAGCGTTTTTAAAATCATAGTAATGTTCCGCATATTGGAGATTTTTACAATTAACAGATAGTGATAGAGTACCCACAAGAGCAACATGGTGGTAGTTATTAGGTAATAATAAATCATTAGCTTCCACCAGACTAATAGAATTAGGATATTGAGTAAAAATTAAGTCTAGAAATACATTGTGATTGTTAGGTATAGAGTTAATTTGATATAAGTTAAGGAAAGAGAACATTTCACAGAGAGTAACTCCTTGGTAGTCAGGAGGGCACTTTACATTTAAAACATTATCAACAATTTCCCACCTAGCCAGTGGAAGGTTGTAATCACCAAAGAGATACATATTTACATCAGGATTCCGCACTATTAAGTCCTCAACACTATGAGCATGAATAGAATAAGTTTCACTGTCAGTTCCGGGTGGTATATAAGTAGCACCAAGAATAATAGAATTATGAGATTTAGGTTTTCCAATATATACAAAGACATGTTCCACAGTGGCGTCAGTGTTCAAACGTATTGACTGCAATGTATTTTTTACTGCAATAAGTGTTCCACCCCCTCTTGATTTTGAGCTGGTTAATAGATTCCTATCAGTACGATAAATGACGAAATTATCAAGTCCAATTTCTGCATCTGAGAAGTTAGTATTTAACCAAGTTTCAACTAGGATTATAACATCATAGGAGCTAAGTAGCACATTATGTCTTAATTCTCTTAGCCTAGTTCGCATACCACCGACGTTTTGATAGTAAATACTAAGATGATTATTTGAATTTATAGTTTGCTTGATAGAGTGTTGACAAGTAGGACTAGTTATTAGTTTTTTGATTGCACTATTTTGGGAATTCCATTTACATACTTAATAGTTATGTTATTTTCTCCATTTGATATTCTTTCAGAAAGCTCGTTTCTTAGTTTAGTTAGAAATGCACGTTGCTGAAAAGTTAGATCAGATCTTATTTGAATCTGCATATTCTCATCGAGTTTACTTTTGTTTTTTAAGATGTTAATAGCATCAGATTCAGAGCTTAGTATTATTTTAATAGGTCTAGGTTTACTATTGTTGTCATTATTTTTGCCAATTCGAAATATTTTCTTAATGTTAACATTGTTAACTAAGGACCTCAAAATCGATGTAACGTTGTCACTATCGTCCGTAATTGTATCAGTGAGTGTGGATCTTGTTGATTCATTCAAATTATAGATAATCACATTTCTAGCTCTCGAACGCCTATCTTCCATTTCTGTTATAAATGATTCAACATCAGTAGTTTGCGGTAAATTTCTGCTTTCGCTGTTAGTTGGGTTGGGTTTCACTGATGGGCAGTTAATAGTTGATGTCATGATGTTGAGTGAATCTTCTAACTTAATTATTCTTTGTTCAATGGTAATGAACTTTCCTTTCGTTTCTGAGGTCTGATTTTGAGCATCCACTTCAAGTTCACTAATTCTCTTGATAAGATCAGGAATACATATTAAATTATCCCGGCAAGGTGGGCAGTAGAAAGGCATTACTCTAGAAACCATAATTAATACACGGATTTCAGATGACGAAAGGTTAGCACATTTTTTGCAAAAAATTTTCTTGCATAAATCGCAAGGAAAACCAAATGTTTCTGATTTACTCTCTTTGAAGATGCAAGAGGTTTGGCACTTGACACAGTTAGCCATTAGAAACAAGAGACAAAAAATAAATAAAAATTAAGTAATAAATCCAATAAATGAATTAAGCACGCCACTGGAGAATAATTAGATTTATAATTAAATTGAACGATTAATTTCGACGGCAATACACTATCAGTTTAGCACTTTTTATGAAATAGTTTTTTGCACAGATATGTTTTTATATTAAATTAAAACTGAATTTAAATTATTAATTTATCAAATAACTACCATAAATCGCGTCAAATGTACTAAAACAAATGCACCACGGTGTAGCTGATGATATCAGGCACAGATAGATATAAATTTCGATAATTAATATGCACTTTATCCAGACAAAATTCACTTTTAATCAGAGCAACAACTTTATATGTGGTTAGTTTTGAAGAAATCACCAGAAAGAAAGATGCTCGGTGGCAATAGTAACTAATTAATAAATTGTCGGTTCGGTGGTTGAGCCAAAACGAAACCAAAAACAAAATTACTATTTCAGTTAAAGAAGAAAAATGGCAAATAATTGCGGTCGTAGCAAAAGTTAGCTAGTTAACTGTTAAATCGGTAAAAAGATTGAACTTAAATAGTTTGTTTCGTAAAGGCAGAAATAAAATCACGGTCGTAGAAAAAGTTATCTGGTTAACTATCTAGTCGGTATTGAAACTGAAACAAACCTCCTTGTGTTAGTGAATAGGGAATAGATAAATGATAAGGAAACAGGATAGTATCAATCCTATGAGGAGTGTACTCGCCAAAACCAGCCCGCTCAACATAAAAATGATACTATCATTTTAGTCACGGCACGGAGGTAACTAAAAAAAAATATCAAAAACCGGGTTAGTATTCAATCCTATGATGAGTGTACTCGCCAAACCCAGCCCGCTCAAACAATAAGACAAAATATTAAACCTGGTCAGTATTTATCCTATGATGAGTGTACTCGCCAAAACCAGCCCTCTCAAACATAAGAAAAACACTAATATGTTAATCACGGCTAGGGATTAATCTAAAAAAAATCTAAAACCGGGATAGTATCTAATCCCATGTGAGCTTTCTCGCCGAAACCAGTCCACTCAACATGAAAAATGATACTATTTCAACTTTCCAACTTTCGAACTAATTCTATTCCCAAGTAAAGAAACATAAATAATAAAAAAAAGTTAAACCAGATTGTGAATAAATAGAAACAAAATTTACGGTCGTAGTAAAAGTTAAGTAATTAACTATATACGGAATTTAATTTAAATTTATTATTACTTAAAAAATAGAAACAACATCCACGGTCGCAATGAAAATTAAGTAATTAACTGTATACGGAATTTAATTTGAAATTAGGTTTACTATTACTTTGAAATAGAAACACAATCCTCGGTCGCAATAAAAATTAAGTAATTAATAAAATAGAAACAAAATTTCTACTTCCTAATAACCAAAACTAATTTCCAATGTTTCTAAATAAAATCAAAACTAAATAATTTATAAGTCAATTATTTTTTCTATTAAATAAAATCGAAATCAGAATAATTTAATCAAATAAAACTGGTATTCGGACGTTTAGCTCAAGAACCGACGACAGGAAAAAAAACGTAAACATTAATTCGGTGTACCTAACTACGGTTTCGGCGATGATTTTACAGCGTATATCGAAGCAGACTTTGCGAGGTCGGATAAATGAATTTAAGCTGGTCGAATCAGTAAAGTCAAATGAATCATTTTTAATACTCAATGCTGAATCCCAGTCTCTATGCCCAAGCAGGCTGGCCCCCACTCGGTGTGCGCGGATCGCGCGCGCTATCGTTACTCACGTATAATACACGAATTTAAATGAAACAAAATTTGATATACAGGGTCTACGCGGCTCATCTTTTCGCCAAAACAAAATATGGAGGGGATACCCCGGTCCTTCTCTATACTCCGTAAAATGTTCCCCCTCTTCTAGAACGATTGTCGGACGACTCGGGACACTCATGCTAGAAAACAACATCATTGATTAGCGTTGCGGTCTATTCTTTCGGCTAAATAGACACGGTGTTTAGCTTCAGGTCTCTAACGCTAGGGTAGGTGTCAAGGGTCCGGTTACGGAATCCGAGGGGGGTCTAACACTGAAGAATGCAACCAAAAGAAAGATGCGGGCAGAGAGGCATGAGGTCCAGCCACGAAAGGCTTACGGGGCATAAGGGGGTAAGTTAATCCTTACCCAACGAGAACCATGCCGGATTTTTAATCGGTAAGTAAGGCGTGGATCCCGTGCAGGGGGTCGGAGAAGTTGTGCCCGACGGAGCAACCTGGGGGAGATGGGGGGGGGGGGGTGAGCTGCAGCCAAAGCTAGTTCATTTCGGAGTGTGTCCAACAAGAATTGGGTGGAACGGTGCGGGGTTTCAAAGAGGGAAGTGTCGGAAGAGGGTGCATAACCCTGGAGGGCTATTTCGGCGTCGGACCACAAATGATCAATTAACGGATCTGGCAAGGGACATTGATAAGGAAGCAGGATCTTACAAAGAGGAATTGACACCGGCACAGACGAACGAGTAGGAATAAAAGGAAACCTAGGCTCCCCAGATGACAGGACTATGTCCTGTAATATCATTATCTTAGGCTGCTCGGAAGAAGCGGTCTGAGAAGAGGGTTGACTCCAAATGGGACGAGGTAATTCGAGCGGGAGAGACGGCGGGGCTCCAGCGTAACCGTAGTACGACTGGATCGGAATGGAGGGAGAGTGATTTAGGGTCCTCGGATCCGGCCCCAGACGCTCAACCGCGATAAGTTTAAGATTTATGTCGGTGCGGATCCTCTTGGATGTCTGGAGGGGGATCAAACGATAATCCGGATTCTCAGGAGTTCGGGGTTGCATAGCTGGAACAGAAACGACTAAGCTGACTCAACAGCGGGTTTGAGATCCTTTATATGCACCTGATTGAGTATTTTTCCTGAAGCAGCTTTTAGGTTGTAGACCACCGGAGGAGCGACTTTGACAACGGTGTATGGACCTGAGTATTTCGGAGCTAATTTGGCGGCCACATGATCTACGGCTGATGACAACGTATGTTCGCGCTTCATCACTAGATCACCAATAGTGCACCTTCAGTCTCGTCGACGCAGATTGTAGTAATGAGCCTGCGATGTAAAAGCTCGGGACAGGTTGAGACGGGCTAGGTCAAAACACTCTTTGAGTTTTCCTAGTCTCTTGACAAAATTTTCGGGACTTTCCTCATCAAGCGGTTCGGTTTCGGCGGATTGGTTACTGGTCTCAACTTCTTGTCGTAGGGATTTGGGGATGACTAACTCCCTTCCAAAATTTAAGAATGCTGGAGAGAAACCAATTGACTCGTGACGGGACGTATTGATTGCAAATTTCAAATCGGATAAATGAAGGTCCCAATCTTGGTGATTGGCCTCGCAAAATTGTGCTATCATTGTTTTGATGGTTCGGTTCGCTATCTCTACAGGGTTTGCTTGCGACGTGTAAGCGGGTGTACATCGGTGACGGATTCCTAACTCTTTTAGAACGGATTCAAAGAGTTTACTGGTGTACTGTGTACCATTATCGGTTATGACTTCTTTTGGACATCCAAAAGTGGTGACGATGTCGTCGTAAAATACGGTGCTCACGTTCTTTGCGGTGGCAGTGCGGATGGCTTTGCATTGTACCCATTTGGTAAATCTATCCATAAACATGACGATGTATGCATTACCCCTTTTACTCCGGGGTAGTGGTCCAACAAGGTCTGTGCTAACAACCTCCCATGGTTGTCGATTCGGTGATGGGTTCATTTTTCCAGGTGTCTGTTGTTGTGACGGTTTGTATTTTTGACATTGCAAACAACTTCGAACATACTTGGTAATGTCTCGGAACATTCCTGGCCAATAATATTGCCTGGCGATGCGGGTGATAGTTTTTGCAATTCCAGCATGGCCTGCTGTCGGAGCATCATGATTCTCTTTCAGAACTCGGTCTCTTTGCGGCTTTGGTACACACAATTTCCATGGATCTGACAATTCTGGTTCTTTGTAATCATTTATGTCCCAAAAGTGACGATATAGACGATTTTCTTTGATGCAAAAATCCGGATAATCCATAGGGTTTCTTTCAACCTCGGCTTTCTTAGCTGAATACCAATTGCAATTGGTATCTTCTTCCTCGGCGCATACATCTGGTGTGTCTGACATAACCTGAATTTCTGGCAACGGGTTTCTGGACAAAGCATCAGCGATACGGTTCAAAGCTCCTTTTCGATATTTAATTTCAAAATCGTATTGTTGCAATAAGATGCTCCATCTTGCAAGACGGCCGGACGGACTCACAATTCAATGCAACCATTTCAGTGATTGGTGGTCGGTGAGTACGGTGAAGTGGTATCCTTCTAGGTAAGCTCTCATCTTTTCAATACCCCCAGACTATAGCGAGGCATTCTTTTTCGGTAACTGAGAAATTCCTCTCGGCCGGACTTAGAGTTCTACTGGCATAGGCGATGACATAATCAATGCCATCCTTCTTTTGTGTCAGAGCTACTCCTAAGCCATGATCAGAAGCGTCAGTTTGTAACGTGAAGGGTGCGGTGAAATCGGGACAACTGAGTATCGGTGCCTCTGTTAAAATATTCTTGAGTTTACGGAAAGCGGTTTCTTGTTCTTCTTCCCAGCGCCACTTGTAGGTTTTTCGCAGTAACTTTGTGAGCGGTGCTACAACCTGCGAGAAGGACGGGACAAACCTGCAGTACCAGGATGTAACTCCCAAAAATCTCCTGAGTTCTCTAATATTTTTCTGTGTTTCGAATTTTACAATTGATTAAATTTTTTCGGGGTCGGTACTAATTCCATCCCCGGTGACTATATGGCCTAAATATTTCATACTCGGTAAACAAAAATGACATTTTTCGAAGTTGATTTGAAGTTTAGCCTCTTTCAGGCGTCGGAAAACTTCTTTCAAGTTTGCTAGATGAGATTTGAAAGTTTCTCCTAGAATAATGATGTCATCTAGGTATGCAAAAGCATGCGGATTCATATCTGGCCCAATTATTTGATCGATCAGTCGTTAAAAAGTGGCCGGAGCGGAATGAAGGCCGAATGGCATAACTCGGAACTGGAATAATCCTCGGCCTGGTACGGTAAAAGCAGTTATCGGCTTGCTGCTGGCGGAAAGTGGAACTTGCCAATATCCACTTTTCAAGTCTAAGCTGGTAATAAACTTAGCAGACCTCAGTTTATCCAAAATGGCATTCATGTACGGCAGTGGATATGCATCTTTCATGGTGACTTCATTCACCTTCCGGAAATCAATGCAAAATCGGTGCTTACCATCTTTTTTACTAACAATCACCACTGGTGAACTCCAAGGACTTTTTGAGGGCTCTATTACTCCTTCGTCCAACATTTTGTCTACTTCTTCGTTAATGACCTCTTGCATTTTCGGATTTTGTGGTCGGTGTCTTTGTTTGATCGGTTCTTTTTTAATTAGCCGTATCTCATGTTCTACGAGATCAGTCGGTCCATGAATGTCATGAAAGGCAGGTAGTTCGGCTTGCAAGAATTCTTCCAGCATATCGGATTGTTCTGGAGTCAGTGACCGATCAGTAAGGGGGGTGATAGTCTGTATCGGACAGTCTATCTCACAGGTCTGTCTTCCCTTACTGTGTTGCTTGGAGGTTTCAGTGAATTTGGCGCCTTCGGTTTCATCTATAATTTCCTGGAGCAATCCTGACTGAAAATCGTGTGACTTTCTACTTGTCGTTGGGGTTGCGGTCCGAATCGGAATATTACATGGAGTGGAATTCTTTGGCTGCCAAATTCGTATGCTGTCCTCTTTTATTACTATGGACTCTTTGTCCAGTGTCTTTGGAACCTCGGTTTGACTACTAGTTGGCGGATAGAAAACGTCGGGTTCACATTCGGCGTGAACTAGGGCTTGTACTACTCGGGAGTGGTTTTCGGTCATCGACCTTGTGTCGGCGGATTCTAATGTAGCGGGTTCTATTGGTTCGATTACCCCAATGGGGTAACAGACTACGGCTTTCTCAATAGGTGGCATCGGCATCTCACCTATCGAAATTTGTCCAGTTCCCAGTTCCAGACGAAACTTGTGCTTGGCTAGGATGTCCATCCCCAGCACTATATCAGCACTCAAGTTCGGAAAATGGACCAGTTCCTCGGAAATTCTCTGGCTACCAAGTCGCATCGGTACCTGGTAAACATCCTGGACGCGAATCAAGTTTCCATTAGCTAATCTAGCAGAAGAAGATACTGCTTTGGATTTATGCCCTCTTTGGGAAAGATGTTTCGCTAGTTGGTTTCCAACGTAGGATTTCGAAGCTCCAGTGTCGATGAGTGCCAAAAAATTTTCACCTATTATTTCCAGGGATAGGTGTGGTCGGGGATCGTGTGCGGGTGTGATAACGGATTCTTGAGAGGCTAGTGTCAGCTGAAGCTGTTGGGGCCTCCCTTCCTTACAGCTCCTGACTCGTTTCCCGACTGGTTACAATTACAGTCCTTGGACAATACGCCTTCTTTTAGGCAGCGAGAACAGAATATCTTTACTGGATTGGTGCAATTGGTTCGTAGATGTCCCTTCTCACCACATCTCCAGCACAACACTTCTCCACGTGGGGTGGTGGATGGTCGTGGTTCGAATCTTTGAGGCGGATTGCGGTCGGCGGGTACGGAAGCAGATGGATAAACGGGTTTTGGGTAGGACGGCGGCGGATTAGCTTGATATAAATGGGATGAAGCAGGACGGGAATAACGTAGAGCAGTGCTCCGCAACCTTTCCTCATCTGAGGCACACCAAACTGCTCCCTAGAATTTCGTGGCACACCAAAATCTAAAATATATTTATAGCAGTGGCGTAGCTAGGTCGGGGGTCAGTTCACTCCATGTATACTAATTATTTATGGATGTCCAAACTACCTTAGTTTTTTTTATTGTTTTATAATGTGAAGAAGCCCCTTTCAGATTTGGGGCATCAAAATTTTCACTCAGGACATAATACATATTTTTTTTTTATTTTTTTTATTATTCAGATAGAATGAAAAATACAAATAGGTACATACATGAGAACTATACTAAATACTAGGTAGGACAGGTAGGTATACTAAATTTACTTCTGTTGACACGTCAATAGTAATAAATATTTTGACATGATGATGACTGATTAATGTGATACCTGCGCTTGCTTCGTTGAACACAAAAGTTTTATATTCGGCTCAATTTTAGACAGCGCAACTCTCATTTCTTGGTCAAGATCTTTTAAGCATGACCGTTTATCATTTTTAATTAATACAAGCGTTGAAAAACTTTGCTCACATAAATATGTTGTGGAAAACGGAAGTAGTGTGAAGATGGCCTTGTCGGTGATGCGTGGATATTCTGTCTTGATGGAAATCCAGAAAACATCTAACGGAACTTCGTCGAATTTAAGTTTTAGGGTCATATCATTACTTAATTCTGTGAACTCCTCTCGAGTTTGCAATGGCAGTGCTTCCGTGGAACTTATTGCATTGGTTGCGAAAGGATTTCGAATCCAATTGTATTGTTCCGTGTTGATAGAATGGAAATAGTATTCAAATTTTTGTTGAAGCATACTTAAATGTTGTTGGGCCAAATCCACAATCAACTGCTTGTTTTCGATCGTACTGTGGTTGGTCCTGTGATACATTTCTAGACATCCTTTTTGCAACTGTTCCTGCCAAAGTTCAAGTTTCTTTTTGAACCCTTGTAATTTATCGGAGCACGTCAATATATTTTCATTCCGTCCTTGCATTTTTTTATTAAGTTCATTCAGATGTTCGAATATATCCGCCATGTATGCAAGTTTGGCTATCCAGTATTCATCATGAAGGTGCTGGCATAGATCGTACATATCTTGACTTGAAAGAAACTCACGCACTTTGTAGCGAAGTTCAAACAGTCGAGCTAAAACTTTTCCCCGGGATAACCAACGAACTTCTGTATAAAACAGTAAGGATTCATGTTCGCTTCCCATTTCTTCACAGAGTATTCCAAAGATTCGCGAATTTAAGGCTCTCGATTTAATTATGTTTATGATCTTAATACATTCATTCATTGTGATCGAAAGCTGTTCGGGCAAATTTTTGACCATCAATGCTTCTCGATGTATGCAGCAATGGGTAATTTGTATTGACGGATTTTTTTGTTTTACACAAGATACAAAACCTTTCTTACTGCCCATCATTGCAGCAGCACCATCTGTACAAATAGCAACGCAATTGGTCCACTGAATATTATGTATTTTAAAAAAATTATCAGTTACTTGGAAAATTTGTTCACCGGTAGTTCTCTCTGGAACCTCCTTACAAAATAAATAATGTTCTTTAATAGAGTCCTCGTCAACGAAACGTACAATAGCCATCAGTTGTGCTTTATTTTTAATATCGGTTGATTCGTCGATTTGAAGCGCAAAAATTCCAGCCGAAATGATTTTTTTAATTAGTGTTCCCAAAATATCACTTGACATATCTTGGATACGTCTTTTAACAGTATCGGCCGACAAAGAAACTTTACTCACGTCCTTAACTTCGTTTGGCCCAAGCATAAGTCTAACAATTTCCATGCATGCTGGTTTAATAAGCGTTTCACCGATAGTGTGCGGTTTTTTTTGTTGTGCAATTAATTTTGCAACAAGGTAGCTTGCTTCTAATGCCTTTTCAGAAACCGTAACCGCCGATTTCATAAACTGCTTTTGTTTCTTATTTTGATCCAAGCGCCGTTGGAAAAATTGAATGTCTTTTTTGACGCAACTGGGATGATTTGTGATCAAATGACGGTTTAGTTTGCTGGGTACCATTGCTTCATTTGACAACTGTTCACCGCAAATGACGCATTCAGGCTTTGGAGCCGCTTCGTCGCCACACCAAGTGAAACCATATCGAAGGTAGTCTTGATTGTACTTCCTTTTCAGCACCTTTTTTGCTCTTTTTGCAGCACTTATGCTGGAGCTTGTGCTAGGTTCTTCGTCATCTGCTCGTGATTTCAGCAAAAATTTATCCATATTTGAAGCACTATAGTTATTTATAAAAGTAGATACTGCAACAAAACTTAGTCCAGTTCACTTATTTATAAGGCACAAGAATTTATTTATATAGCAATTCACTATTTATTTCACTCTACGATTTATTTGTTTGCCCGCGTATTTATCTGATTCACTTGACTATTCGACTCTCTCTGAGTCTCTGAGCGACGACAGGCGCGCTTATATAGGCAGTGGCGATGTTCAGGAAAACATCGAGTCGCGCCTCGAACGGCACGGATCTTTCTAGTTTAGTCGCCTTCGAGAATCAAGCCGCCGCGCCGCGCCGATAGACGGATAGACGTTTACCATCGGCGCTGTTGTCAGATTGCTTTATTTTTCGCGGGTCTCGCTACAATACGAATCTGATTCGTATTGTCTGCAAGAGCGGCACACCTCAAGTCGGCTTACGGCACACCAGTGTGCCGCGGCACACCGGTTGCGGAGCACTGACGTAGAGGTTCAGATGTCTTAAATCGGGTAGGTTCGGGGACTGGTTGTCGGAATGGCTCGGATTGTTGGGAATAACGGGGAAGTGGTATTCCTCGGAACGGAACTCGTTGACGGTATGCTCTGTAACTCCTTTCAAAGCGGCTCGAACTTTCGGACCACTTGGCAAAAGGTGGTAAAATTGGAGTAATCCGTCTTTAGGATTTGCTGTCTGTATTCGGGGAGCAAATTTCAGTATAGCCATGTTAGTTGTTGCTCATTACTCAGCTTTCCATGTCGTCTCATCAGTGTTTGCAACTCTGTTATGTAACTGGTTACAGATTCGTTCCTTCTCTGTAACCTTCGACTTATTTCCACCTCTAGGTCGATCTGGTAATTAACGGAGAAAAAGAATATTCGGAAATCTGATTCGAAGTCCTCCCAGTGGTTCCAAGAGGATCGGTTGTTTCTAAACCATAATGCAGGTTCTCCGGTCAGTAGTTCAGGCAAGCAGGGCAGTAGTCGGTCTTTGTCTATACCTTTAGCAGTGCAGATCTCGTCTAGTCTTTCTAGAAAAGCTGCGGGATCCTCGCGGTTGCCAAATGTTATTTTCCAATCCTGAGTTTATATTGGTTCAGGCGTAACGGCGGCTGGGGGTGTCATTGTGGTGCGGGGATTTTCACAGACTGTAACTGCTCGATTTGGACTCGAGTATCCTTTGCGTAGAAAAGAAACAAGTCTTCTACGTTTTTCGTCTACGGTACCGTCGACAGCTAGTTGCCTCTGATTTAGTTCGGAAGTCAATTCGGGTTTTCTCAAATTATAGATCCAGCCTACTCGGAGTACTGTAGAATGTAGATCCTTGAACCTCTTTTGGTTCCTGTTGTACTACCTCTGGTTTTTCAGAGAATTCTGTTATCCAACCGGATTGTATGTCGTTTCCCTCCGTGTCTAACAACCACAAGTTGTCTTCTTTTATTTCGGACATAAACTCAAAGAAGAAACGGACGCGAGCGGGTTTTCAGAAGGGGGTTGCTGATAGAAGAGAAACAAAATTCTGCGAGATAGAGGAAGAGACCGGAAAAAGTAATAAAAAAAAGGTAGCCGGGCGGCGTTGAAATTCTAGTACTGAGAGAAAAAAAATGTAACACACTTTACTCTACTACTATACTACGGTTAGTCAACGTTAACTGGCGTACGACTGGGTTACTATGACAATTTCGGTTTGCGTGGCGGAAAATAGGATAGCTTTGGTTTAGAGTGGAGCGGACTAGACAACGTTCAATGTGTACCGGGGTAAACAGAAGGAGAGAGAAAAAAAAATAAAGCCACATATATTGAATTTTAACTATTTACAATAAATAATTTGTAACTAATATTTCAACGCCCACCTTCGCTCGTATTTTTAAAACCCTGAACAAAAAGAAAAACAAACAGATCGGCTTTGATTAGTCTCAATCAGACGGTATAATTAAAATTAAAAGAAAGATGCTTGGTAGCAATAGTAACTAATTAATAAATTGTCGGTTCGGTGGTTGAGCCAAAACGAAACCAAAAACAAAATTACTATTTCAGTTAAAGAAGAAAAATGGCAAATAATTGCGATCGTAGCAAAAGTTAGCTAGTTAACTGTTAAATCGGTAAAAAGATTAAACTTAAATATTTTGTTTCTTAAAAGCAGAAATAAAATCACGGTCGTAGAAAAAGTTATCTTGGTAACTATCTAGTCGGTATTGAAACTGAAACAAACCTCCTTGTGTTAGTGAATAGGGAATAGATAAATGATAAGAAAACGGGATAGTATCAATCCTATGAGGAGTGTACTCGCCAAAACCAGCCCGCTCAACATAAAAATGATACTATCATTTTAGTCACGGCGCGGAGGTAACTAAAAAAAAATAATCAAAAACCGGGTTAGTATTCAATCCTATGATGAGTGTACTCGCCAAAACCAGCCCGCTCAAACATAAGACAAAATATTAAATCGGGTCGGTATTTATCCTATGATGAGTGTACTCGCCAAAACCAGCCCTCTCAAACATAAGAAAAACACTAATATGTTAATCACGGCTAGGGGTTAATCTAAAAAAAATCTAAAACCGGGATAGTATCTAATCCCATGTGAGCTTTCTCACCAAAACCAGTCCACTCAACATGAAAAATGATACTATTTCAACTTTCCAACTTTCGAACTAATTCTGTTCCCAAGTAAAGAAACATAAATAATAAAAAAAAGTTAAACCATATTGTGAATAAATAGAAACAAAATTTACGGTCGTAGTAAAAGTTAAGTAATTAACTATATACGGAATTTAATTTAAATTTAAATTTATTATTACTTAAAAAATAGAAACAACATCCACGGTCGCAATGAAAATTAAGTAATTAACTATATACGGAATTTAATTTAAATTTAAATTTATTATTACTTAAAAAATAGAAACAACATCCACGGTCGCAATGAAAATTAAGTAATTAACTGTATACGGAAATTAATTTGAAATTGGGTTTACTATTACTCTGAAATAGAAACACAATCCACGGTCGCAATAAAAATTAAGTAATTATAAAATAGAAACAAAATTTCTACTTCCTAATAACCAAAACTAATTTCCAATGTTTCTAAATAAAATCAAAACTAAATAATTTATCTGTAAATAAAAATATTTTTAACGAAAATCTAAAGTCAATTATTATTTCTATTAAATAAAATCGAAATCGGAATAATTTAATCAAATAAAACTGGTATTCGGACGTTTAGCTCAAGAACCGACGACACGAAAAAAAAAACGTAAACATTAATTCGGTGTACCTAACTACGGTTTCGGCGATGATTTTACAGCGTATATCGAAGCAGACTTTACGAGGTCGGATAAATGAATTTAAGCTGGTCGAATCAGTAAAGTCAAATGAATCATTTTTAATACTCAATGCTGAATCCCAGTCTCTATGCCCAAGCAGGCTGGCCCCCACTCGGTGTGCGCGGATCGCGCGCTCTATCGTTACTCAGGTATAATACGCGAATTTAAATGAAACAAAATTTATTATTATTATTATAATTTGATAAGAGCAGGGGCCATAAGACCCATAAGCCCATATTAACTGAATATAAAACAATATTACTAAAAACTAAATCAATAACAGGTACAACCGATGAATAAACAATGAAACAAATGAAATGTTAATTAAAAAATAGAAAATTATCAAGTTCGTTCTTAAAAACATTGACAGATGGAGCATTTACAACATTCTCCGGTAGAGAATTCCAAGTGTGGAATATTCGATTAAATAAAAAATTTTGCCTCGTTTTCGTAAAAAATTGTTCTTTTTTCAGCTTCCATTTATGGCCACGTAGTCGATTTTCACTGTTCACGATGAACATACATTTTAAATTTCCAAAATTATATTTTCTACCCATGAAGTTAAAATAAAATAAAAATTAAAATTTATATCCGGAATAGGCCGAAATATAGTAATAAAAATTGATTTCATTACAATAAAGTCATTTTGAGAACTTTTTACTTTCCTATCTGTATACAGAAAAGGAAAGTATAGGAATCATGATTTTTTTTCGACATCCAGCTTTCGACGACTTTTTACGTTTTGGGGTATCCTGAATCCGTTTGAATATTTTCGGGTATGTGTGTGTATATGTGTGTGTGTGTGTGTGTGTGTGTGTGTGTGTGTGTGTGTGTGTGTGTGTGTGTGTGTGTGTGTGTGTGTGTGTGTGTGTGTGTGTGTGTGTGTGTGTGTGTGTGTGTGTGTGTGTGTGTGTGTGTGTGTGTGTGTGTGTGTGTGTGTGTGTGTGTGTGTGTGTGTGTGTGTGTGTGTGTGTGTGTGTGTGTGTGTGTGTGTGTGTGTGTGTGTGTGTGTGTGTGTGTGTGTGTGTGTGTGTGTGTGTGTGTGTGTGTGTGTGTGTGTGTGTGTGTGTGTGTGTGTGTGTGTGTGTGTGTGTGTGTGTGTGTGTGTGTGTGTGTGTGTGTGTGTGTGTGTGTGTGTGTGTGTGTGTGTGTGTGTGTGTGTGTGTGTGTGTGTGTGTGTGTGTGTGTGTGTGTGTGTGTGTGTGTGTGTGTGTGTGTGTGTGTGTGTGTGTGTGTGTGTGTGTGTGTGTGTGTGTGTGTGTGTGTGTGTGTGTGTGTGTGTGTGTGTGTGTGTGTGTGTGTGTGTGTGTGTGTGTGTGTGTGTGTGTGTGTGTGTGTGTGTGTGTGTGTGTGTGTGTGTGTGTGTGTGTGTGTGTGTGTGTGTGTGTGTGTGTGTGTGTGTGTGTGTGTGTGTGTGTGTGTGTGTGTGTGTGTGTGTGTGTGTGTGTGTGTGTGTGTGTGTGTGTGTGTGTGTGTGTGTGTGTGTGTGTGTGTGTGTGTGTGTGTGTGTGTGTGTGTGTGTGTGTGTGTGTGTGTGTGTGTGTGTGTGTGTGTGTGTGTGTGTGTGTGTGTGTGTGTGTGTGTGTGTGTGTGTGTGTGTGTGTGTGTGTGTGTGTGTGTGTGTGTGTGTGTGTGTGTGTGTGTGTGTGTGTGTGTGTGTGTGTGTGTGTGTGTGTGTGTGTGTGTGTGTGTGTGTGTGTGTGTGTGTGTGTGTGTGTGTGTGTGTGTGTGTGTGTGTGTGTGTGTGTGTGTGTGTGTGTGTGTGTGTGTGTGTGTGTGTGTGTGTGTGTGTGTGTGTGTGTGTGTGTGTGTGTGTGTGTGTGTGTGTGTGTGTGTGTGTGTGTGTGTGTGTGTGTGTGTGTGTGTGTGTGTGTGTGTGTGTGTGTGTGTGTGTGTGTGTGTGTGTGTGTGTGTGTGTGTGTGTGTGTGTGTGTGTGTGTGTGTGTGTGTGTGTGTGTGTGTGTGTGTGTGTGTGTGTGTGTGTGTGTGTGTGTGTGTGTGTGTGTGTGTGTGTGTGTGTGTGTGTGTGTGTGTGTGTGTGTGTGTGTGTGTGTGTGTGTGTGTGTGTGTGTGTGTGTGTGTGTGTGTGTGTGTGTGTGTGTGTGTGTGTGTGTGTGTGTGTGTGTGTGTGTGTGTGTGTGTGTGTGTGTGTGTGTGTGTGTGTGTGTGTGTGTGTGTGTGTGTGTGTGTGTGTGTGTGTGTGTGTGTGTGTGTGTGTGTGTGTGTGTGTGTGTGTGTGTGTGTGTGTGTGTGTGTGTGTGTGTGTGTGTGTGTGTGTGTGTGTGTGTGTGTGTGTGTGTGTGTGTGTGTGTGTGTGTGTGTGTGTGTGTGTGTGTGTGTGTGTGTGTGTGTGTGTGTGTGTGTGTGTGTGTATGTGTGTGTGTGTGTGTGTGTGTGTGTGTGTGTGTGTGTGTGTGTGTGTGTGTGTGTGTGTGTGTGTGTGTGTGTGTGTGTGTGTGTTCCAAGTTTTAGATCAACCCATAATTTGTACGAATATCAGTTCTCTCCCTAAAGGTTCCTGCATATCTGAGGTATCATTTATGGAGTCTTGATATTCTTGGAATATCCGATCCTGGTAATAATAAATCCAAGAAAGAATTAGAACTGGTTGTGATGCAACATTTCCATAACACAGTTCATGTCGATGATGGAAGATACGAGGTTGCTTTACCTTGGTTAGAAGGCCATCCACCAATTCCAAGTAATTTTTATTTGACTAAACGACGTCTAGACAACTTAATGGTAAAGTTGAAGAAGGATGGATACTATGACGAGTACAACGTTTTCTCGGAATGGTTAGCTGAAGACGTCATCGAATTTGTACCCATAGGTGAAGAAATGAAGGGAACCGTCCATTATTTACCTCACCGACATGTGGTAAAACTTGATAGTACTACAACCAAACTAAGACCAGTTTTTGATGCTTCTGCACGAGAAAAAGGTTCCCCTTCTTTGAATCAGTGCTTAGAAAAAGGAATCTTTTAGATTTGATACCTTCTTGTTTAATAGGATTCCGACTTTCTAAAATTGGGGTAATTGCTGATATAAGAAGGGCTTTTCTTCAAATTGGCATCCTAGAGGCTGATCGAGACTTTCTGCATTTCTTATGGTATGATAAAGATCGTAATCTTATTTATTTTCGACACGTAAGAGTTATTTTCGGGGTGACTTGTAGCCCTTTCCATCTTAATGCTGTCTTACAGTTGCATTTAAATCGTGTTTTGGTAGATTATCTTGAGAGTAACTCTCAGTATTCTTTTTCTGTTATTGATAAACTTCGTAAAAGTTTTTATGTGGATAACTGCGTCTGCAGTGTTGACTCAGAAGAAGAGTTGAGAGAATTTATTGATCAATCAACCAAGGTTATAAATGAAGCAAAATTTGACTTACGTCTCTGGGAATACGCTATATTCAATGATGTTATACCGGACACGTTCGTGTCCAATCTTTTGAGGTTGAAGCGGAATCGTATTGAGGATACTTTAGAAATGAAATTTGTTTCGATTGGTTCAAGACTTCTAATTTGCAAACTATTGCTAAACGAACCATTCTATCCTTTATGAACAAAATATATGATCCTCTTGGATTTATATTTCCTGTTCTTTTGTTAATGAAAATATTATTGCAGAAGATGTAGTCTCTTAAGACAGGATGGGACGCCGAAGTACCTCTTGAAATTAAAAATACATTTGTCGATTGGATTCATAATTTTAGTTGTTTAGTTAATTTTAAAATTCCTAGATATCTTTTACATCCATTGTTGTCTACGTTAGAAATAGATTCAAAAAGTCTTCATTTTTTCACGGATGCCAGCCAATATTCTTAGGCCGCAGTAGTTTTTTTGGGGACTGAAGATAATAAGGGTTCCTGCTCTATCCAACTTATTCAAGCTAAGAGTAGACTAGCTCCAATTCGGAATAAGATGTCTATTCCACGACTGGAGTTATTAGCAGCTGCCATTGGTGCCAGATTTTTATTTACAATATTATCTGCTTTTGATGATGAAATTCCGGTTTATTGTTTGTCAGATTCAAGTACAGTGTTAGCTTGGATTCATCGTGAGGACCAATGGAAGCCGTTTGTATGGAATAGAGTTAAAGAGATTTAGTCGTTGACTAAAAAAAAATATTGGTATTTCATTCCTGGTCAATTAAATACTGCCGATTTGCCCTCCAGAGGTTGTTATTCGAAATATTTGTTGCAGTCTTGATGGTGGGAGGGTCCTTTTTGGTTACTGCAGGAAAAGCAGTTTTGGCCTAGTATTTTGTTTCTTAAAAGCAGAAATAAAATCACGGTCGTAGAAAAAGTTATCTTGGTAACTATCTAGTCGGTATTGAAACTGAAACAAACCTCCTTGTGTTAGTGAATAGGGAATAGATAAATGATAAGAAAACGGGATAGTATCAATCCTATGAGGAGTGTACTCGCCAAAACCAGCCCGCTCAACATAAAAATGATACTATCATTTTAGTCACGGCGCGGAGGTAACTAAAAAAAAATAATCAAAAACCGGGTTAGTATTCAATCCTATGATGAGTGTACTCGCCAAAACCAGCCCGCTCAAACATAAGACAAAATATTAAATCGGGTCGGTATTTATCCTATGATGAGTGTACTCGCCAAAACCAGCCCTCTCAAACATAAGAAAAACACTAATATGTTAATCACGGCTAGGGGTTAATCTAAAAAAAATCTAAAACCGGGATAGTATCTAATCCCATGTGAGCTTTCTCACCAAAACCAGTCCACTCAACATGAAAAATGATACTATTTCAACTTTCCAACTTTCGAACTAATTCTGTTCCCAAGTAAAGAAACATAAATAATAAAAAAAAGTTAAACCATATTGTGAATAAATAGAAACAAAATTTACGGTCGTAGTAAAAGTTAAGTAATTAACTATATACGGAATTTAATTTAAATTTAAATTTATTATTACTTAAAAAATAGAAACAACATCCACGGTCGCAATGAAAATTAAGTAATTAACTATATACGGAATTTAATTTAAATTTAAATTTATTATTACTTAAAAAATAGAAACAACATCCACGGTCGCAATGAAAATTAAGTAATTAACTGTATACGGAAATTAATTTGAAATTGGGTTTACTATTACTCTGAAATAGAAACACAATCCACGGTCGCAATAAAAATTAAGTAATTATAAAATAGAAACAAAATTTCTACTTCCTAATAACCAAAACTAATTTCCAATGTTTCTAAATAAAATCAAAACTAAATAATTTATCTGTAAATAAAAATATTTTTAACGAAAATCTAAAGTCAATTATTATTTCTATTAAATAAAATCGAAATCGGAATAATTTAATCAAATAAAACTGGTATTCGGACGTTTAGCTCAAGAACCGACGACACGAAAAAAAAAACGTAAACATTAATTCGGTGTACCTAACTACGGTTTCGGCGATGATTTTACAGCGTATATCGAAGCAGACTTTACGAGGTCGGATAAATGAATTTAAGCTGGTCGAATCAGTAAAGTCAAATGAATCATTTTTAATACTCAATGCTGAATCCCAGTCTCTATGCCCAAGCAGGCTGGCCCCCACTCGGTGTGCGCGGATCGCGCGCTCTATCGTTACTCAGGTATAATACGCGAATTTAAATGAAACAAAATTTATTATTATTATTATAATTTGATAAGAGCAGGGGCCATAAGACCCATAAGCCCATATTAACTGAATATAAAACAATATTACTAAAAACTAAATCAATAACAGGTACAACCGATGAATAAACAATGAAACAAATGAAATGTTAATTAAAAAATAGAAAATTATCAAGTTCGTTCTTAAAAACATTGACAGATGGAGCATTTACAACATTCTCCGGTAGAGAATTCCAAGTGTGGAATATTCGATTAAATAAAAAATTTTGCCTCGTTTTCGTAAAAAATTGTTCTTTTTTCAGCTTCCATTTATGGCCACGTAGTCGATTTTCACTGTTCACGATGAACATACATTTTAAATTTCCAAAATTATATTTTCTACCCATGAAGTTAAAATAAAATAAAAATTAAAATTTATATCCGGAATAGGCCGAAATATAGTAATAAAAATTGATTTCATTACAATAAAGTCATTTTGAGAACTTTTTACTTTCCTATCTGTATACAGAAAAGGAAAGTATAGGAATCATGATTTTTTTTCGACATCCAGCTTTCGACGACTTTTTACGTTTTGGGGTATCCTGAATCCGTTTGAATATTTTCGGGTGTGTGTGTGTGTGTGTGTGTGTGTGTGTGTGTGTGTGTGTGTGTGTGTGTGTGTGTGTGTGTGTGTGTGTGTGTGTGTGTGTGTGTGTGTGTGTGTGTGTGTGTGTGTGTGTGTGTGTGTGTGTGTGTGTGTGTGTGTGTGTGTGTGTGTGTGTGTGTGTGTGTGTGTGTGTGTGTGTGTGTGTGTGTGTGTGTGTGTGTGTGTGTGTGTGTGTGTGTGTGTGTGTGTGTGTGTGTGTGTGTGTGTGTGTGTGTGTGTGTGTGTGTGTGTGTGTGTGTGTGTGTGTGTGTGTGTGTGTGTGTGTGTGTGTGTGTGTGTGTGTGTGTGTGTGTGTGTGTGTGTGTGTGTGTGTGTGTGTGTGTGTGTGTGTGTGTGTGTGTGTGTGTGTGTGTGTGTGTGTGTGTGTGTGTGTGTGTGTGTGTGTGTGTGTGTGTGTGTGTGTGTGTGTGTGTGTGTGTGTGTGTGTGTGTGTGTGTGTGTGTGTGTGTGTGTGTGTGTGTGTGTGTGTGTGTGTGTGTGTGTGTGTGTGTGTGTGTGTGTGTGTGTGTGTGTGTGTGTGTGTGTGTGTGTGTGTGTGTGTGTGTGTGTGTGTGTGTGTGTGTGTGTGTGTGTGTGTGTGTGTGTGTGTGTGTGTGTGTGTGTGTGTGTGTGTGTGTGTGTGTGTGTGTGTGTGTGTGTGTGTGTGTGTGTGTGTGTGTGTGTGTGTGTGTGTGTGTGTGTGTGTGTGTGTGTGTGTGTGTGTGTGTGTGTGTGTGTGTGTGTGTGTGTGTGTGTGTGTGTGTGTGTGTGTGTGTGTGTGTGTGTGTGTGTGTGTGTGTGTGTGTGTGTGTGTGTGTGTGTGTGTGTGTGTGTGTGTGTGTGTGTGTGTGTGTGTGTGTGTGTGTGTGTGTGTGTGTGTGTGTGTGTGTGTGTGTGTGTGTGTGTGTGTGTGTGTGTGTGTGTGTGTGTGTGTGTGTGTGTGTGTGTGTGTGTGTGTGTGTGTGTGTGTGTGTGTGTGTGTGTGTGTGTGTGTGTGTGTGTGTGTGTGTGTGTGTGTGTGTGTGTGTGTGTGTGTGTGTGTGTGTGTGTGTGTGTGTGTGTGTGTGTGTGTGTGTGTGTGTGTGTGTGTGTGTGTGTGTGTGTGTGTGTGTGTGTGTGTGTGTGTGTGTGTGTGTGTGTGTGTGTGTGTGTGTGTGTGTGTGTGTGTGTGTGTGTGTGTGTGTGTGTGTGTGTGTGTGTGTGTGTGTGTGTGTGTGTGTGTGTGTGTGTGTGTGTGTGTGTGTGTGTGTGTGTGTGTGTGTGTGTGTGTGTGTGTGTGTGTGTGTGTGTGTGTGTGTGTGTGTGTGTGTGTGTGTGTGTGTGTGTGTGTGTGTGTGTGTGTGTGTGTGTGTGTGTGTGTGTGTGTGTGTGTGTGTGTGTGTGTGTGTGTGTGTGTGTGTGTGTGTGTGTGTGTGTGTGTGTGTGTGTGTGTGTGTGTGTGTGTGTGTGTGTGTGTGTGTGTGTGTGTGTGTGTGTGTGTGTGTGTGTGTGTGTGTGTGTGTGTGTGTGTGTGTGTGTGTGTGTGTGTGTGTGTGTGTGTGTGTGTGTGTGTGTGTGTGTGTGTGTGTGTGTGTGTGTGTGTGTGTGTGTGTGTGTGTGTGTGTGTGTGTGTGTGTGTGTGTGTGTGTGTGTGTGTGTGTGTGTGTGTGTGTGTGTGTGTGTGTGTGTGTGTGTGTGTGTGTGTGTGTGTGTGTGTGTGTGTGTGTGTGTGTGTGTGTGTGTGTGTGTGTGTGTGTGTGTGTGTGTGTGTGTGTGTGTGTGTGTGTGTGTGTGTGTGTGTGTGTGTGTGTGTGTGTGTGTGTGTGTGTGTGTGTGTGTGTGTGTGTGTGTGTGTGTGTGTGTGTGTGTGTGTGTGTGTGTGTGTGTGTGTGTGTGTGTGTGTGTGTGTGTGTGTGTGTGTGTGTGTGTGTGTGTGTGTGTGTGTGTGTGTGTGTGTGTGTGTGTGTGTGTGTGTGTGTGTGTGTGTGTGTGTGTGTGTGTGTGTGTGTGTGTGTGTGTGTGTGTGTTCCAAGTTTTAGATCAACCCATAATTTGTACGAATATCAGTTCTCTCCCTAAAGGTTCCTGCATATCTGAGGTATCATTTATGGAGTCTTGATATTCTTGGAATATCCGATCCTGGTAATAATAAATCCAAGAAAGAATTAGAACTGGTTGTGATGCAACATTTCCATAACACAGTTCATGTCGATGATGGAAGATACGAGGTTGCTTTACCTTGGTTAGAAGGCCATCCACCAATTCCAAGTAATTTTTATTTGACTAAACGACGTCTAGACAACTTAATGGTAAAGTTGAAGAAGGATGGATACTATGACGAGTACAACGTTTTCTCGGAATGGTTAGCTGAAGACGTCATCGAATTTGTACCCATAGGTGAAGAAATGAAGGGAACCGTCCATTATTTACCTCACCGACATGTGGTAAAACTTGATAGTACTACAACCAAACTAAGACCAGTTTTTGATGCTTCTGCACGAGAAAAAGGTTCCCCTTCTTTGAATCAGTGCTTAGAAAAAGGAATCTTTTAGATTTGATACCTTCTTGTTTAATAGGATTCCGACTTTCTAAAATTGGGGTAATTGCTGATATAAGAAGGGCTTTTCTTCAAATTGGCATCCTAGAGGCTGATCGAGACTTTCTGCATTTCTTATGGTATGATAAAGATCGTAATCTTATTTATTTTCGACACGTAAGAGTTATTTTCGGGGTGACTTGTAGCCCTTTCCATCTTAATGCTGTCTTACAGTTGCATTTAAATCGTGTTTTGGTAGATTATCTTGAGAGTAACTCTCAGTATTCTTTTTCTGTTATTGATAAACTTCGTAAAAGTTTTTATGTGGATAACTGCGTCTGCAGTGTTGACTCAGAAGAAGAGTTGAGAGAATTTATTGATCAATCAACCAAGGTTATAAATGAAGCAAAATTTGACTTACGTCTCTGGGAATACGCTATATTCAATGATGTTATACCGGACACGTTCGTGTCCAATCTTTTGAGGTTGAAGCGGAATCGTATTGAGGATACTTTAGAAATGAAATTTGTTTCGATTGGTTCAAGACTTCTAATTTGCAAACTATTGCTAAACGAACCATTCTATCCTTTATGAACAAAATATATGATCCTCTTGGATTTATATTTCCTGTTCTTTTGTTAATGAAAATATTATTGCAGAAGATGTAGTCTCTTAAGACAGGATGGGACGCCGAAGTACCTCTTGAAATTAAAAATACATTTGTCGATTGGATTCATAATTTTAGTTGTTTAGTTAA
Organism: Psylliodes chrysocephalus; assembly: GCA_927349885.1. NCBI lineage: Eukaryota > Metazoa > Arthropoda > Insecta > Coleoptera > Chrysomelidae > Psylliodes > Psylliodes chrysocephalus. The sequence continues at coordinate 464,078 of OV651815.1, forward strand.
TTTTAAAATTCCTAGATATCTTTTACATCCATTGTTGTCTACGTTAGAAATAGATTCAAAAAGTCTTCATTTTTTCACGGATGCCAGCCAATATTCTTAGGCCGCAGTAGTTTTTTTGGGGACTGAAGATAATAAGGGTTCCTGCTCTATCCAACTTATTCAAGCTAAGAGTAGACTAGCTCCAATTCGGAATAAGATGTCTATTCCACGACTGGAGTTATTAGCAGCTGCCATTGGTGCCAGATTTTTATTTACAATATTATCTGCTTTTGATGATGAAATTCCGGTTTATTGTTTGTCAGATTCAAGTACAGTGTTAGCTTGGATTCATCGTGAGGACCAATGGAAGCCGTTTGTATGGAATAGAGTTAAAGAGATTTAGTCGTTGACTAAAAAAAAATATTGGTATTTCATTCCTGGTCAATTAAATACTGCCGATTTGCCCTCCAGAGGTTGTTATTCGAAATATTTGTTGCAGTCTTGATGGTGGGAGGGTCCTTTTTGGTTACTGCAGGAAAAGCAGTTTTGGCCTAGTAAAAATTAGGCCGCTGACAAATCAAAAAATTGTAAATTTTATTGGATGGATTCTTAGGTTTTTAAATAATTGTCGTCGTAGAGAACATATTACAGGAAGATTTCTTACGATAAATGAAATAGAAAATTCTGAAGAGGTGATTTTAAAGTTAGCCCAACAAGAATCGTTTAAATGTATTGATGATAAAAGTTTTTCTTCTTTAGTTCCTTTTAAAGACAAGGACGGAATACTTCGTATTAAGACAAAAATTTCTGAGCGAGATGATTTATTTAATGTATTTTTACTTGCGCGGTGTATAGAGCTGTGCATCTTGAATTGGTCTCTTCTTTATCTACGGATAGTTGCCTTCAGGCCTTCAGAAAATTTATTAGTAGAAGAAGTAGACCTAGGATTGTCTATAGCGATAATGGGGCGAATTTTGTCGGGTCAGAAAAGGCGTTTGAACGTATTAATTTTTATAAAATTGTGGAGTATAGTACTGCACAGCGAATTTGTTGAAACTTTTCACCGCCAACTGCAGCCTGGTGGGGTAGTTGGTGGGAGCGATTAATTTGACTGTTAAAGCAACTTTTACGTAAAACTCTGGGTACTACGACGTTGTATGAATGAGAGGCTGTCATGAACTCTAGTCCCCTTACTTACGTTTCCGATAATGCTAAAACTAGGTTTAGTCATTATATGAGACCCATAAAAGCTCCTGACATATTTCAATTTTATTGTTGAGTCTTTTTGTTAAAAGCCTCAAGGTGGGAGGATGTTGGAAATGAGAGTAATAGTTAGTGTTTTAGATATAAGTAGTATATATAGTTGCTATGTAAAACATAATTTATTTTTATTGATTGACGATATAATTTTTGAGTTTGTCAGAATTATTTTAAATAAAGTCATTTTGAGAACTTCTCCATTTTTAATACAGAAAAGTAAACCAGGCAGGTCTTACTCATTCTGAACACCAACTGATACGATCACATGGATGTTGGATTGGGTCGCTGCGTTGTTAGCCATGATTGGAGCTGCCATCACAAACACCGTGCAGGGCTGAGTCAGATCGCTACTTCACCACAACCCATGTGTCTTACCCACTTTGTTTTTTTTTTATTGAAAAGTTAATAGTACCTACAGTTCAGTACAATTATGAAAAATACCCTGAATTATTTTTTTCTATTATAGTTAGGTTGTATTAGGTTAAGAGCACCTAGCCAAATTATTTTAGCTAAAGCCTTGGTTTCTTTGAACACTTCGTCGCGGTGAGCGGACAGTCCGTCAACCGTCGCGTTTTGACGATTTTATCCAACCAGAGCATTTAAATGGGAATGGTTTTCTTGAATCCGCTTAGCTGAGCAGGACGGCGTCATGCCGCTGATTTGTCGCGAAGAGTCGGTTGATATCTGTTGAGTTTGATATCAGCGGAATCGTCGGCGTGTGCTGAGACTATATTGTTATTAATTTTAAAACAATGGGTGACAAATTCACACATACAAATGACATCATGACTTTATTTTTAGATTTCTTGGAAATTATGTCCTTTATAAAACCCAACACGAATTCAAAAAGATCTGTAGAAAGTCTAAAATACTCCCTAAATTTGGTTTCATTTCCAAAAAAACCTCCGCTGCACAATGATATTAAAGGCACCTTCTATATCGCGACACAAAAACAACTCATCCACTGGCTTATTGGAAACTTTGACAGTTGCAATTGCCAGTTCCTCTTGTTCTTCCTCTTCCAACAATAATAACAACGCAAACAATTTATTTGCATCCATTTTAGTACCTTTCGTTTACATTCATAATACATAAACAGCACGTACAGACCTAGAGAAAGTATCATTTTCTATATTTTTTAACAAACCACCTCGGGTGAAAATTGTTGTCCTCATACGAGTGTACTGGACAAGAGATAATTTTACCCTTTACTCCAGTTTTTTGTAATGAAACCAGCGGTAAAAAAGATATTTGTGTACAAAGGCTGTGTTTTGGCCGAATTAGACATATGCGTCCGAGTCTAAGCGAGTTCTGGTTAAGTATAAGAGTATTAGGCAAGAAACGGATGTTCAATCAAACTTGACATCGTGATAGATGTCACATAAGCAGTTGTACTGAAGATGAACTTTGCAGGACCAAGCATCAGATAGGTATAACACTTGATATTCTAAAAACCATGCATACTACACTGAATAAGAACGAATGGAAGTGTCAGAAGGAGGCTAAAGGCAAAAAATAGACGGAACAGAGCCGAATAGATAGATAAGTAATATTTTAGCCAGGAGAGAGTAGATGAATGTTATAAATATAGTTAATTTATGAATGTATTTTTAATGTATAATTTCAGTTTATTTTCATTTTTGGTATAAAACTATGGCTGACATAATAAAACTCTTAAAAGTATATATATTTTCAATCTTTATTACTATACATTATTTAGTTTTCATTTATTCTCTCTGACCTAGGGAAAAGGTTAGAAAACCCTGGTCATAATTGTTTACAATGTTGGTGTTCCTAATGATGAAAAAATTACAGAGGAATGATACTTAGCCGATGAAATCTCATCGAGTTCACGCATTACGTATTGTGGTATGGAATATGGCTATCTCTGATGCATGTGCAGATTTACATTTATTTTTGCGCACTATTTTCTATCAACTGATACACCAAATTTATACAAGCTACGTTTCCGCACCACAATGTGACATAGCATCAAATCTGCTTAATCTCGTACCATTTTTTTTTAAGTTTCAAGAATATTCTTGGTGTAGCTGATCATCATGTTTCGAGTGATTGGACCTAAAAAATAACAAATATCAATAAATAGAATTCGGAATTTATTCCAAAAATATTTTTCCTTGGAAATTATATAGGAATTCTCGTTAATATACTGAAAAACTTTTAAAGGTGGTAGGTGCATCAAAATAAACATTTTTTTGCTTAATAAAATAAAAATAATTTTATTGCCCAACAAATTAATCCATTTACAGAACAAAATACATGAAATAAATGTTAAACATAATATTTCAACAGAAAATAATTTTTCTTGCCTATTACTCTTATACTTAACCAGAACTCGCTTAGACTCGGACGCATATGTCTAATTCGGCCAAAAACACAGCCTTTGTACACAAATATCTTTTTTACCGCTGGTTTCATTACAAAAAACTGGAGTAAAGGGTAAAATTATCTCTTGTCCAGTACACTCGTATGAGGACAGCAATTTTCACCCGAGGTGGTTTGTTAAAAAATATAGAAAATGATACTTTCTCTAGGTCTGTACGTGCTGTTTATGTATTATGAATGTAAACGAAAGGTACTAAAATGGATGCAAATAAATTGTTTGCGTTGTTATTATTGTTGGAAGAGGAAGAACAAGAGGAACTGGCAATTGCAACTGTCAAAAGTTTCCAATAAGCCAGTGGATGAGTTGTTTTTGTGTCGCGATATAGAAGGTGCCTTTAATATCATTGTTGCAGCGGAGGTTTTTTTGGAAATGAAACCAAATTTAGGGAGTATTTTAGACTTTCTACAGATCTTTTTGAATTCGTGTTGGGTTTTATAAAGGACATAATTTCCAAGAAATCTAAAAATAAAGTCATGATGTCATTTGTATGTGTGAATTTGTCACCCATTGTTTTAAAATTAATAACAATATAGTCTCAGCACACGCCGACGATTCCGCTGATATCAAACTCAACAGATATCAACCGACTCTTCGCGACAAATCAGCGGCATGACGCCGTCCTGCTCAGCTAAGCGGATTCAAGAAAACCATTCCCATTTAAATGCTCTGGTTGGATAAAATCGTCAAAACGCGACGGTTGACGGACTGTCCGCTCACCGCGACGAAGTGTTCAAAGAAACCAAGGCTTTAGCTAAAATAATTTGGCTAGGTGCTCTTAACCTAATACAACCTAACTATAATAGAAAAAATAATTCAGGGTATTTTTCATAATTGTACTGAACTGTAGGTACTATTAACTTTTCAATAAAAAAAAAAAACAAGTGGGTAAGACACATGGGTTGTGGTGAAGTAGCGATCTGACTCAGCCCTGCACGGTGTTTGTGATGGCAGCTCCAATCATGGCTAACAACGCAGCGACCCAATCCAACATCCATGTGATCGTATCAGTTGGTGTTCAGAATGAGTAAGACCTGCCTGGTTTACTCTTCTGTATTAAAAATGGAGAAGTTCTCAAAATGACTTTATTTAAAATAATTCTGACAAACTCAAAAATTATATCGTCAATCAATAAAAATAAATTATGTTTTACATAGCAACTATATATACTACTTATATCTAAAACACTAACTATTACTCTCATTTCCAACATCCTCCCACCTTGAGGCTTTTAACAAAAAGACTCAACAATAAAATTGAAATATGTCAGGAGCTTTTATGGGTCTCATATAATGACTAAACCTAGTTTTAGCATTATCGGAAACGTAAGTAAGGGGACTAGAGTTCATGACAGCCTCTCATTCATACAACGTCGTAGTACCCAGAGTTTTACGTAAAAGTTGCTTTAACAGTCAAATTAATCGCTCCCACCAACTACCCCACCAGGCTGCAGTTGGCGGTGAAAAGTTTCAACAAATTCGCTGTGCAGTACTATACTCCACAATTTTAAAAAAATTAATACGTTCAAACGCCTTTTCTGACCCGACAAAATTCGCCCCATTATCGCTATAGACAATCCTAGGTCTACTTCTTCTACTAATAAATTTTCTGAAGGCCTGAAGGCAACTATCCGTAGATAAAGAAGAGACCAATTCAAGATGCACAGCTCTATACACCGCGCAAGTAAAAATACATTAAATAAATCATCTCGCTCAGAAATTTTTGTCTTAATACGAAGTATTCCGTCCTTGTCTTTAAAAGGAACTAAAGAAGAAAAACTTTTATCATCAATACATTTAAACGATTCTTGTTGGGCTAACTTTAAAATCACCTCTTCAGAATTTTCTATTTCATTTATCGTAAGAAATCTTCCTGTAATATGTTCTCTACGACGACAATTATTTAAAAACCTAAGAATCCATCCAATAAAATTTACAATTTTTTGATTTGTCAGCGGCCTAATTTTTACTAGGCCAAAACTGCTTTTCCTGCAGTAACCAAAAAGGACCCTCCCACCATCAAGACTGCAACAAATATTTCGAATAACAACCTCTGGAGGGCAAATCGGCAGTATTTAATTGACCAGGAATGAAATACCAATATTTTTTTTTAGTCAACGACTAAATCTCTTTAACTCTATTCCATACAAACGGCTTCCATTGGTCCTCACGATGAATCCAAGCTAACACTGTACTTGAATCTGACAAACAATAAACCGGAATTTCATCATCAAAAGCAGATAATATTGTAAATAAAAATCTGGCACCAATGGCAGCTGCTAATAACTCCAGTCGTGGAATAGACATCTTATTCCGAATTGGAGCTAGTCTACTCTTAGCTTGAATAAGTTGGATAGAGCAGGAACCCTTATTATCTTCAGTCCCCAAAAAAACTACTGCGGCCTAAGAATATTGGCTGGCATCCGTGAAAAAATGAAGACTTTTTGAATCTATTTCTAACGTAGACAACAATGGATGTAAAAGATATCTAGGAATTTTAAAATTAACTAAACAACTAAAATTATGAATCCAATCGACAAATGTATTTTTAATTTCAAGAGGTACTTCGGCGTCCCATCCTGTCTTAAGAGACTACATCTTCTGCAATAATATTTTCATTAACAAAAGAACAGGAAATATAAATCCAAGAGGATCATATATTTTGTTCATAAAGGATAGAATGGTTCGTTTAGCAATAGTTTGCAAATTAGAAGTCTTGAACCAATCGAAACAAATTTCATTTCTAAAGTATCCTCAATACGATTCCGCTTCAACCTCAAAAGATTGGACACGAACGTGTCCGGTATAACATCATTGAATATAGCGTATTCCCAGAGACGTAAGTCAAATTTTGCTTCATTTATAACCTTGGTTGATTGATCAATAAATTCTCTCAACTCTTCTTCTGAGTCAACACTGCAGACGCAGTTATCCACATAAAAACTTTTACGAAGTTTATCAATAACAGAAAAAGAATACTGAGAGTTACTCTCAAGATAATCTACCAAAACACGATTTAAATGCAACTGTAAGACAGCATTAAGATGGAAAGGGCTACAAGTCACCCCGAAAACAACTCTTACGTGTCGAAAATAAATAAGATTACGATCTTTATCATACCATAAGAAATGCAGAAAGTCTCGATCAGCCTCTAGGATGCCAATTTGAAGAAAAGTCCTTCTTATATCAGCAATTACCCCAATTTTAGAAAGTCGGAATCCTATTAAACAAGAAGGTATCAAATCTAAAAGATTAATTCCTTTTTCTAAGCACTGATTCAAAGAAGGGGAACCTTTTTCTCGTGCAGAAGCATCAAAAACTGGTCTTAGTTTGGTTGTAGTACTATCAAGTTTTACCACATGTCGGTGAGGTAAATAATGGACGGTTTCCTTCATTTCTTCACCTATGGGTACAAATTCGATGACGTCTTCAGCTAACCATTCCGAGAAAACGTTGTACTCGTCATAGTATCCATCCTTCTTCAACTTTACCATTAAGTTGTCTAGACGTCGTTTAGTCAAATAAAAATTACTTGGAATTGGTGGATGGCTTTCTAACCAAGGTAAAGCAACCTCGTATCTTCCATCAGCGACATGAACTGTGTTATGGAAATGTTGCATCACAACCAGTTCTAATTCTTTCTTGGATTTATTATTACCAGGAAAAAAATTTACTTTCTCTAATTTAATCTTTTGGCATATTTTTAATTTTTTTTTCTTTCACAAAAAAAAACAGCCGTTTTTTCATAAAAGATATTTTTTGGAAATAATTTTTGTTTAAATTGTTTTTTAAAAAGAGAAAATTTGTTTTCTCTAAGTCAATCCTTCGCAAATAACAGCCGTTTTTTCAGAAAAAAAAATTTTGTTTAAATTGTTTTTAAATTGTTTTTCAAAAAGAGAAAATTTACTTTCTCTAGGTCAATCCCTCGCAAATTTTTTTTTTACAAAAAAAAACACTTAGCCGTTTTTTCATGAAAGATTTTTTTTTTGAAATAATTTTTGTTTAAATTGTTTTTTTTTTTAAAGAGAAAATTTACTTTCTCTAAGTCAATCCCTCGCAATTTTTTTCTTACAAAAAAATACTTAGCCGTTTTTATCAGAAATTTTTTTGAACACTATTTGAACACTATTATCGAAATGGATCAATTGAAAAAAGTTAGAGGCATTTGTAAATCACAGTTTACCAAAACTAAAACTTGGGTTAATGAAAACTCAGCGTGTTCAGACAAAGGTCCAATAATCGCCAAACTTGAAAGAATTAAACAATATTTTATCAAATACTTAGAAACTCAGGACCAAATTGAACAATCTGAACCTGCAGACATTGATAGGGACATCACAGAGGATGGATACTTTGAACTGTTTGCAAAATTAACCACACGTATAAGTTGAAACATTGTTAAAACATATCAAAGTCACTAATCATTTGTCGTTTCTTGTATTTTAAACTATATTTTGCAGTTGTTTGTAAGAAATTCCGACAAATTAGTTTTCTAACAAAACAAAAAATATTGTAATAATATGGTATAAATAAAACTCTAGTTAGATAGTAATAAAAATATATTTTATACTTAAAATAGTACAATATCTTGTATATAAAAATAAAATATAAAAAAATGTAAAATAAAGCTTTTAAGACAAATAAATACTTTTATTTTAAAGAGCTGTAAAAAATACTAAATGCTTTTTTTATACAAAAGATTTGAAATGCATTTTATTTGATTGTTGTTTGACTAAAAACATAAAATTGATTCAAAAAACACGTTTTACAATGAAAGACAAGGTAGATAAGTCTTATGAATAAAAATGTCGATTGTTCGTCAGGGTAGTTGGCAGCATTGACAACTGATAGCTGCTACCGGAATTTAAAAACCATATTTTGTTAGTCAATAAAGAATGTTAATTTTTATCCATTTATTTAATAAGTTTAATCCCTCTTGCAAACACACTGACTCATTTTAACAGTAACTTATTCTGTGAAAAATTAAATCAAATTTGGCAATGGTCGAAGAGACACTTAAATAGACAAATATTGAACAAACTTTTGTTCTTTCTTAATTTGCCAACAATAATTATAAAAGTTTAAAAGATTGTTCAACACAACATAAATATCTTTAACTTAAAATTATACAGTTGTTAGTGCTACCAACTTTTAAAAATATTTTTTTTTTACTTTTTAGAAACATAGAAACATAATATAAAATAAAATACCATTTCCCTTTATATAGGCATAAATTAAAAATAATTATACTGTGTATTGTAAAAATGTTTGCTTATTTATAAAAAAAACCTGAGATTCCTAAAATAATTTTGTCCTAATTAGTATACAGTGCGGGTCTAAAGTCCCTCCCCCTCATTTATTTTTTGAACCGTAAAAGTTAAAATTTGAAATTTTGGGAAACTGAACTATGGACTGTATACTACCTTTTAATTATATTAGGTGACGTAATCATTAAAAATGGCGGACGGGGGCCGTTTTGGAAGATAATTTTAAAATGGATCATATGGCAAGTGATACATCATTTGAAAGCTTGTTCCAAACCTTTTCCAATGACATCAATAAAAATAGAATATTTTTTCTTTTTACTCATAACGAATTTGGCACTGTAATATTCTCGTGTAAAATCAAAGTTTCTTTATGGATTCATATCTCAATTAATTAGGTTTCAAAAAATGGGGAGAGGGACTTTAGACCCGCGCTGTGTAAAAAAACTATAAACTACTACAACAGGCTATATAAATAAAATATCACGATTAAATATAAATTTAGAATCAATTAGTTATATTGACAAAAACAGAAAGGTTAACTAAAAAATGGAGCAATTCTTCCAAGTTGAATTTGAAAACTTTAAAATATAATAGGCACACATTTTTGTTTTAAAATAAAAAAAAACGAAACTGGAATGTATAATTAATTCACAGTTACACATTGAATAAAATTTTTGAAAAATAATTATGCGACTTTTTAGCAATTTTCTATCAATAAACATAAGTAAATATCACATCATTGGGGATACTAATAAGGCTGGAGGATAATCATTACTCCCTATTTCTGAACTTTCAAATCGCTTACAGCATTCAGAACATTTTTTTAACATTGCCGATTTTCTTATTTCAAATATTTCTGTATTAGATGCCAATTCAAATAAACGCGATTTGTTTTTATTTTTAACCTTCGGACAGGCGCATATATATCCCTCAGATACATCGTAATTTTCTTGTAATTTGTACTACCACGTTAAAGAGAAAGACCTTTCCACTCCTACCTACCTTCCTGGCTCCAGTGGTCCTATCAGCCGTTTTGAGATATTGATATTTTGTATGTCACAATTACACAAGACAGTTTATGTAAGTTTTTTTTTAATTCATATTTTTTAGTTCATTTACGGCTTTTGAATATTTGCTGCTAATGTATAAATATGCTTGTAATGTTTTTATTTTATCATTCTATATGATAAAATATAATGATAAGATACTATATGTATCTAAGAGAAACATATGCGCCTATGCAAGTTATATTTAATTTAATTTTTTTGTATGCATTAAAATGGCATCAGGAAAAAAGAAATACGATCTAAATAACGAAAATAATTGTGATGAGTTGAGAAATCAACTGATACTGATGTTTAATTTATTTTATACCAAAATATGGTAGTGTATCTATGAGATACATGCGCGCCTGTTCATGTAACTTTGTGGGCGCGCCTGCCGAAAGGTTAAATCCGAAGAAGTAATAAGAAACACAAAATAATCCGACATTTCTATCACGTTCCTACTAAATATAATGTATTTTTATCCGATTTATATTAATTAACAGCCAATAATGAGTTCCAATATTCACTCGTATCTCTCAGTGGGGAAATAACTGGTCCAAGCTAAGTTCCATATGATGCAGGTTCCCATAAGGAGCCCGTAAGTCACCATAGATATCCACCATATTATCCTCTCGGTCCTAGTAACGCTCAAATTCCTCAAAACATTGATGCCAACTAGCAAACCAGCTAACGCTCCCGCAAAATGTGCAGCATAACCTATGTGTTCGTTGATGTCAAGGACGTACCGGTTATAGATGGCAGTGCCGATGTCAGATGCGGCCACAACCACGAAAATAAGAAGTTGTGCGATAGGAAAAGACATTTCCTTCCAATTCTGGAAATCAATTTTGTTTAGAAAACACTCGTTTAACAAAATTTTTGATCAAGTATTTCATGGGAATAAATTTACATGATTGAATTGTATATATGGTTAATAAACATTGTACCTTATAAATTAACTGACAGCATCTGCCAATTGAATATTAACAATGTCTTGAGTCATAAAATACTTGATCAAAAAATTGGTTGACTTAGCAGATCGCAATACACCCTTTCTTACCATAATAATAGATGCGATATGAGCGGTAACCAAAGAATACACTCCTCCACTAGCCCCAGCAAGTTTAACTGTTGGATCAACCACGGAAGTACCCAGAGAACCCGCTAGTACCCCAGCTAGGTACACCACAAGTACCCTCCACCATTTATGCACCATTTCCAATGGGATTCCGAGCAAAACTTGAACCAGCAGGTTTATAAGAAGATGGAAAACGCTAAAATTCGAATTTGACATTTCTAGTAACATCATGATAAATAATAAACCAAAAGACCATTATATTTTGGTCGTTCTTCAAGATTTTCAAAACCATTTGTTTAATACCGATTATAAATAAAACAGATCAAAATCTAGTAGCTCAGTCTCTCAATTATCATCAGAGAAAATCATCTTAAATATTTATTTATAAACAATTATATCAAAATAGCTTATAGGCAAGTAAAATTTAATTTCGAAAAAATACAAATAGATATTCTAATTACAATTTTTTTTATTTAATCAGAAACTAGTACAGTGGCATGTTGTGTCAGTGATTAGGAAGTCAATAAAAAGTAATTTAATAATAATTTAATTTATTTTAATTCTTTCCTTCACTTTTACTATTTCGCTTGCTACATCGAGAAACATACTATTTATGCCACTTTATTAAAAATTATATTACTAGTGTTATTTTAAAAGTAAAAAATAAAAATATCTTAAAATTTTGCAAATACAAGTTGCATATATTTAAGGAAAGATGGCCAAAAACAAAAGTTTTATTTTAGGAATTTGAGGGAAATAAAGTCAAAAAATTATGATCAAGCAAAAACAATAAAACAAGATTATAGAAGATAACTAGGAGAAAGAAGTTCCATTTTACATAGGACACTGACGCCTGATATTCACAAATGGTATCTATAGTAGTTGTTACAAGGAGTAAATACACAATAAGAGTTTAGAAAAAATTGGACTATAAATACTTTCAAAAAAGTAATTATTCAACAATAATTGAAATAGATATAATTCTTAAATAAATTCATTATAACAAAAAAAAAATAATACCAACACTTACCCTATATGCACAAACATGTAAGTTACAAATCTCCACGCTTCTCTTCTACGACTTGGTTCATAAATAAAAAAAATGGCGCAAGGTCCAGTCGCGGATTTTGTAGATTCGTATTCAGTCGCTTCATCAATACAAAAAAATATTATTTGAACTAAAGAAAGAATAATCATCCCCACTGCGGGCGGATAACAAGAGTATTCTTCCTCATACAAACCATCTGTTACTGTTGTAGTCGTTCTGGGGACATGACGTTTGGGAACTATCAAATGTATATACCTGGAAACATTAAAAACAAAAATGCTGTTAATTTTAATATCGTCCCCTTAGTGCAACAACTAGATAACTTGAAATTTATAGTTTTGAGAAAATCCACTTTAAAGATTCAAAACCCAAAAAAAATACACCTGTTAAGTATTCAAAAATATTTAATATCTATACAGATATGTTGAATATCAAATTATGATTTGTTAATTTTGGAAACAATTAGGTTTTATATATTTGCAAAATTTAATCAAAAACTTGAGATATCTAGTTGTTGCTGAAAAAAGAGTAAAGTTATCTATTTATAACCACTAACAATTAAACTCAAATCACCTAATAAATACAACTTTATTTTGAATAAAAAATTAACAAGATTAGTTTAAATAAAACCCAAAAGATTCCACCCTTGATACAACTTAAGTGTCAATATCAATGATGTCGGTTTGGGAATCTTCCATATTTTAAGGCCGTTTACGTTGGTCTCCTTGGAATGGAAGACTTTCAAAAATGCTTTATACTCGCTAGGGTGGGCCGGAGGATTCATTTTGAACAAAGACATAAGGTCGTCATATTTTTTTAAGTGGTAGTTAACTTTGATACAAAGGCTCTTGGGTATTATTTGAAGACGACATACGTGTTTTACGTTTAAAATTTAGAAATCTAAACTCCGCATCAAAATCTTCTATAAGATTAATAATAGAATGGCGTCGATTTTGAAAAGTTCAACCAGCATAATTTCTGCCCACTAACCAAGTTATGGCTTTTAAAAAAAACACCGTAAAATCAATTTAGCAGCACAGAAACAAACCTGTTCTTTCAAGCACACAACTAGATATCTCATAGCGACCAAGAAGGTGCTGGCAGATAACTCAATAATACCAGTGCTATAAAATGTATATGTTGGGAATTATCTGTGTTTAGTCACTCTTCAAAAATAAGTTTGGTTACTCGTACATGATATCCAGTTGTTGCATTGAAAAGAGCATGATAAATACAACAGATTAAACTGGATAACTCAAAATGCATAAATTTCGAGTTATCTAGTTGTTGCACTAAGGAGGCGATATACGCAGACGCCCGAAACGGTTAGATTTCTACGAAATTACACAACCCTTCTAGATGATCCCTATTTTTCACCTTTAAACATTAACATTTCACTTCCACCAATAGTTGTGTGTGAAACCTTTTTGATTAATTTCTTGTAGTAGAAATAAAAGACGAGATATAAGGTCCTCAACTTGTACGTATGCTACAAACTCATGAATATTTAATGCCTTTACTATTGATATACTAAGTATGATCGAAAAAAAAAAAGGAAAATAACGGAACAATACTCAAGTTGAGAATCGACACAATTTCTAAATTTGGTTATAAAAAAGGATACCGCTGCACTGCTGGCTGCATGTGAAATTAGTTTTTTGGAACTGTGATTGATGGATTGATATGAAAATTTTACTGTTATTGTTTGAATGGCATTCCATGTTTCATTTCACATTTTACCACAACTATTCTGATATTTGCTATGCCATGGTATAGATGTAATATGAGCATGATGTAAAATGGAGGATAAGGATGGTTCATAAATTATTACTTATTGTATATTTTCTGATTTTTAAAACTTCTTGAGGAAACAGGAATATTCAATCGGGTGAAAAATATTTAGACGATAATACTCCCGGGCCTTATTCTCTTGTTTTCCAAAACGTTCAAATTTATTTAATTTAACTTGAACTGAATACATTTTTCATGCTCAATAAATAGTATCTCTATGGATATTAACCAATATTTACTGGTTGTTTGATTTTCACGATGTTTTATCTAGGGTTCCCGAGCGAGATCTATTAACCCCTCTCATGACAAATTTCTGGTTACGCCAATGTTCATGGAGAAAGGATAAATATAGCGACTACTGAGGTGAAATTTAAGCGTACATCGGCCGAATTGGATGACTGTTCCACCACCACTTGTTGCCATATTCTGCGCTGATGTATACTGCAATAATTGCTAATTTTTAATTTACATGCAGTTATTGTTATTGACAAACATAATTTGAATCTATACTTCTATTACCAAGGCATTGATAATTAGAATTAAAAAAAAAAAAAATATTTTAGAACCATTTATTTATTCAAAATGGTCACTACTTAAACTCTATGAAATGTATCATAAGAATAATAAAAACCAAAAATGGGGATAATTTCCAAAGAGATGTAACAGCCATTTAACCCTTTCATCCAGTATAGCTTCATAAGTTAGACCCTCTAAAAAACATTAACTCTGATTTTTCTCAATGGAAACAGTTTTGAATGATTTTTTTTAAACATCCATATAATTAAATTGTAATTATTTGTCTAATTATTATTTAGTTGTTACTAAGTACTACAAAAAAACACAGCCAAAATTTAAAAATATATTTGGTGTAAAATTTGAACATTTAAAGGTAAAAAGTAAATATGATTTAAGTTTTTTCGGTGAGAAAAAATATTAGATAATACAGTTTTTAAAGTGTCTAGAAGAGGTGTGAACAATTTCCTGAAAATCTGGCCAGACGTCTGGACGAATTTTTATTTTACTGGAAATAATACAATCAAAATTCGAAATGTGTAAAGTATCATAGGAATGGTGAACATTCTTCCTTATAATAAAGGTATACCCAACTATTGTTGTATATCTACCAAGTTTGTCTGGGCAAATTTAAATTTTTATAAAAATAAAAGATGCCATTGCCAATATTCTATTTTACAATACAAAAAATAATATATACCAGGTGTTTCTTATGTTCTTAGCCTTAGTTATTTGATAACATTTAAAATTGTGTAAGTAAATGTGATGAGTTTTGGAAAAAACTTATGAAAACTGCCACTCCCTATTAATATAGAAATTAAATTTAAGTGTTATCCTTAGATTATACAAACCTTGTCCAATAAAAAAATATTTGACAAAAGCAAGAGCATGAGGTCGATGTATAATAAATTAACATTATTTAAAGGTCAATAAAGTAGATACTTAGATAAGTTAAATAAAAGAAAGCTAACCGGTAAGGTAAGGTGGGGTAAATGGACCATGATTTTACAACGTAGGCGAGTGACGTTTGACGTATTGCCTACAAAAATAACACATTCAGTTGAAATAAAAAGTTTAAATAATTTTAGTTGTAAGACATAATATTTACTTTAAAATTTAGCATATAAATAGTTGCCATAGTTTATCATTTTATAAGCAAAAAAAATATATATTTTTAATGTCATGTGGGCCCAGTTGCCCCTTAAAGATGGGGTAACTGGATCAGTAAGATTTAGATTTCGTATGAACTTTTGTAAATTGTGTTGGGGCATCTGGGTTTGGTGCGACACACGTATATATTATTTTAAAAAATATAGACGTGCAATTAAATCACAGATATTTGAGTTTCGGTCAATGTAAGGGTATTACGTACTAAAATTACTTAAGTATAGTATTTTTAATACAAATCCCGATGCACGTCAGCAATGACGTCGGTCATTCGTCATAGTACTACCAACTAATTAAAATGTCCCTAACTAAGCTAATAATCCGAAAAAGTCACGTATAGTCACGAGCATTCATGAACGTAGTCATATTACTAAAAAGTCGAAAACTGTTATGGTGATTATTTTGATAATTTTAAGAATTATTTAAATTATTTAGTTTATACATGTCTAATTCTTGATAATATAAAATTTATAAAAACATTATTAAATGTTTAGTACTCAAAAAATAATACTTTACATTTAATAATTTTGACATTCTGTACGCCCATGAAGCTCGTATTTATAGAGAAGAAATGTCATTACAGCAATTGGTACACCTTGTTGCGGTGTTGCAACCCCTTTTTAAAAAATTTCACTGATTTAGTTAGGTTATGTTTATGTTGAGTTAATTATTGATTGTGCATTTTGTTTTCTGTAATTTAAAATCCTTTTGCCTGTATTTTTAAGCTTTGCCAGTTATACTTATAAAAAACTGTTTTTCAAAACAACCATAGAGTGAATAAGCTAATTATTTGTCGTTTAATTTTTATATACAAAATGCCTAAGAAACTAAATAGTCCTTGTCAGGAGTTGATAGCTTCTTTAATCCATTATTTTGAATGAGAGCGTGATAATGATGGACCACGTTTACTTTTAACTGCCGTAAGAGAGGTAAGTTACAAGTTATAAAATTTAATAGAAATATGAAATTATTTTCTTGTCTTTTTTAGTGTGTTGCAGCATCTCTAAATAAAAATATTTCTATTGTCAGTAGTATTTGGCAAGCAGTCAAGAATAATGAATGATTAAAATCGCTAATTAAAAAGCATTCATATAAACAAAGGATTACCTACTAATACAATAACACTGGATACAAGTGGAATCCGAAGTGGTATTTATAATATGTATGAAACAAGTAAGTATAAAGACAAATCTATTAATTCAATCATAATTTATTTATATTACCTATAAAAGTTTTAATTTGTATACAGTAATATAAATACATACTTATTTGCAGGGGAACATATAACTTTGGAACCTTTAAGAGAAAAGTTGATTGAGAGACAAATGTTTAATGGCTATATTGCATCATTGTCAACTGTATTAAAAGAATGAAGGAAAAAAGATAACCAAGACGTGAACTGTAAATAGGTCAGTTTTTAAGAAATTATAGAATTACAACAGAAGCAGTTCGTTGTCATTGATGAAACATGTATCGTTCAAAATGAAACATTAAACAGCTCCTGGGAAAATAATGACAAAGGGTGTTAGACCTACAAAAATCGATGGCAAGAGATAAAACCAAATTTGAAGTAAATTAAGGTATCAGTAATTGTGTAAATCAAGTAAAAAAAAATTAATATTGAAATGACACATCATATTGAAGATTTAATGGTAGATACGCTATTCTAGCAATCATATAAAGACAATTTAATTGGAAAAATTTGATTACAGTGGTCAATAAACATCTACATGTTTTACACATTTTCAAGATGTACAGTGAAACCCAAAAATGCCTTTTCTTTCAGAAATAAACTTTAAAACAATATCAAAAAATTAAAAATGAAGTTACAAGATTTGATATAACGGTGTACCTAACATTAAATCATTGATATAATGTGTTGTTTCGATATTACAATTTAGAATATAGCGATATTAACACACGTTATACGAAATGGCAACTAAATAGAAATAAATAAAACATTCTTTTTTCAGGTGCAAACCGCCAAAGAAATATATGGTAGATAATTACCTAAGCAGCAAAATATAGACAAAGTATTACGTAATCTTCCCTGCCATTGTATTTTTAACTCCATTGAACTTATTTGTGACCTTTCTAAGCAATATTATAATAAACATATTGGCAGAGAGGGAGTTTTTAATAGATTGGAAATTATTTTTATTATAATTAACCCTAATAGCGATATCGATGACTGCGATTCAAATACTTGCGATCTGGATTAGGAGAAATAAAAGAATTTTATAGGAATAATGAAGATTAGTAGATGAATAATTGTTTTTTTATGAGAAAATAGTGTAATTAAAAAAAAAAACATTGTCTTATTTTTAAAACAATAAACAGTTTGATATATTTCTTATATATCTGTATTTTTATTTAATTTATTCCAAGATATAAAAAAAATATTTGACTGAGAATAACATTTTTCAAATGTTTTTTGAAGCTGATAGAATGGAGAATCTTGATGTTTGAGTGATGAATCTATTGTTCATACATGTTTCGATAACTTTAGAGTTGAAAAGAAGTAGCGATATATGTTTATTTTTGCAGCATTTCTGGCTATCTTGAATACTTGAGCTACAGAACCGTTACTGAAAGTGAGATTTACTAAAGCACCTACTCAAATATTTTAACAATTTCCTTCTTGTATTCAAATATTTTAGCATTTTCAAACTTTAATTTTTTAAGTATAGGTATCTACTGATATTATGAATCCTCCACATGTCTTTGTAGTTTTCATTTTTTCAATGACCTCTTTAATTTTATGGAGTGTTGTGGTTTATAACTTAAATATAGTTCTGTTAAATAACTTTCTTGGTGAAATTAAATTAGTTTTAGATATTTTCTATGCTAATTGTAAACCAATTTTGATCCATCTGCAATATACTACCTTACAGTTTTATTTTCCACGACTTGCATAATATGTTTAAAGCTTTTTTGTTCAGATGTTTATTATTCATAAAGGAATTCAATATTTTCCGTTAGTTATATACATTTAAAACTAATTGTTCCTACTATATAGTAACATAACAAATACATAACCTTACAATTTTAAAAAATTCTAAATTCCTCAACTATTCTGACGATTAGGCAACACTGCAAGGTCGTGACGTCATAAATGATCTCTGACGTGCATCGGGATTTGTATTAAAAATACTATACTTATATGTTCATGTTAAAAAGTATTAATTTAACAGTCTTAATGAACGTTTGCTAAATCGCCTAAGTCATTGGTAAAACTTAGCATATCCTTAAATCGGGCAGTGTTATTCACAAAGGCTTTGACAATTTTCTCACAATATCTATACCTAGTATAAAAGCTTCCTCTGTAGTTTCCGTAAATTTCCACGATTATTGATTTTGTCTTTTGCAAAATATTACGTCGTAGCCATCTTTTATTTTCTTTAAAACTTTTGTAACATACAGTCTAGAAGATTGAAGAGTTTTTCCGTATACTTTGACAACACAGTAATCTCCGTCCTGCAGACAAGTTACATCAGAGTCGTCTTCATCATCAGAAGAAATCATCATAGTTGTATCTTCATCACTGTCTTGTAGAGAAAAAGTGTCAGTGTCTTCTTCACTTGACTCATCTCTTGGTTCATTTTTTTATTTTTTGAACTTTTTTTTTAATTTTTTCTTTTTTGTTAGATATTTTGTGCTTTTTTCTTTGTATTTCTTCTTCTTTTAATTTCTCTTTTTGTTCTTTTTGCAATAGATATTGTTTGGTAGTGATAATCTCACAGTTTGTTACAAGTCTTTTACGCTTCTTTTCTTGATTTTCTGGTTTTTCCTTTTTTTATCATGCCTAATAATAAATCCTCAAACGATACTGGTGACGTTATGGCTGTGGATGTAACAGCTATTTCTGTCTCTAATTCTGATGTTAAAGTCGTCACTGTAGGTGTGGTGGCTAATACTGCAGCAGCGGCTGTCGTAGGCCTGTCTAAAAGCATGGGTATGTAGTCTCTGGCCATGGTAACAACTCCTGTTACATTTTGCTGTGCTGTGGCTGTGGATGTGCTATATTTTATTGGAGAAGTAATTTCAACTTCTGACTGGGTAATGGCTGAGGTTGCTTCTTCTTTTGACTGCGTAGTGGCAGAAGGTGAGGTGACTATTTCCGGCAGGTCAACCCCTGGATGGGGGAGAGTTTTGTTGTATCTCTTTAAGTCATAAGCACTGTTAGAGGAATTGCCTCCTTGTTGGGTCCTAGCTTGTCAGGATCATAAATGCCAGTGATTTTAAAGCCATTGGTAATATTCGTCGCAAGCAATTCTCCGGAAAGCTTAATAAGAATTGCTACAAAATCTTGTTTGGGAATTTTCTTTCTAGGATTTTCGCGCTGCTATTTACAAAGTTGCTTGTCCTAATTTGTTTTTAAACTTTTGAACAAAGCAAGATCTAGCAGTTGCAAGACGTGTGTCGTGTGAGGAGGTAACTTTAGTATTGTAACTTAATTCTCTTGGGCTAATCTGATTAGTTTAGTTGAAATCGTAAATTAACAATACTGGCCTATCTTTACTTATATTTTTCAAGAAAATATCTTGAAACCAATGGTAAAATAAGGTAGTTTCCATCCATCCTCGCGACGTTGCTAAAACTGCAGTTTCTGATGCAGCCTCTGTATTTACCCAATTCTCCATGACATATTTGCCTTTAAAAACACATAGCAGTGGAATCTTTCCTTCAGCGGAACAACAAAGCAAGACAGATGTATTATCTCTTCCAGGTGAACTAGTTTTGCGTTGACTCTTTGCACCGATAGCACCAACAATCTTAGTTTTTGACAGATCGTGGCAAAATGACGTCTCATCACAGTTGTAAATTTGTACTGGCTTTCCCTGAAGACCAAGTTCTTACACGGTTTTCTCTAAGGTTTCAAAAAAATTGTATACTACCCAAGGGTTTATTTGTTCACACCTACTATGTTTAATACTCTGCGGCTTCTTTAGCGATAGCCGATGTCTGGTTTTAAAAGATATAAACCAGTCTTTACTAGGGCGTTGGTCTTTGAATCTAGTTTGTAAATTATTTTGTCGTATGTGTACAATTGAACTAGATCCAATACTTCTTCTCTAGATAGCCCGAAACCATTTCTATTCATTATTTTGATACAGTTTACCATTTCGTCTTCTGCTGCAGGAGATAAGATAAAACACCACCACCACCTCTTCCTTCTTGTGACGTCAAACCTTTTCCTCGAGTGCCCATTACGTAGTGTTTTAATGTAAAGCGTGGTATGTTGTAAAATGAAGATACTCCCCGGGTAGTCTTCTTTCCGTTTTTTCCATCGTCTACGGCTCTTTTAAGATCCTCTCTTGTGTACGAGGAACCAGCTCCCTTTTGGGTCTTCCTCGTATATTTTCGCACCATAATCTGCAACGAAAAAAGAGCTTTGTTTAATAAAAGTAAGTTTGGTTAATTTCGAAAGATAAAAACTAGTCAGATTCTTCAGATTACCAATGAACATTTTATATCAGGTAAAAAAATAAAGTAGAACTTATTTATACACAATTTTAAAATTTTTAGAACTAAACTGGGGTAACTAGGACCTCAAGGGGTAACTGGACCAGTAATAGGTCCAGTTGCCCCTGCTATAAGGACCAGATGCCCCTTTTTTAAACCATTCCTGGGGTAACTGGGCCACCCCCTCTAAATTAAAAGTTTACGAAAAAAAGCTTACAAAATATATATTATATTGTTCAGAATACGTTACAGGTTACTACTAAACTAACTACATAACACAAGTACTTACCGTGATATTATGCAAAATTTCCAAAGATTCTGTGTTAGCACGATGTTTTCACACAAATAACATAAAAAATTACAGAACTAACCACGTTGATACCAAGTACAACCACAGTTTATAGCTAAAGAATCAGTTCGTTCACTCTGCGTCGGCACTTTTGATCTCAATGTTCCAGTTTATACATTGCGCAACTAGGATTTGTATCAAATCATAATAGCCCAAGAGCCCACTGTAAATTTTTACCGCCATCTGATAATGAAATACAATATACCCCAAAATCTTGTAAAAACATTGTACTTTACCGAATGGCACCTGTGACAATCCCAATCCTAAGCAAAGAATTAAAAAAAATATTTTATATTAAAAAATCACATAAGGCATGACAGCGCTAATTTTGTTTTCCCGTTATCCAGATAATAACATATTCAAATATATCTTGATATATCGTTAACGGAAAACATTTTCTTCCTCTTAACATCGCACAAAAACATCTACACACGATTAGTAGGTAAAAATCATTAAAAATATGAATCAATTTTTGCTGATTTAAGAATTTATTTGTATGCCTATTGTAGTGATTCATTTTTACAGGTTGTCATAGAAACGACAAAAAAACTACTATGATTATGGTTTAAAAGGATTGTCTAACAAGAGTTCATAATTATTATTGACTATCTCTGCCAAAGTTAGGTAAAAATATTAATAATTCAGGTTTAAAAGCTAGGTTCACAATGAATTAGGATTGTAATTTTCAGAGAAAACACAATTATTGCTGTCATGTCTTATGTAATTTTTTGAATATAAAATAATTTTTTTTAACCACTTTGCTCTAGATTACAGATTGGAACAGGTGCAATTTGGTAAAGTACAATGATGTTACATGTCTTTGGAGCATATTTCATTTTATTATCAGATGGCGATCGTAATTTGCAGTGGGCTCTCTTACTATTACCAATTAAGCATTCCAACGATCTGTCAAATAATAGCTGTCAGTGAGAAGGTCTGGTATATCTAAGGGGGCAGAGACATAGTCTTGCATCTTGAAAGTTTTTTTTATTCGAAATAATAAGTCACAAAGCCTGCCAATTTATGAGAAAATGTATATTATTTTTATTGTGTTTGACATAAAATATTTAAATGTAATCCATTATTCATGATTTTTACGTATTGTAAACAGAATACATCGTATGTCGCAACCCTTGGATATATCAAATCTTCCCACTGGCAGTTCATTTGTTTGGAATTTCTAATATAATATATGATATGACCATAGACATCATATTATCTAAGATAGACTCGCCCTACACACTGTATACCCAATACACCTTCTGTCCGCATGTTTTACCAGCCGGGGAAAGGGGAATCGTACGTCGCACATTGACGTAGTGTTTCGGGAGGGTTTACATATATTTTTAGTAAAAATTATTTAATGACCAAATCAATAACCTATGGGTCTTCGGAATCAAAGGTAAATTTAAAGAAAACATATTCAATTTATACAGGGCATTCAAAAAGTCATTTTATATATTTTCTTATAGTTTAAAATAGTAGGTAGCTCAAAGTGGAAGAACATTTTTGTTAATATTTTATTATATATTTTTTTTTAAATACATGAAGAGCAAAGAGCAAGTAAAAATATAAAGCCATTTATTATTATATTTACATGGGTACTCTTTGAAAACCTTTTCTACAGGTCGAAAAAAGAATAATTATATTGCCGACTACCTTTTTTTTATGAAATAAAAAGCTATTAAAAACAGAATAATTTTATTTCAGATACATAAATATACAAATATGATCTTTCTATTACATACCATTTGGGTTGCATGTCACGACACCTATTTTTAGAATTATTTGTGTAATGATATAATAACTCATTTAGGACAGTAATCAGCAATGATTTTATAATATCTGGACAAGGCTAAAACACATTAGCTTAAGATTATCAAGAGATACTTTATTTCTAATTTGTCCGAATAGAAAAAACACTAAAGGAAGCTTCTTTTGTGACATTTCGAATGTCATTTTACTATCAATGGTTACTCCTACAAACACTCTTGGTGAAGAATCTGCTCAATAGATTTATTTAGTGTTATAAGATAACTGATATTTTGTAAAGCATATTTTGGAATAAAAGACAAAATAGCTATTTGTGTATTAAGAACAGTTGAGACAGAAAGTCTGTCGAAGAGAAAAGATTTATTTTATATTTATTCAAAAAGGAGGAAAAATACAATATCAAAACTGTTATCTCAGTCATCATTTTCAGTATTTGTGTTTTTCCAACTGACCATAGCAACTGACCATTATTTTGTTATTGAAATGAAAAACCGTACGAGTCGCCTAATTTCACGGGTATAATCAGCTGTACTACATTAACAGCTAGGTATCTAGTACGGTTTTTAAGATCAATGCGCTAGTTCAGTGTGATGTCATTTTGGTTCCACTGACATTTAATTCTAACCAAACTTTTAACAGAAACATCAATAAATTTGACATATACGTTTTTACTGTTTTTATTTTATTTCAAAATATTGTTTACAGGTCATAAAAAATAGTTTAAAGGTATATAATTGGTAACTAAACGATTGTATATTTGATACATGCTATCTATTTACTGTAGGAATATATTAATAAAAGTGAAAAAAACGATATAATTTAGGTAAACAAAACGAACAAAACGCACTCAAAAATCTATTGTCACTTTAATTGTCAGTGGAACCATAATTACATCATCACTGAACTAGCGCATCGATGAAGAGACAAATTTTAAACGAAATGGCTTATTTTGAAATGTCAAATTTGAGACTTGTACGGTTTTCGAACTCACTGATTCAATTGCAGAACACTGTTTGCAGTGAATCTTTTTCTTTAAGGATTTTACTATAAAACCAGAAATATAAGCAACTACATCCTGAATGTATTCGCTCAGAAAATATATAGATAGGTAATCATGGTCACGAAGCTCATTTGTAAATTCCAAATTTTCTTTAGTGTCTGATTCGTAACATTTTAAATTTAACGCAATTTGGGTACTAGTGTTGCTACAATCCAAGATGCTGGTTCCATCTAAAGCAATTGCATTGGCAGTTTTATTTGACTTTACTTTATTATGAATTAATAATTTTTTATAACAATTTTGAAACAATCTCCATGCGAGATTGTTATTGAAGCATCTGTTACGAACTGCACTAAAAAAAAGTATTTTTTTTCTTTATTTTTCGCCTATTCAACTACCTCTCCCAAAATTCTGTAAAATGTGATGATTACTGTATAATTTTAGAGCTTACATATAATAAAAATACCCATAATAAATACTGTACTTACTTGATAGGTATAGCATTATGTTTTAAGATGTGTCTACCACTTAAATTTTCATAAATATCTGCCATACAAAAATTGCATTTTTATAATGTTTTCCTCCACCAAGCATAGATTTTGCAGCCAAATTCTACGTTGAATAATTTCTCTAGTAAACCTGATCAGAAAATATAGAACATTATTATTTAAATAAACAATGCTAGTGCTAAATGCCTTTACACTGTTAAATAAATTAAGCCTTATTCCCCGTATATGCCTACGTCTATGCTAACATAATCTTATTTATGAACTGACCGAATAACATTCTTATTCTGCGTATTTCGGCACACTATACATTTCCTCCCCATCGTAAAAGTCCTTAATAAAAAGTTCAGGGTTTAAATTATTCTTGAATACTAAAAGAAACCACAAAAATCACAATAAAACTTGATCTGTCACTTTGACAACATTAGCAGGTTGCCAAAGTTAAATGATTTATACCAAAATGTTTAATATTCCCTTATGATATACACATGTATAAATAGCTACTTAAAAGTCTTAAGTGATTGCAATTAATAAAAAACTCATATTGATGCTTTCAATTCTTTATTTCCTTTTTTTATTAGATTGTATTAAAGGTAATAGTAACTTTTTAAATAAAAATTTAATGTTTGATATTTGATGAAAGAGATCTGACAACATAGGAAGAGCGTACCGTCAAAAAAAAGTTGCGGACAAGTGTAATGTATACAAGGCGTATCTATTATCCGATATCTTTGGATATGACAACCGCCTACAATCAAACAGCAGTCTTCTGCGCATCCTGAAATTGTATCCCTGGAGTGGATGTTATTTTGGAACATCCAATTGGTCCGAGTGAACGAACTGATTCTTTTAAGCTATAAACTGAGGTACAACTAAGCGTTGAGTCATTGTTTTAAAAAGAAGAGAGCATTTTGCAAGTTATACCAACCGCAAAAAATAAAATTATCTAAACACGTTTGTTTAAAATGCCTATGGCCCAGTTGCCCCACCTTACCTTAAGTATTTTAAAACAAAATGTAGGCTAATTTAAAATATTTTTTTCTAATTTTGACATATAAAGCAACCAATTACATAAAGTAGAACATTATGCAACTGATTACGAAAAACTGAATATGTCGCCTGTTTGGATTGATTGTTGAATCCGGCTCTGTATGCTAGTCTTAATATTCAGATACCGACACTGACTATGTATGTAAAATTAAGGATGTTATTGTCAAAGTATCTTGTCACTGAATATATTTCAAAAAACTGTCTATTGTAATTTTTTGGTAAAAAAAAATTAAGATTTCCTTGCGAACCAGCATTTTATAAAGGGAGGCTTCAGCCCGTCATAATGGTCCTTCGAGCCGGATATTGATTTTGGTGGCAGTAGGAAGAGAAACTTAATTTGTGGGTTTACACCAGGCAGGAGATTTTCAGTTGGGACGGTGACAAGAGGATCAGAATTGCAAAGCGGGTCTAAAACACGCACCAGGAAAAAATTTATCCTTAATCCAATTTTGGTAGTTCTATATCCAATATTGCCTACTGGATTGAATAACACTTGCATGCAGCAGATTAACAAAGTTAAGGACGAGTAAGATTTAATTTGGCCAATTATTGTCTTAGGTACAAGTTAGGTATTCTAGGTAAAATGACTAAACAAAATGAGGCTGAACTTACTCCTCAAGAGTTAGCTCAATTTAAAGAATTAAAGAACAAGCGTAAAATCGTTAAAGGTCAGCTAACACGGATAGAAACTTTTGTACATGATTATACTGATGATCAACAGGGTCAGATTTTGATTAGGTTAAAATTAATGGAGGGTTTTTGGGAAAAATTTGAGGATATTCAATGTCAAATAGAATTTTTAGTATTATCAGAGTCTGATACCTCGGAGAGATCAAATTTTATGGACAAATATTGCGAGATAATGGCTGGTTTGCAGCAGTTGTTAGATCAGGGAGGGAGTAAAGATTCAGTCAGGCAAAATAAGGAGACTAATAGATATATACAATTACCACCAATAGAAATACCAACTTTTTACGGGGACTTTGAGCATTGGTTAGAATTTAAGGATACTGTAGAAGCGGTTATTTATTCAAATCAGAGTTTAGGCGATACCCAGAAATTTTATTATTTAAAAAGGGCGTTGAGAGGTGACGCAGCGGATCTAATTAAATCCTTAGAAAATGCTAGTACAAGTTTTTACGAAGCATGGGACCTTCTCAGCGAAAATTATGAAAATAAAAAATTAATCGCCACCAGTCATTTAGAATCGCTATTTAATTTTCCACCAATCAATAAAGAGTCATATTCGTGTTACAGGAAATTTTTGAATCAAATTCGTAAAGATTTGCGGGCTTTAAAATCTTTGGGGTTACCAGTCGAGCATTGGGACATTTTGTTGCTTTTTATTTTGCAAATGAAACTCGACGCAGGAACAAAAAAAGAATGGAGAAAAGTCACTCCTCTTAAAGATTTTTCTTCGTTAAATGATTTTATTGATTTTTTGGAGCGTAAAGTTCAAATATTGGGTACTGAAAAGGATGGGAAAAAATCAAACTCAAGTTGGGACTCTGGAAACAAAAATGTGTCTAAATCCTTTTCTTGTACCTACAGAAGGTGATGGGAGGGCATGTATAATATGCGGCATAAAACCTATACATTCACTACAAGTTTGTAAAACATATCTAGGGATGAGTGTGAATGATAGGAGGGAAGCTGCAAATAAGTCAAATTTGTGCTGGAATTGCTTAAGGGTAGGTCATAGGGTAAATACATGCAGATGTAGGGGTTGCAGCAAATGTGGGAGAAGGCATAATGTGCTGCTTCATGTAGATACTATTCCGGAGGTAATTTCGGAAGGGCAAGGGATGTCAGGAAGTGCCGAAAGGAATACGGTCGAAAAGCAACCGGTAACTACCTTCAGTGCACACAGCAATAATATTCAGGGTGATAGAGAGATTTCAACAGAAATATTGTTGTCAACTGCGTTGGTCAAGGTAAAAGATAATTTGGGAATGCCACACGAATGTAGGGTTCTTTTAGATTGTGGTTCACAATCATCTCTTATTAGTAATGAGTTTCAAAAACGTTTAGGGTTGCCTTTGAAATATGTTAATATGAAAATTTGTGGAATTGGTCAAAGTGCACTAAAAATAAATAAAGTTATTACAGCTACTGTACAATCAAACTATAGAGATTTTGAATTCGTAGAGTCATTTTTTGTTGTGGATAAAATATCTGAAAATATACCAACCAAATCAGTTTCGTCAAATTCGCTAAAAATACCTAATTTTATAAATTTGGCTGATAATACTTTTGGGAAAATGGGAAAGGTAGATATGTTGTTAGGTGCTAGTGTTTTTTGGGAGTTGTTGTGTCCGAAAAGTATTAAAATTGGTACAGGAAAAACTACAGCACAAGAAACAAAATTGGGATGGGTGATTTCTGGACCAGTGGTGGCCGGGACAGTTAATAAATGGAGCCAGGAGCAGGTCCAAGTTGCGAATTTGTCAACTAATGTGGGTTTGCAAGAACAAATAGAAAGGTTTTGGAAATTGGAGGAGATTCCACAAGCGAAGATATATACTAAGGAAGAACAGGATTGTCAAAATTCATTTGTGGAAAACACTATAAGGGATAAAGAAGGACGATTTATAGTGACACTTCCATTTAGGGAAGAAATTCCAAATTTAGGACAGTCTTATGACATAGCATTAAAAAGATTTTTGTATATAGAAAGAAAATTGTCAAAAAATGAAGATATGAAAAGGGAATATAATCAATTTATTCAAGAGTATATTGAGATGGGACATGCTTCATTAGTTGACGATGAGGGGGAGGTTTTAGATGGGCCAGGCATATGTTATCTTCCTCATCATTGCGTTGTTAGGGATACTTCAATTACTACCAAACTTCGTGTAGTGTTTGATGCAAGTGCACCTACTAGTAATGGTTTATCTCTAAATAATAAATTGATGGTAGGTCCAAGGCTGCAGGATGATATATTTGATATATTGATTCGATTCAGAACCCATGAGGTGGTTATATCGGCAGATATTGCAAAGATGTATCGGCAGGTACTAGTTAGTCCAGAGCAAAGGGATTTCCAAAGAATATTGTGGAGGTTTACTAGTGATGATCCGATAAAGAGTTATCGTTTGAACACGGTGACATACGGAACTGCCAGTGCACCATTTCTAGCGGTTAGGGCCTTACAGCAATTAGGGTATGAATGTGAAAAGGAAAATGAAAGGGTAAGCAGAATGATCATGAAAGACTTTTATATGGACGATCTTCTATCTGGGGCTAATTCGATAGAAGAAGCAAAGAGGTTGAAAGCGGAACTTAATAGAGTTTTAATGTCAGGGGGTTTTATTTTAAGAAAGTGGACGTCGAATTACAGAGATGTTTTGTGTAGTACCGATGATGGAGGAAATATCGATATTGATCATTACATTTCAAATGAATTAGATAATTCGAAAACATTAGGGCTCTTATGGAATTCAAAGAAAGATATTCTGAAGTATGAAATAACGTTAAAAACGTCAGAAATAAGGAAGGTAACTAAAAGAAAGATTCTTTCTAGTGTTGCACAAGTGTTCGATACGTTAGGTTTAATAGGTCCTATTGTTTTAAAGGCGAAGCTCCTAATGCAATATTTATGGACTCTTAAGAAAGGTTGGGATGAGGAGTTATCTGAGGATATTTGTTCATCGTGGGAAAAATTTAAAGAACAAATTATGCACCATAAGGAATTGCAGATACCTAGGCAAGTTATTTGTAATCAAGTTACGGAAATTGAATTACATTGTTTTTGTGATGCATCTGTCTTAGCTTATGGTACTTGTATTTATGTTCGTTCAACTGATGTTCTAGGTATGCATAAATCACAACTTCTTTGTGCCAAATCTAGGGTTGCGCCATTAAAAAGCATTTCATTACCGAAATTAGAATTGTGTGGTGCCCTTCTCTCGGCAAAATTGGCTAACGTTGTGATTGAGACTATTAACATAAGGTTTACAAAAATTCAATTTTGGTGTGATTCGTCTATTGTTTTGTCATGGGTGGCGGGAGAACCTACAGACTGGGTAACTTTTGTCGCCAATCGGACATCTGAGATTCAAAGGCTTACTGAGCTATATTCTTGGAAGCACGTGGAATCATCAGATAACCCCGCAGATATAATATCAAGGGGTATGGATGCTCTGAAATTAAAAGATTCGGAACTCTGGTGGCACGGACCTAGCTGGCTTGTTAAAGATGAAAGGGATTGGCCGGCACAGAAAAATCTGGAAAATAGAGAAATACCGGAGAGGAGAAAAGTTAGAAAAATATTTCTCTCAGAAACGGTGAATTTTGAAATTCTAGATAGAATATCTGATCTTTATAAATTACAACGGGTTTTAGGTTATTGCTTGCGTTTTATTAATAATTGTCGAACGGCAAGGGATTTAAGACAAACAAATAATTTGACAATTGCAGAATTGGGAGAAGCTATGAATAATTTAGTAAAAATTTCACAATGGGAGGATTATGAAACTGACATAAGGCTGTTACAAGGTTCAAAAAGTATTCCCAAATCTAGTAAATTGTTACCTTTCAATCCATTTCTAGATAAAGACGGTATTTTGAGAGTTGGTGGAAGGTTAGATAAATCAAATTTGGCATTCGAGCAGAAGCATCCTGCAATACTATCTAACAAAAGTAAATTGACAAAATTATTAATCAATTATGAGCATAAAAGACTCTTGCATGCCGGGACGCAAGCTTTACTTCTTTATTTACGTAGGAAATACTGGATCATGTCGGGAAGAACTACTATCAGGGGAATTATTAGGAAATGTGTGACTTGCTCTAGAGCTCGTCCACAAGAATTAAATCAATTAATGGGTGATTTACCTAAAGAGCGCTTAACGCCATCTCGTCCATTTAATAATTGCGGTTTAGATTATGCCGGACCGTTTGATACGATAGTGAAAAAGGTTAGGGGATGCACTACAACAAAAACTTATCTTTGTATTTTTGTTTGTTTTGCTACGCATGCGGTACATTTAGAACTCGTAACCGATTTAACAACTGCTGCATTCCTAAATTGTTTTAAAAGATTTGTAGCAAGACGAGGGCTTCCGAGTAACATATTTTCGGATAACGCTACAAATTTTATAGGGGCACGTAACGAATTAAGAGATCTTGTTAAATTTATAAGGGAAAAGAAAACTAAAAATGAATTTGATCGGTATTTTGCTCAAGTAGCTATTAGTTGGCATTTTATTCCACCAAGGTCACCCCACTTTGGAGGCCTGTGGGAATCTGTCGTAAGAATTGCCAAATACCATATTAAGAGAGTAACAAGTAACCAGCGGCTAACTTTTGAGGAGCTTCTGACACTAATAACACAAATTGAGGCATGTATGAATTCTAGACCTCTTGTACCTATGACAGAAGATCCAGATGATTTGAATATATTGACTCCTGGACATTTTCTAATTGGGGAGCCGTTGTCAGCCCCTCCTCAGATCGATTTAAGTGATGTTAAAACGACTAAACTAGTTCGTTATCAGTTGATCACTCAAATGGTACAAAGTTTCTGGAGACGATGGTCTCAAGAATATTTAACTAGTTTACAACAACGTACTAAATGGAAAACTTTAAAAAAAGATGTAAAACTAGGCCAATTGGTGATATTGAAAAATGAAGATTTACCACCATTGAAGTGGCAGATGGGTAGAATAGTAAGTCTTCATCCAGGAACTGATGGTGTCATAAGAGTAGTAACAGTCAAGACTTCTAATGGACTATTCCGAAGAGCATTAACGCAATTATCGTTATTACCAGTGGAAGTTGATGCTATTTAGTTATTAGGATTACTTGATAAGATGTTTATATTTTGTATTAGATATCTATTATTTTGTTTGTTGAATTATAGATCATTCAAGGGTGGCGGTATGTTTGGATTGATTGTTGAATCCGGCTCTGTATGCTAGTCTTAATATTCAGATACCGACACTGACTATGTATGTAAAATTAAGGATGTTATTGTCAAAGTATCTTGTCACTGAATATATTTCAAAAAACTGTCTATTGTAATTTTTTGGTAAAAAAAAATTAAGATTTCCTTGCGAACCAGCATTTTATAAAGGGAGGCTTCAGCCCGTCATCGCCAGTTACGAAATGAAAATAAATAAAAATGCCTCTTTTTTGGTTTTTAAGTCGAAAAATCGAGAAATCGAAAAATCGAAAAATCAAAAAATCGAAAAATCGAAAAATAAAAAAATCCAAAAAATCGAAAAAAGGCAATAAATAGTGACATTTCACATTTGAAAATATGCCATTACGTTTAACAACAAAAAAGAAAACAAAAAATAAAAGCTGTAAATTACGTTTTATTTTTTAAATAATTGAACACCGTTATTGAAAACTGCCCAGAAATGTTGGGGGTAAAATTTTGACATTTTTATATTAACAAAAAACGAAGATTAAAATGACGTTTTTACATTAAAAGTGTCATTTTAATTTTAATTTTAATCCACAACCGTGGAATCGGCCCTTAGCTACTAGCTATATATTGATAAAGTGTTATTGCCCTCATCATAAATGAATCGTGTTAACAAATGAAGTCAAAAAAGTCTCATAATTTTTCATCTTTTAGTTACCTACCAAAATTAGGTACTACAATACAAATATTTAAGTTCGGCCCAGAACATCTCCCTACTCATTCCACAGTTTTTCGGTTTTGGCAAAATTCTCGCAGCGACAAATGCTTCCTATGCACATACTTTGATTTTCTTTTACTATACGGAGAATGGTCGCACTGCGCAGCTTTCTGAGTGCCTTTTAAAAGGAGATAGAAATCTCCGCCATTTTGATCCCTTATTACGTGTTGCCTACATCTTGGCGCAATATTTTTAATAGGTGCGTTTTAATCATCCGTTTCTGCTTTGGAATTGTCGGTTTTCTTGTTTTAATCTGACAGGTTAAAACGACTAAACCGACAATTCCGGAAGCAGAAGCGGATGATTAAAACGCACCTGATATTTTGCTTGCTGCTGTCAGTGTCAGTGAATATTATTTTTGGAGTCACAGTTTATTGCTAAAGAATCAGTTAGCTCACTCGGACCAGTTGAAAGTTCCAAAATAACATCCACTTCAGGGATACAAATTCAGGATACGCAGGATTCATATATTGTATTATCCGAGTTGCGCAGTGTATAAACTGGAACATTGAGATCAAGAGTGCCGACACACAGTGAGCGATCTGATTCTTTAGCTATAAACTGTGGCATAGGAATCAAAATGGCCGCGCCCTATGTTGGGCGTGTCGGACCTCTCTCTTGCACCGTATAGTAATCAAAGTATGTGTTCCTATGTTATCTCTACCCTTTCTAACCTCATTGGTGTTATCTAATGTTTATGTTGTCAGTTTAATTTTTTACAATTTACAATTTTTACCATTAAAACCTAAGAAACGCCAATATGAGATATATTACTGAACCGAGGTTGACATTAACAGAAAACATGGGATGCAATTTAAAAACTGAATGTTTGAAGTGGTTTGACATGGTGTTGATTTGAGTTTAAAATGTTAAAGACTTTTTCATCCTATTCGCTCCGTGGCGACAGCAGCGCCAATTCGTTTTGGTACTAATGGACTATTTCTGCGTATACTGACAAATGCAATTTTTATTAGAATTCGTAATTAAGAAGTATATATGTTAGTTTTTATAAAAGTATATGTGTAAAAAGTATATTTGTAAATCAAGTAATACAATAATTTATTATTATTATATATTTTTATCGCTTAAATTAAAGAAAATTATGTATAATCAATAAAAATCAATAATAAAATATAGGCAGGCAACAGTATTTACTGGAAAATGTATGAGAAGTTGCCTAAGTTTCTCATTTCTCATTAAAGAATTAGACTATTCTGTCAAAATCTCAGAGGTATTTTATTTAATTAATTAATTTATTTATTAATTAAATTAATTAAATTAATTAAATTAATTAAATTAATTAAATTAATTAAATTAATTAAATTAGTTTGATTACATTTTGAGTTATTTATAAATGTGGGGGAAATAAAAATAGAAATACTATTATTTATTGAATATACACAAGAATAACTCATTTGTATGTATATTCAATCTTAATAACTAAAAAATATACTACAATTAGTTTGAGATAAAATATGACATATAGGTATTCGTTCAGTTGAACGCAATGGCATACTTCTTTGTTTTGTAGTCTGTGCTTAGATAAGCTAATATCCATGTCTGGTGTAGAAAAAAGTGTTTCTAATTTCCCCACTCAACCCTGATGAAAACATTATTATTTAAATTCATTTCGTATCCTATAATATACCCAACAAAAAAAATATATATATATATACATTTTTCTGGTCTATTTATATCTACTTGTCAACCAATTTGCTACTGGGAATATCCTTGAAAAAAATTAATAGTTCTAATGTATATTGTTTTAGTCTTAATTCTAAACACACATATATTCTGAAACTGCAACCTTCTTTTACTGATTCTGATACACTAATCTTGTTATATTGTATCTTTGCCTTTACTTATGTAATTAAAAATGTTTTATTGGTGATTTTCACTTATAGTTAACAAATGTGGATTACCTGACCTCTAGTAGTTAGTTTCCTAACAAATGAGAGTGGTTTTCAGCAAAGAAAAAAAATATACCATTTTAAGTGGTGAATACAGATTTTACTCTTTGTAAATATAGCCCCTAATTTCAAAATATACAAGGGCGGTCAGAAAAAAAAATATTTAAATCATAAAATAACCAAATTTTTTTTTTTTTATTGAAATGTTTTGAACTGCTCATTCTCAATCTACTTTCAATAAATTTGAATTTTAAATTTTCACCACAAGGAATTGCTAATGAATGGTTTCACCTGTTCATGTAGTGTCCAAAGACATATTGCAAATCTGGGTTGGAAATCATTTCATAAAATTCTTCAAAATTCAATTTTCTGTCCGAATTACGATCGTGCATATGTAATATTTTTTTAACGCAATGTACGGGGATGTCCTCTTCATATTCTCGGCTTTCTATAATGTCCCTTAATTCATGTATTGTAATAAACCCATCTCGGTTTCTATCATACTAAAATAAAAATATAGTTAAAGCAAACACAACTTTAATTTAATTTTAAAATACGTACCTTATTAAATAGGGTTTTATAAAACTCCTTGGTTTTTAAAGGGATTTGTACTGAAGTATCTCCCATTGTTTTAGGAATTTAAAACTAGTTTTAAATATTAAAATATTGAACTAAACTACACTTTTTATTAATATAAGTAAATTACTGGCATTCGTCTGTATCATTTTTGTTTATAATTAGCACTTATGATATGAAGTAATGCTGAATTGTTGAAGTAAAACACTTAAAAAACTAGATAAAATTCCTACAGAGTTACAAATTTTCACTACAAACAAAACAATTATGACAGATGACCTCTAGTCAATAGTTTGACGTGTCGGCTTCAGCATTGGCTGCGTTCATCCGCGCCACATGCTACCTGATCGATCTGGTAGCGCTCTCGAGTGGCACGTATGAACGGTGTATTTTGACATTTCGCTCAGGGCTGGTCGGTATATCTAAGGGGGTCGCGACATAGACCCAGTATTTGATGAGGGGGTGACTGAGGCTAGGGGGGAAATAGTAGTCAGCTTAAGTTGGCAACACTTTTCTGACGTTCGTTTGAAAGAGCATCGTGCATAAGGTCCGGTTTTTCAATCTCCGGCTATTTAGGCAGAGACAACTACGAGACGTGTAACTTCATATAAAAATCGGTTCTGTGGATCGCTCATGCAGTGTATATCGTTTTCTCCCTTTCTCTTAATATTTGTGGATATGACTATCTCTTTTACAAATCACTCAAGGCAATGGTGAGATGTCGCCACCATAGCCCCCTTCTCTTTATGTTCTGTCGTTCTGTCATGTATATATCTTGTCATAAAAGTCGTTATTTCTAGCCTAGCTTTTCGTTAGAGGTTATGTTTTGGAAAATTTTTTGTTTATTTTATATTGTGGCTTTTTATATTGTAGTGTGTGTAGTGTTTGTAACGTATTTTGTTTGCATTTTCAAGAGCTTATTATATTACTAAAGCTAAAATAGTTTAGACTTTTTTTTGATTAAATAGCAATGCCGGCATTTTGTTTAATTTGTGGATGCAGTGAAGATGAGGTGTCTAAAATGCATTACTTTCCACATAATTCTACAAAGTAAGTACAATCTATCATTTAATTCAAATAAAACTGGTTTACTCGGCTTATGTTATGACAATAATATTGGAATATGAGTTGAGTTGCTAGTTAGGTCTCCTTTTTATGATGTACGTGTTAAGTCATTAGAATCTGTTCAAGACAAATTTCTTAGATTAGGTTTAGTAATGGCAACTCTGATTATAATGTTTTATTAAACTCTATGCATCTTAAATGCCTAAAAAATTTCGAAGGGGTACACTCAATTTATTATTTTTGCATAAAGTAAAGGAGTTATTCATTGTTTTGAACTTTTAGAATCCATGCAATTTAGAGAACCAGTAAGATTCGTGAAAATAATTTATTCATTCCATTTCACAGAACTAATTATTATGACCTAAGTACCTATTTAGTTCTCTTAACAAAAATGCAAATTCATTAAATTTGGATATTAGGGGTATATCTTTCATTAATTCCTAATGAGTATTATTGTTGGTTTATATAAAAAAAGTACCTACTCAATACTTCCCACTTGATTGACTTAAGTGTTGGTGTGTTTGTTTTTAAAATAACATTTGCAAAGTATTGTATTCTTTCCAATTATATTTTTTATTGTTATGGGGATTTCGAGTAGGTATATCCTTCAATAATAAAAATTTAAAATTTTAATATCTTGGTATTTATTTGTAGAATCTAATATAAAATATTATTGTTTAGATGCAAATTATGGTTTGATGCCCTGGGTATTCCATATTTCGAACAGAAATGCGAAATTTCAGAATCTGCAGTAAACACTTTGCTAGAACAGATTATATTGGAAACTGGAAATTAAAACCGGATGTATTACCAATGGAATTTATGGACTGCCAGACAACTGGAAATGTTACAGATTTGTTGAGCAAAGATATAAGTAAGTTGATTATTAAATTATTTCAGCAATTTTATTGAATCTGCGAAATTTCAGAATCTGCAGTAAACACTTTGCTAGAACAGATTATATTGGAAACTGGAAATTAAAATCGGTTGTATTACCAATGAAATTTATGGACTGCCAGATAACTGTAAACGTTACCAAGAAAGACTCATTTACCCTGCAGAACAACCAGTAGTTTCGGTTGGAACAGCTATAAGCTTATTGGAAGATTTTCTTGAGTCTCCTACTTAACATTTTAAATTTAAGTAAGGAAATAGAAAAGCTATTTGAAGAAAAAATAGATTTTGAATGGGTAACATGTACCACTCATAAACATTTTCTTATGAAATCTTTTTTTAAAGCAGTGTGGAAAATAGGCATTCCTTGGTGGTGTAAAAGAAAAATGAGGGAAATTAGGTCACAAAAAAATTACACAATCAAAAAAAATTAAAAAATTTTTACATATATAATTTATAATATAGCTTTCGGCCCATGATAGAACAGCCTTCTTCAGTGGGTTTTATTTTTCGATTCGTTTATTTCATTATTTTATTTTTTAATTAATATTTATTATTATTAAGTTATTACTTTTCTTTTTTTAAATTCATATATCTATGGTATTTTATGGTTGTTTAAATTAATCCCATGTTTCATGTTTGCCAATTATTGTCTTTTTTAATGTATTTATGTCATTGCAATTTAAGGTTGGTTTTTGTTTGTTTAGTTCTGTTGTTTATAATATAGGTATTTAATATCGATATTTTTAATTATTATCATGAATAAAAATATAAAAACGATGGTATACTACAATTTTATTTATTAAACATTTTCCTTAATGACATAAAAAGAAAAAAACACTACATAAATTTATGGTTAGCGTTTTGTTGCTTATAAACTTTTCAAAAAAAAATAATTATAAAAGAATTAAACTTCGAAAAAATAATACATATTTACAGTGTCTACTTAAGTTGGCAGCATATGGAAAATTATTTTATTAGTGTTAGGAAAAAAAGTAAATATTAATTTGTTGTAATGTAAAATTCCCTCAGGCTTAAGAAAAATTCATTTCTGACAAGCCCTATAATTTTTTTCCTAAAACTAATAATAAATTTTCCATAATATGCTGTCAACTTAAGTAGAAACATTGTTTTCATTTAAAATTCCCGCTTATCCATGACCTATCCCAATGTTTATCAGATTAATATGGTTACTAACGCAAGAAGAGACCATTTAAAAAGAAGAAGTACAATTAAAAAGAAGATCTAAGCGATCTGAATTTCCGGTTCTGTGAGCGCCGTGCACAGCGCCCTCGGTTGGTGCCTTTTATAGAATCGCCCAGTCAAATTTTGCCGAACCAATTATTTACATTGAGTTGCCCGTCTCTAGTTGTCTCTGATTTAGGATAGCTGGCAGCTACGGAGATAGCCGTCAGCCACTGACTGTCAAAACGTTTTTCGACCTCCAGTTATACGATAGCCGTCAGCTATTTTGACTGTAACCGTTAACCGACACTTGTGGTCGCCAGCTATTTATTGTACATGCGTATTGCGTAGGACGTTGTTTGTCAAATTTAGAGGTTAATATTTTTATTAATGTTATTATTTCTCAAAAATGGATTTATTTAAATACATTCACAGCAACGATGACAAAGAAATTATTTAATATGAGCCAAGATGACCGTGTAATCCGTGTATTGGAAGGGAACGGCCCAATTATTTTGATATTAATGAAAATAATTTTATTATAAAATTTTTCTGCAACCTTCTCATTTCGTTTCCGTGATATTGCATTTTCCGTTTTTTTTACATTCTGTAAGATAAGCAAATTTCAATAGTAGGGCTATCTGATGCCGCGTAATTAGATATTTTCTCTTTTTTCTAAATCACCAATTGCCCAAAAACAGAAAATAATAGGATCTTAAAGAAAAATGGAAGCAAAATAGAACAATTTTTATGTGATGGTCGGTGACGATCAACACAAGACACGATATATAAAGCGGAAAATTTAAATCATCCTATAAAAACCATTTAACAAATTAGCAGAAATGCCAACCTGTCTAAGAATAAATAAAAACTATTAGACTACGTAGCTAGCAGTTAAATTCGTGATGAAAAACCATAGCCCTCAGAAAGTCTAGATACCGCTTGGCGTATGCTGTCAATACAAAAAAATGACCCCATTCAAGCTTGTCGCCATGTTAGGTAAATTTATGTTTTGGCTACACTGATTTTTAGTTTGTGTGTTCTGTAATACGTGAACACCGATAATCTGCACTTTGTTATTAGTTATAAGTGAGTGAGACGCACAATTTCTAATTTCAAATTAAGAACAAAACTTTGACAAACCTATTTGATTTTCCTAGATCTGTTCAGACAGGACCGGTTTTATAAATTTTCTCGTTCTTGAAATGTTATTTTTACATGGTTATATATATATATATATATATATATATATATATATATTATTGGATAAGTGTTTTGTGTACATATTGCTATGAGAATTATAGAGAAATTCAGTGAGATTTATGTAATATAATTCAAATTACAAGTAAACCATCTGTTCCTGTTTGGCAATATGGAGAAAATACCTACTTCA
This sequence comes from Psylliodes chrysocephalus, assembly GCA_927349885.1. NCBI lineage: Eukaryota > Metazoa > Arthropoda > Insecta > Coleoptera > Chrysomelidae > Psylliodes > Psylliodes chrysocephalus. The sequence goes on from OV651815.1 coordinate 503,447, forward strand.
ATGTCAAATGTACTATTTAAAAGAATGTGATTGTTAACCGGTCATTTATTTATATTATGAAAATAAAAACTCGAATTTTTTAACTAGGGAAAGATATACTTACATCGGTAACAAGGTATTTTTAGAAAAACTAATAGATTACTCCTATTCCTATAGTTTATTTGAAAATGAATAATAGCAAAATTATATAAAAATATGCACCTTTGCCATAAAAACTGTGCTACCAAGCATTTTCAAATAAACTATAATGATAATTTGATTTAATAGAGCGAGCATAAGATCTCACCTGTTAGAGAAATTGGGGCATAGGGAAGAGATTATGAAGCAGGTAAGCAAAGTCGTTGCAAAAGATAAATATATAGAAGTTATTTTAAAAATTTGATAAAAAACTAGTGGAACAACAAATGGAGTTGTCGCTATCGCAGATCCAATCAGCAGAAAGTAAAAAAAAACTTTGGGAATGTTGGAAAAGGACACAGCAATAGGCCCAAAACAATTCCTTGGTTTTTTAATAAATATAATCTTGTGAGATGTAAAAAATACTGCTAGAGTGGAGAAGCAGTATTGTTCTAATGTAGAAAACCCAGGGACATACAGCAGTGCACTAACCATAGGCGAATAGTCACTAAATTATACAAGAGTCCCATCTCGATTTTATTTTTAAATATTTTTGAGAATACCTATTATTATTTGTTACATTGAGTTTAATAAAACCACAGATTTTGAATGTATTGAAAGTTATTTAAAAAGTACCTCTATAAATATATAGAAAATGTGTATATGACTAACTGGTTTTATTAATCTTTTTTTGGTGTAGGTAAATATATTTTGAAAAATTTACAATCTTCTTTTGAATAAAAGACAAAATATTTCTGTTTTTATTAACTGAACAATATTTTATACAAACACAGTATATACCTATTTAAAAGAAAATATTACATTTTACAAGTATCGCATATTTATATGAAATAACTTACTCAATAAGAAATAATTAAATGAAACAAATTAATAAACAATGGATATGAAAAATTGCTTTAACAATTTAATCCTTAGATAAACTTATTCTTACATATTGCTTTAATCAATTTATTTACTATAAAAATATATTTCCTATCATTTATTACATGTAATAAAATAAAGCATGAAACATACAAACTATAATATGTACCTACTTAGAACGGAACTAATATTATTGTATCAAGGTAGTAATAGTGGACATTTTCCGAATAAAAAAAAGTAAAAAAGAAGTAACGGTCGACACGTTTTTCTGACTATTGGTCTTCATCAGTACGGTGCAGCCAAGTTCAAAGGATCATGGAACGTGTGTTGGAAAAATTGTGCAATAGGTCACTAACAAGGAGCCAATAACACATTTGCCGTTTCAGCTAGTATCCCCAAATTTTCTCGGCTTATACTAAAGTCACAAAATGATTCAATGGTCTTCCTATGGCTATCAGTTATTCTTTCCTAAAAATTTTTGGTATGCTACAACAAAACACAAATTATTTGATTTTGAAAATATACAAATATTTTTGAAAACTTACACATGAAATGTTATTCCTTCCTTGTATCTTCTACCGTTGGATGCATTGTTACATTCACGTACAAAACAACAAGAGATTTTGAAAATCCTGTAAAAATTTAACACCAAACCACAAATGTTTTTTATTAAAATAAAACACTAAACGACTAAACTAAAAAATAATGTTTGAAATAAAACCTTTACTAGAAGAACAAAATAAACAACACAACAGATAATAAAATCGATTATATACGTCGAACGCCGATCTTACCCTTATTACTAAACGTGTGCCGATTCTGTCTTGTCAGAAGCGCCAACTTAAAATTTATTGACATTTATTTATCATGGCGCCCATCATATGGGGGGTCAAAATGTTTTTACGATGCGGTATCTAGACCTTCTGAGGGCTATGTGAAAAACACTTCCATCCATGTTCCATCGGTAACAGGGACTTTTGCTGCGTTTGAGAATCCACATCGGATGCATTTTTTACATCTCGAGCGTTTTTTTATCCACATCGGACACATCTGTCCCATTACATTTACGTATACTGAATCACGTGATCAAAGATTTACTACATCTCAGATGCATCCGATGTGGATTCTCAAACGCGGCATGAGACTGCCAGCTACGATATAGCTGTCGGCTACGTAACAGCCACTTTGACTGGACATTGAAAAACCGACCCTAATAGGCATATCCATACATTGCGTTCGGTCTGCCAAGTTCCTTTAACTCCTTTAACACTTTTAACTCCAAACGACCCTTTTACCGTTAGGTTTAGTCCGATTAGTGACAGTTTAACACGCTTAAATGTCATTTAAAAGCACCCTAAAATTTGTCCCGCTCCAGCCCCTGACTGACCGAACTCGCCTATAGACATCGATGAGATAGGAAATGTCATTTTCATCAGGCACGTAGAATTGAAGGCGGCCATCTTTACAAAAAAAGCGACCTACGCACTTGCGCATTGATTGCATATTGAAGTGTACAGTACTGTACAGGATAGGACTAACACATTTAAACATAATTCGAAAATATTAAGGATTTACTTACACAGTAGAACTAATAACCTTAAAAACTCGTAATAGAATTTTAATTTTCTTTTTTTGTGGATTTTAAGAGATTTCTAAAAATAAAAAACATCAGTCTTTTTTGAAACTTTATTTTAAATTAAATAAAAACGTAGAATATATTTAAAATACAATTTTATATGAAATTAATACAACAATCTAAGGCCGTCATACATTTTGTAGCAAATAAATCTGGAATCACGTGATTTAAACAAAACTTTCATATTAAAAACTGTAATTTTGTATGTAATTATTACATGTGATTGCTCAGATCTTGAAAGTATTTCATTTCATATAAAAACTACAAAACTAAGGAATTCAAAAATATTTGTAATATCGTTCCACAGTACGATGACATGCACTTGAGCATACATTAAGAATCATCAATCAAAATAAATAAGAGATTATGGGCATATTCCTACTAAAGAATAGAGTAAATTTAAAACTAGGTATTATAAGAAGCATGTAGTCAAATATTTTATTAAAAAAGGAAAATAAATCCAAACTTTGTTTCCCTTCAAAAAACAACTACTTCTTTGGCTAATTCCGCAGCAGACATTGAATTATATCCAAAGAAAACAACAAAGTTAAAAAATTCTTTTTCAATATTCAAACTTTGTTCTTGCTTACCATAGATAACGTTATTCTTGGACCGGTTTTGTCCTTATTAGGACTCATCAGCAAGAAATAGACATTCTCGATTTCGGTCACTAAAGTAATCTGAAAAGGCGGAAAATTTGCCCGCTTACATAGACGGAGGTTGTGAGAAGCTTCGATTTTGCCAAGTGCGAAGGGTTTTACTTTTTTATCTTGTGTAATAAATACTACAGTAAATATATGTTAATATTGTGTTATTAAACATAAAACATTTATATTACATTAGAAAATGACACTAATAAATTATAAATAAAAAAAAGCTATTTAATAAAAGTTAATAAGGAACAAAAAATACAAATTTAGTTTTTTAAATTTTCATTGGTATTTGAACAATCTCTTTAATGTTTTTATTAATCTTGATATGTGATTTTCCTATAAGGGTGGATACTCTTTAGATAATTATAATTATTGATTTCTCGAAACAAGTTTTTATTTTAAACTAATTGAAAATGAACATTTTTTAGCAGGTAATTGATTATGTGATTAAAAATACTTTTTTTTAAGATAATTCGACAGTTTTACACTAGTACTTACAGCCGAAACTGTTTTATATTACCCTATTTTGTTCTAAAAAATAATTTTCAATATTTATTAGCTGTTGCGCTAGAAAGTGTATCTTGGCCAGCAGAATATTTTATCTTTTTTTTTGCAATATAAACAATGTTTTCTGAAATATCTAACAACTTAATTACCTCGTTAATTACATTCTGTATAATACAATACAATAATTTAACTTTTCCATCCTGGCTCCAGGAAAAAGGTATGGAACACAATGCCATTGAATAGAGAGAAATAAAATAATACGAATGAGTGTGGACCGCAACAGCCCATGCTTGCCATAGAAAGGGTATGGTAAAATCAATTACTATCTTTATCGCTCTCACATCCAAATACAATTAAGCGTCTCATCTTTATTACGCCTGATGCGTCGGCTTAAGATACCGTACATTTTTTGACTATATTTAAATAAATAAATAATGTTTATTGAGCAACTATAAATACATTAGTGTCTCAAAATGAATGAATTCGGCTGAGCCGTTTTTCAATTGATCCTCATTATAATAGAAAAAATGTTTACAAAATAATTATTTTAAATTAAATCATTATCTTGAAATAAGAACTTGCCTAATAGTTTTAACAAAATGATTACAATTCAAATTATTAAGTCCTGAATTCAACAATAATGGTGCTACGTATCTAAAACAACCTTGGAATTTTGAAGTTCTATGCATTGGGGTTGTAAAAGTGTTCACTCTTAAATTTACATTGTGTAAAGTTGATCTTTTTAGTAAGATATCGTGGAATTTTAAACATTAAAAAAAGATATTTTACGCTTTCCTAAATTTTATATTTATTTAACCTGCGAATGTACGGAGAAACATGATTTCTATAAGGATTATTACAAGTACATCTTATACAAGAATTTTGAATCTTTTGAAGTTTCTCTCAGTTATATTTAGTAGTAGTAGTAATAAACTATAAGCACTGTTGTACTTTTTAGTGTCATTTGTAAAATGTTGATGGGGTCCTAAAGAATACAATAGCCATTAAGATTCTTAATGTCATGGTACAGAAGTAATCGTAGTATATGAATGGAAATTTTTTACAGATAAAGGTTTATTGTTCCATCCATACCTAGCCCTAGAAATAAAATGTAATTACATCATACAATTAAACTAATACTATTCCATATACTGCAGAAAAATAGCTCTAAGTGATTTGTACTAAGTTTATATATTAACAGTTTACATATTTCTCATATAAACTTATTACAAACTTTATAAAATAAAGTCACTGAATAACATAACTGCTGTCAAAGGTTTTAAGTTTCTTTATATATTTTATTGCAGCTTATATTCCAGACATCCATATAGTCTCTGTTTTTTGAGACAAAGGCATTTTCCATTGAAATTTAAAAAGATTTCGAGAATTTAGTAAATCGAACAGTTTCTCAAATGTCCTTATACAATTAATAGTAATGTTACTTAGTATTTGTAATTTCTAAATTCGTTTAAGTGTACAAACCTTCATGTCTTTCTCCAATCCATATGGGCCACTCTTAATTTGCTACCCAAACATAAACCTTCTGTTTGTTAAATATAATGCAACAATTTTATAAAATTAAAATCAATAATTTCGCCATTAGTTTCAACAATTTTAGTAAGGTTATCCCAGTTATTCCAAGCCAACTTAAGTATGTGACATGCATCTAAATTTATAAAAAATGTACTTTTATCTATGGTGAATGCAAGAAATATGGAGTCTCATTGTCAATATCAAAGTTGTATAGGTTTACACCTAATGTTATCCATCAAATGATAATTAAGTGATGATAACTTCATATTCATGCAATTTTAGAAGAGCCTATAACGCCACATTTCTTCTTTCATTACCATCTAAACTGTTAATAAAAAATAACCAACTGGCAACTTCTATAATTCCTCATTAGATTCTGAATTAATAATATTCGTTCAAGCTGAAGGTTGTAAATTTCTAAAAATAATAGGGATAATTAACAATTTTTTATCACTTTCTTAAAAAGTATAAAAAGAAACAAATTGATAATTTTATGTATATATTTACCTCATAACACTAATGTTATAAAAATCTTCAATTTTAGGCATATTTATGGAAGGTATTGCATTATTTTTTTATTGTATCTATTCGTTTTGAAACGATTAAATCATCTTTATGACAATGGGAGGAACAAATAGCGTTATTTTCACTTATATTTTCCAATGATTTCTTCCAATAGCTATTAACCAAGAAGCATACGCCTTTTCCTCAATCTAAAAAAATTATAGTAATATCAACGTTAGATACCTACATACAGTTTGTTATTGTACTATGATATTTCGTTTTCTAGAAAATGAAACTGTGGTGAAGAATACGGTTCTGGTAGAAATGATGTCTTACTTGTGGAATGTAATGTTTTCTGAATCCTCGTTGTTTAAACAACCAAAAACAAAGCAAGTCTTTCCCATTTTATTAATTGTCTATAGTAAAAACTTTTAAAATTCTTTTAAATTCACTAAAATAGCGAATTTCGAAAGAAACCAAGAATTAGGCATTCCAACGACCTGTCCAAATGGCTACCAGTGGGTAATGACAGTTTAGATATGGCAACCCTGTTGTCAAGTTGTCATTAACAGGGTCAATGATACATATATTGTTATATAGATTGCTCAAAGCTGGTCGTTTACGAGCGGCCATATTGCCTGGCAAATATTTATTAATTTGAATCGGTTTAGCACAAATGTGTTTTAAAACCAATTATTAGCCTTTAGATATTTAAAAAAAATAATTGCTTACATTTTTACTTCAAAGCATAAGCTTATGTTTATTTTGAAAAATATGGATGATCAATCTATGTAACTATCTATTTCATTGACCTTGTCAAATCACCAGGCCTACAGGGTTGCCATAATTTTGCCATATCATAACCCACTGGTAGCCATTCAGTTTGGAATGCCTAATAGTTGACATAAATGACACTTCTGTCAAAACACTACAACAACTGCGCATGTGCGTTGTACGCTTAAATTGCCAACATGGCGGCCTACATGCATTGCGTTCGGTCTGCCAAGTTCCTTTAACACTTTTAACTCCAAACGACCCTTTTACCGTTAGGTTTAGTCCAATGAACTGGAGGGGGGTAGAATGCCAATGTACATGTTGTACTATTAGAACAAGGTGCAACTCGATGGGCGCAGCCATTTTTATTGTTCATCTCACTCGGGACTATTTATAATAACCATTTTCTGTTTCACATTGTTATTGTTCAATCCACAAGCTGGTGGATCAGACAATAACAATGTGAAATAGAAACTGGCTATTTTAAATACTCCCGAGTGAGATAAAAAATAACCTATCTTCGCCCATAGAGTCGCACATCAAGTCTATTGACAAGCATTCTACCCCACTCCAGTTCATTGGTTTAGTCCGATTAGTGACAGTTTAACACGCTTAAATGTCATTTAAAAGCACCCTAAAATTTGTCCCGCTCCAGCCCCTGACTGACCGAACTCGCCTATGGTGTGATTATTTTGCATTGATCTGGCAACCTAGGGATACGACATGCGTAAGCGAAAAGTGGGACCGGTCCGCCATTACTGTGAGTGAAAATTGTCAAATTTTATAGGTTATATGTTTAGTGTCATTTGTGTAATTAAATTTGAATTTAATTTTTGTTTGAGCAAATTTTGAGAGTTACAAACTTATAAAGTATATAATGCCTTGCTGTGTTATACGTTCCTGCTCTAGCGATAGGCGTTTTTGTGAAAAATCGACTGGAATAACATTTCATAGGTTAGTATCAAAATTATAAATATTATACAGGACAGTTGGTTATATTCTACAATTTCACCAGTAAAAATATCAACAAATTAATATTTTACATCTACTAAATAAATAAACAATTCTCAAATAGTTCGACTGCTTTTTACCCTAATATAATGTGAAGTCATAAAACTATAAATAGCATTTTTCTCAGAATACCGAACGTCGAACACCTGTGTTTTCAAGGGCACAGCGGTGCATTGGAACAAAATGAGTGTCCGGCGCATAGTGAACGAAGCACAAATGACGTATTTCATTATGTCATGATGTTTTCATTGGTTGAAACCGAATAGGTGCGTCAACTATGCCCCGGCCACTCATTTCGTTCCAACAGTATATATTAGGGTGAGCTTCGACGCGAGCAGTAGAGTTGTGTGTTTGCCATCATTCAGTAGTTGTCTTATTGCCACAAACGAGTTCAGGTGCTTTCTGCCGACGGCACATTACTTTCTACATTTTTACAAGCGTTTAATGCAGTTTATTTTCTGGTGCAAGTTATATCTTCTACAATTATTATGGCATAAGAAATTCTACAAACAAATGTTTTCAAGTTGGTAACTAAAAAATCAACTGTATTATAGTTAATAAAATTGTGATGAACTAAAATTGTAAATATTTAAAACTGTTTAGTGAAGATAAGAAAATTATTATATCTAAATGGAATCAACCACTATGTATTTACTTCAGTGAAAATAGTGAATTAAAAACACTTCTTTTTCTACTACCTATGACTCGTTAGTTATTTCTACAAAAGAACCCAATTCTTCTAACACCAGCGACATATGCTATAGAACATTTTTACCAAAGAAATATTCGGAAGTAACACCGGTATTTTTTCATGGTCCTTCGAGCCGGATTCAAATTGGAAATTTTTGGGTTCATCAAAAAAGAAAAATCTACAAGCTCCCTTGGGAGTGCTTCATAGTGTTCGAGAAGAAAAAGAGGCCAGAATCTACTAGTTAACAACAAGAATCAACAAGGTATTTTAAAAAAGACTTTTTATTGTGGGGAAATTTATTTTATTTTGATTGTTTTAACTTTTCGTTGGAGATTAAGGGTTTGTAAAATCATTATTAGTAAATTGCATTTCTTTTTGTCGTGGATTTTTCTATTTTTAAAAAGAAAAATAATTTTTGTGATTTTTTCTGTACTTATTGTAATAGTTTACATATTTACAGTGTTTATTTAAAATTGTTGTCTTTTCATAAATTTTTTTGGTAAATTGTTTTTTGAAAGAAAAAATTTACTTTCTCTAAGTCAATCCTTCGCAAATTTTTTTTTACAAAAAAACAGCCGTTTTTTCATGAAAGATTTTTTTTGGAAATAATTTTTGTTTAAATTGTTTTTTTTTAAAGAGAAAATTTACTTTCTCTAAGTCAATCCCTCGCAAATTTTTTCTTACAAAAAAATACTTAGCCGTTTTCATCAGAAATTTTTTTTGAACACTATTTGAACACTATTATCGAAATGGATCAATTGAAAAAAGTTAGAGGCATTTGTAAATCACAGTTTACCAAAACTAAAACTTGGGTTAATGAAAACTCAGCGTGTTCAGACAAAGGTCCAATAATCGCCAAACTTGAAAGAATTAAACAATATTTTATCAAATACTTAGAAACTCAGGACCAAATTGAACAATCTGAACCTGCAGACATTGATAGGCCCAGCAAACACAAACATGTAACTTTTATGTATCATTTACATGTACTAGTTCCGTGTTACATAACAAAGTAACTTACATGTTACATAATAACTCACGTGATTACTGTGAAAAATGACCTAATTTTGTTATATTGCAGGTTTCTTATACATGATGTAATGTGTTAAGTACATGTAAGGAACAATGTTATATATCAAAAGACATGTAACATTTATATTACCATTGTAACATTTAATATGCTTCATTATTACAGCACATATACATTACTTTTTTCATGTAACATGAATATTATAAATGTTATATAAATGAAGGTATGTAAATGTGTCGTCTCAAAATGTAGGTATTAGTTATACAGTATGTCTACTTAAGTTGGAACCATATGGAAAACTTTTTTCTTATTGGTTTTGTGAAAAAATGTATTCTTGATAAAAAGTTCTGAATGGACCAAAACTTAAAATGCAATCATCAGATATTAATTTATTTAAGCTGTATACGAGGTTTGTCTAAAAATATGAATTTTACTCAAGAGTAAAGTACCTCTATTTTTTACAATACAGGAGAACATTATAAAGTAAAGTTATTTTGAATTAAAAGTTATATTCAAATATACAATTACAGTCATTTACCATGAAAATTCAGGTTAACTTTACTTCATAACATTCTTCTATATTGTAAAATATAAAGGTACTTTACTTAAAATTAATATTTTTTGGCAATCCTCGTATAGTGCTTAAAAAAATTTATATCTGATGGTTGTATTTTAAGTTTTGGACCATGCAGAACTTTTTATCAAGAATACATTTTTTCACAACACCAATAATAAAAAAGTTTTCCATTTGGTTCCAACTTAAGTAGACACACTGTATGACAAATACTTACAAAAAAAACGTCGAAAATATTTGGTGGATAAAGAAAAGTAATTTAAACGTATTTGTTAGAGGTATATCAATAATTTTATTGGTCAAATTCATAAGCGATACCAAAAATGTATTATAAAAATATTGCACACAAATATAACCCAAATTCATCATAAAAATCACAAAATATCTGCCATTAACGACGATCTACGACCTCAAAATTCAGGGCACCATAAAGCATGACCTGAAAAGAGAACAAAAATTAATATTTACACCTCAAATGTATCATCGAAATACAGCACACACATATAATAACTCAATTCCATTATAAAAACACAACATACCTGCTATTGTTCACAAAAAACCAAAAATGCCACAGGTACCTCCATAAAACGCCTATAGCCGCCATTGAACATTGAAACGCTACTAAAAATAATGCACCAGGTATTTCAAGGACCGTTTGGTCAACAGCATTTATGTATATATACGCTATGTAACATTTTGTACGAAATAATTTAGTACAAATTGTTACTTTAATGTAGATTATATATAGATATATAAATTAATATAATCTTTATGTGAGGAAATTTATATAACGGATATGTAATTTTTGTAACATATATTATAATTTTATACATGGTATATAACTATGGTGCTAAGTTTGAACTTAGGTGTTCGGTTCCATAAATAACACATAAAAGTGCATAGAAGACAGTCTAAGTATATTTTATCCTTCTTAGTTATGTAACAGGAGGGAACATGTTACAGAATGGTTTGCTGGGGGGACATCACAGAGGATGGATACTTTGAACTGTTTGCAAAATTAACCACAATGTTGGACAACTTAAATAAACCAACAGTTATCACTAATAATTCACCTCCAGTTCACGTTCCATCTGCTCTAGGGGTTCCTCAATCAAGACTACGTTTGCCAGAAATAAAAATTCCTGTATTTTCTGGTAATTCACTTGAATACACATCATTTATTAATTTGTTCAATTCGCTAATCACCAATAATGTTCAAATGGGTTCAAATTCTGAAAAATTATTTTACCTACGCTCTCACCTTAGTGGCGAAGCACTTAAATTGATAGAATCGTTACCAATTTTGGATGACAACTTTCAAGTAGCACTAGATTTATTAAACACTAGATACAATAATGTCAGACAAATTTTGTCCAATCATTTCCAGCAATTGTTAGCGATTCCTGAGATTTCAAAATGTACCGTTGCCAATTTGAAAACATTTATCACTACCACTCAATCTACATATGAATCGTTATTAACGTTAAACCATGACCCGCAAGCACTCTTTGAATCTTTAATAACACAAATAATAGCTTTAAAATTAGATTACTAGTCTCGAAAATCATTCGAAGAACAAGCGGTCTCTAACGCCTTGAGTACGCCACAGAATTTATTTGAATTTCTTAACAAAAAATGTCAAGTAATGGAATCAATTCAAGTAGTACCGTACAAACCAGAATCAAATAGATCTAATAACACTAGCCAACAGGTGTCTAGGTCAACTAAGGTTTCATGTCATGCCACGTCTCAACCAGCAACGGTATCCACATTACGGACACAAAATAATGCGCTCCCGTACCATCAAGTGTGTAATATGTGTGAGAATACAACTCACAAAATTTACTCTTGCCCAAATTTTTTAGCATTGAACATTTCTGATAGGAAGACCTTTATTGCCAATAAGCAACTCTGCTTTAACTGTTTGGGGAAAAACCATTCATCACACACTTGTTTTTCCAGAACAAATTGTACTATGTGTAACCAAAGGCATCATTCTTTATTACATGACATCCCTGTTCAATACCAACCACAACAACCTTATCACACTCCTTACCAAAACACTGCATCCAGTTTCACTACTCCCCCTCCTCAAAGCTTTAATAATCAAGGGGCAGTAAGTAAAAATTCAGCAAACCGGTCAAGTTGACTATCACAAACATCTTTATCTGCAACAAGCTACTACGTGCTACTGGCTACTGCTCAAGTTAATGTAAAAACAAATTCAGGAAAAACAATTCGTGCAAAAGTCCTTTTAGATAATGGCAGTCAGATGTCATTTGTCACTGATCACTTTTTTAATAAATTAGGTCTAGATTGCAATCAAAGTTCAATTCAAGTAACAGGCATAGGCCAAAACGAGCAGACAGTCAGGGGCGTAGTTGACTTAAATCTTACTTCACTTCATCCACCTTTTTCACATTTCTACGCCACTTGCGCAGTTATACCTCAAATAACATACAAACTCCCACAGTTATCATTGGATTCCAAAACAATAAAAATACCTAGTCATTTGGAATCCCAACTTGCAGATAAAGATTTTCATATACCTTCAACCATAGATATCTTGCTCGGAGCAGATCTCTATTATAACTTAATTAAGCCAGGCCTTCATAAACTAGGTCTAGGATTGCCTACCCTAGTGAATACTCATTTTGGGTGGATTATAGCAGGTAATTTTCCTGGTTCACCCCAACCACACAAATATTCTCATCATGTACAGTTCCCCAGGAAGGATCTAAAAAATCTAAAAAATCAGAGTACAGTTCTTGCGGACACATAATTGTTGTCTGGTACTAATCACATTCATTTTGCAACCCCCACATCTGAAATAAATTTAGAGGGTGGAAGCGGTTCATCAAATCAATCATCAACCTTTTCGGGTGGGTTTGACGACCCCTTGATCAGCCCTTCATCAAACACACGTTTTTCAAACAATCATTCACACACCCCTAACGCACAAAAGGTGCTTGGTGGTGATCAATCAAACTTTTCAACCCCTATTCCTGATCAAGAGTCAGAGGATAGTAGCGGTTTTTCAAATCATCTTTTATATCAACAATCAACCTTTTCGGGTGGGTTTGACGACCCCTTGATCAGCCCTTCATCAAACACACGTTTCTCAAACAATCATTCACACACCCCTAACGCACAAAAGGTGCTTGGTGGTGATCAATCAAACATTTTAACCCCTATTCCTGATCAAGAGTCAGAGGATAGTAGCGGTTTTTCAAATCATCTTTTATATCAACAATCAACCTTTTCGGGTGGGTTTGACGACCCCTTGATCAGCCCTTTATCAAACATACATATTTCAAACATTCATTCAAACACCCCCAACGCACAAGAGGTGCTTGGTGGTGATCAATCAAACTTTTCAACCCCTATTCCTGATCAAGAGTCAGAGGATAGTAGCGGTTTTTCAAATCATCTTTTATGTCAACAATCAACCTTTTCGGGTGGGTTTGACGACCCCTTGATCGGCCCTTCATCAAACATACTTATCTCAAACATTAATTCAAACACCCCCAACGCACAAAAGGTGCTTGGTGGTGATCAATCAAACATTTCAACCCCTATTCCTGATCAAGAGTTAGAGGATAGTAGCGGTTTTTCAAATCAAACTTTACATCACTCATCAAACATTCATTCTAACAGTTCGGACACAGAAACCAAACTTGTGTATGATACCAGTCAACACCAAATTTCAAATCATAGCTCAGCAAAAGAAGCTGAAATTAGCTTACATTTTTCACAACATGTTCCAAACGTTTCTTCTCATGATGTCAAATTGGATAATCCCTTCAACCTTCTATTTGACAACAACGTTGCTTTGCACATTGCAAATCAGGGTCAAATTGACAACCCTTTCAAACTTTTAATACAAGATAACGTAGAGAAATCACCTACTACCACGCCACTGTCCACTGACCAGCTTTTGGAGCGGTTCTGGATACAGGAGGAAGTGGAAAACAAAATGGTTTTATCTGAGGATGACCAACTAGCTGAACAAATTTTCAAAAATACAACCATCCAGTTACCAAATGGTAAATTTCAAGTCAACTTGCCGCTTAAGAATGAATTGGCTTATATTCAATTAGGAGATTCTTTTCAAATAGCAAAGCATCGTTTTTTGTCATTAGAACGTAAACTTCACAAAAACCCTCAACTTTTCGCAGAATATAAAAAATTCATCGATGAATACTTGCAGCTCAATCATGGTCAAATCATACCACTTCAATTAAAAACTGTAAACAACGAACAGAAATATTTTGCACCACATCTTTGTGTCATTCGTGATCAAAGTGTTTCCACCAAGCTCAGAGTTGTGTTCGATTTCTCTTGTCAAACCACATCTAAACTGTCATTAAACGACATTTTGTTAACAGGGCCTCGGGTCCAACCTGAGCTGGTTGATATCCTACTTAGATTCCGCACATTTAATTATGTTTTGACAGCTGATATCCAGAAGATGTACAGGCAAATAGTAATGAACCCTGCACACAACTTTTTGCAAAATATATTATGGCGAAATTCACCAACCGACCCACTCCAATGCATTGAGTTAACATCTGTTAGTTTTGGGCAAAAGAGTGCTCCTTACGTTGCTTGTCGTGTTTTAAACGAAATTGCTTTTCAAAACCCACATCGGGCTCTGGCTCATCAAGCCCTCCTTGAACAAACTTATGTCGACGACATTTTAGCTGGTGCAAATACCATCGATGAAATTAAACAACTAAAAAATGAATTAATTCAATGTTTAAGCCCCCATAGTTTCGAACTACACAAATTTTGTTCAAATGTAAAATTATCAAAATCAGATCAGACTTCCGAAGTAAAAGATCTTAACCTAGAGGATGCTCCTTGCAAGATACTAGGTCTCAAATGGGATCCCAATTCAGATTCCCTTCAAATATCCACTCCTTCATCCCTTCCTACACAGCAACTTACTAAACGCATAATTTTATCAACAATTTCAAGCTGTTTTGATCCGTTAGGGTTGGTCAACCCCTTGCTTGCTCACGGCAAGTTGATCATGCAGCAGCTTTGGTTATTAAAATTAGGGTGGGATGAAATCATCCAAGATCAAAAGGTATTACAAGAATGGAGCGAGTTTTGTAAGAATTTAACTGTTCTGCATGATGTAACGATCCCCAGACAAGTAATGTTAAACAAAGAAGTTTCACGTGTCGAACTTCATGCATTTTGTGACGCTAGTTCCGTCGCCTATGGTTGTAACATTTATGTACGATCAGTTTATTCGGATAATTCGATCCATTGTTCATTGCTCACGTCAAAATCAAGGGTAGCACCCATTAGTAAAATACTTACCATCCCAAAATTAGAACTGTCGTCAATGGTGTTGTTGTCCAGGTTGGTATCTCGAATCATTCAAAATTTGAAAACAAAGATTCATTTTAACTCTGTCAATTTGTGGACAGATTCACACATTGCTCTGTCTTGGGTAAGGGGACATCCTTCTCGATGGTCAGTTTACGTCAGCAACCGTGTATCCCAAATCCAAGAACTTACCAACGATTTTCATTGGAGGCATGTAAGATCCGAAAAAAATCCTGCAGATTTGCTGTCTAGAGGACATTTTCAAAAAGACAAGCTTGAGTTCTGGTTCAGTGGGCCACAATTTCTTAAAGAAAATCACACCAATTTTGATCAACTTGATACTTTTAAATTAGTTACAGTTCTCCCAGAATCAAAAAAGACAGTTCTTCAAACTGTACGCGTCACCCCTGACCCCTGGGTCACCACCTTCGATACGTTCAATTATTTTTCCAAACTTGTCCGATCTTTCGCATATTTGTTTCGTTTTTTGCACAATGTACGCCACCCAGGTGAAAAAATGACAGGAGCCCTTAATACTAGTGAAATTGATAATTCGTTAAAATTCATTTTATCTAAAATTCAATCCAGTTATTTTAGTACAGAAATTACTGGTTTACAAAATCAAAAGCCTTTAGCAAATAAACAAATACGATCATTAAACCCTTTTATAGACAAACAAAATTTAATTCGAGTAGGAGGATGGCTTAAGCACTCTGACTTACCTTATGACCACAAGCACCCTATCCTATTGCCAAGTAAATGCAAGATCACATCTCTAATTCTCAAATCAAACCACATCCGTTTGGGTCACAGTAGCCCTCAAAATGTTCTTTCAAATGTTAGATTGCGTTACTGGCCACTAGATGGCTTGCGAGAAATAAAACGAATTATTTCCAAATGCACAACTTGTCATAAATTTCATGCTCAGAAACATTTTCAAATCATGGCAGATCTCCCCTCTTATCGTATTACTCAGGCTCGACCATTTCAAAGGGTGGGCGTCGACTTCGGAGGACCTTTCCTCATTAAGTCTTCTACTTTAAAAAAGGCCCCCATTCAAAAATGTTACCTTTCGCTATTTGTATGCATGGTCACAAAGGCTGTTCATTTAGAGCTAGTTTCTGACCTTACTACCGAAGCCTTTTTAGCAGCGTTAAAACGCCTAATTGCCCGTCGAGGGTGCCCAACACTCATTTACAGTGACAATGCCACAAATTTTCAAGGAGCCAAAAATCAGCTCAGAGATCTTCATCAATTTCTAGTTAATGACGATAATATGAAGTCAATCCAGTCTTACCTTCTTGCCACTGAATCAAAGTGGAAGTTCATTCCTCCACATTCACCACATTGGGGTGGATTGTGGGAATCTGCAATAAAAAGTGCAAAATACCACCTTGTTAGGCTCATGGGAAACTCTATTTTCACCTTTGAACAACTATCAACTGTGTTCTCACAGATAGAAGCCATCTTGAATAGTAGGCCGCTTTGCCCCTTATCAAACGATCCTTCAGATCTCAACTCACTTACACCAGGACATTTTCTTATAGGCGCGCCTTTGATGTCCTTTCCAGAAAAAAATCTCGCCGAGATTCCTTCCAATCGCCTTAAATTTTGGCAACAATGCTCAAAGTTACAACAACAGTTTTGGAACCGATGGAAAGTCGATTACCTTAACAGGTTACAGAACAGGCCCAAATGGATGGAGCCTACACCTGAATTCAAAATCAATGATTTAGTATTGTTAAGGGAAGATGACACCCCTCCATTAAAGTGGCCTTTGGCAAGGATATTGGAGTTAATCCCTGGAAAGGATGGCAAATCACGCTCAGTGCGCATTAAAACCCAAGATGGAGTCTACGTGAGACCAATTGTTAAATTGTCCCTTGTGCCCAACACAGAGCTTTAAATTTTAAGTTAGGTACCTACTTTCGCATAAGGTTGTTAAATACGCAGTTGGATTAGGTCGAATCCAAATGCTCCACGATAGGAAACGCTAGGATCTTGATATGGGATAGATTCGCGAGTGACCTGGTCAATAACCTTACGCCATTTTGCCTTTATTTTTTCTTACTTATTATTTATCAACTTGGTTTTCGTTTTATGAATCTGTCATATGTTTGAAATCATGCGTGGCTTGCGCAACAAACACCTGAGAAACTAAACTTTGTTATTCATACATCGTGTCAGTGCGATAACACTGGCTGGTCCTTCGAGTTTTTCCAAGATATTTTTATCATTGTTATTCATTTTAATTTATCATCATTCAATGTTGTTTTTCTTTGTGTGGCGCGCGCCAGTATGGTTAAATTCTACAATTTCACCAGTAAAAATATCAACAAATTAATATTTTACATCTACTAAATAAATAAACAATTCTCAAATAGTTCGACTGCTTTTTACCCTAATATAATGTGAAGTCATAAAACTATAAATAGCATTTTTCTCAGAATACCGAACGTCGAACACCTGTGTTTTCAAGGGCACAGCGGTGCATTGGAACAAAATGAGTGTCCGGCGCATAGTGAACGAAGCACAAATGACGTATTTCATTATGTCATGATGTTTTCATTGGTTGAAACCGAATAGGTGCGTCAACTATGCCCCGGCCACTCATTTCGTTCCAACAGTATATATTAGGGTGAGCTTCGACGCGAGCAGTAGAGTTGTGTGTTTGCCATCATTCAGTAGTTGTCTTATTGCCACAAACGAGTTCAGGTGCTTTCTGCCGACGGCACATTACTTTCTACATTTTTACAAGCGTTTAATGCAGTTTATTTTCTGGTGCAAGTTATATCTTCTACAATTATTATGGCATAAGAAATTCTACAAACAAATGTTTTCAAGTTGGTAACTAAAAAATCAACTGTATTAGTTAATAAAATTGTGATGAACTAAAATTGTAAATATTTAAAACTGTTTAGTGAAGATAAGAAAATTATTATATCTAAATGGAATCAACCACTATGTATTTACTTCAGTGAAAATAGTGAATTAAAAACACTTCTTTTTCTACTACCTATGACTCGTTAGTTATTTCTACAAAAGAACCCAATTCTTCTAACACCAGCGACATATGCTACAGAACATTTTTACCAAAGAAATATTCGGAAGTAACACCGGTATTTTTTCAACAGTATTATGACAGGTTTGTATAAAATGTGTAAAAGTATGCTTTTAAAAATGCAAAAAAAATCATCTATCAACTGTTGGGCCTACCTATATTGGAATAATACTTTTTCATACGAAATAATATTTATAGATTTCCAAAAAATCCTATAAAACGTAGCGCGTGGATACAGTTTGTCAACAAGTATAATTAGTAACCTTCTAAATTCAGCAGTATATGTTTCAAGCATTTTCTTGAGAAGTACATTAATGGTACGCCATTTCGTTTATCAAATTTAATTTATAGGCATTTTATATTCTTATTTCTATTTAAATATAACCTACATTTGCTGTCCTTCCACCAATTTTATTTATTAGTTCTACAGCTGATTGAAAAGTAGAGCTTCATGTTTTGTGTATGCATGAGTATTGTTTGTTTTATTATAGTTAATTTAAAACAATATTAATATACCTTTTTAATTACCTATAATTTGTTTCAGATTAGTGCGTTTGAAGGAATTGGTGAAAATGAAGCGATTCGCCAACTTTGGGGATGTGTCAGAAAAGTGACATCAAAGTTATTCAACGTTTCCAGAATAAAGGAACATCGTCAATGCACCCTGGTACTGCCACAATACAGATCTTCATAGGGACCTTAAAGTGGAGACTGTTGAAAATACAATACAAAAATTTGCCAGTAGTCGCTAACAACAACTGCTCCAGCATGGAAACCTCGAGATTATCCAGCTCCTCCACAATGCCAAATCTAATAAGAAGACTCAAGAGACCAAACTTTTTGAGTTAGTTCAGTGATGTTAAAACATAGTATAGTGCAGTTAAGTGATTTAGACACTAAAGTATACTAGAGAGTAGAATATCAGTTTGTGAAGTTTTTCATCCCTTGATAAGTTTCTAATTGATCTTAATGATTATATTGTAACAATCGTAAATGTTTCTTTACTTGAGGCATTTATTAAAAAAAACTTTGTTTCAGATTAGTGCATTTAAAGGACTTTGTGGAAATGAAGTGATTCCCCTTTATATTTTATGAAATAATTTTTTAAGAATCAATATTTGAGTTTTGTGTATTTTAAATAGACATATGTATATTTATAAATGTCTTTTTTTAGTCTAATAATATTTTAGAGAAAAAAAGCTAGAATACATTTCTGAAATATTACTATTTAATATCTCTAAAAGATTTAAAATTTTTATTTCAGAAATATTACTGTGAAATATTATATTTACTGGACATTTTTACGTTTCAGGCACATTTCAGAAATGTTTCTGGGATGTTTCGTAATATTTATACATTACAAATGTTTCAATGTAATATTTTTGAAATATTTCCGAAATGTGTTTGTGCTGTATGGGAAAGTCCTCAAGAATAAATTAATATCGAACAACGCATTAAGATGATGCTTCTCATTCTTTTATTCCTAGAGTGATATCTGCTAATCGATTTAACATATCTCTCCCACGGAATTTAGTAGTTATGTTTAGATTTTTCATTATTATTAATAATTAATATGTACATATTTTTAATTAATTTACCTATTATTATTTAGGATTTTATTATTATTTAATTACTGTAATATGTATTCTGTATTATTGTATTGTTTTAATGGGCTCTGGCCCATACATAAATAATATACCTCCATCAAAAATAAAGAAGTATTTTCTGTTGTACGAATTTGAACACTAATAAATACTTTCAAGTCAGTTAATAAATAGTTTTTAAAACACTTTAACATTTAAACATTATAAAATCATAATTATATTTAATTTTGTTGATATTAAAATATTATTGATCTGTTTATCAACAATTATAAACGTCAGTTGGCTACTCAGTACTACACTTGTCAACTACGTTTCCTTTTTATGATAAATTTAAATTAATAATATGCCAAAATAGTGTATCTTTAATGATTTTGTCATGAATATTCGCGAGCTGCTTGTATGGAGTATCGGTGACGATTTCCATACCGACAAGTTCCAAGGCACCAAACATTCAGTGCTGTGTTTCGACATATTCGAACACATGGCTGATTTCCTGAATAGTGCATCTACCTACACAGAGATTGCTTATTAGCCATTTTCCGCGAGCCTTGCATTAAGTTTGGTATCTGATTATCGAGCTTTTAGGGTCTATTTATACTCCCTTATTATTAGTATTTGCATTAGTATTATGATTAAGCATTAAGTTGAACCTTCACAATGTAATGGGGACATTTATACTCGATTTATGATTAGTATTAGCATTAATATTTATGCTTAATAATTGACAGGTTCAACTTTTAAATTAAATATTAAATTTCTTCTTTTCTATAAAATGAATCAATGGAGTATTTGGCCTTTGTTTTTAATAGACAACGGATAAGGATAATTGACAACACACATATGATTATTTTGTTTATTTGTTTGTTCCAACAAGCTCGAAAACGATAATATTTCGGTACAAATCATGCTCTGTATACAATTTTTGTGTATCAGCAGTGTTTACCGATTATAAAGTTGACAAATGACATGTCACAATGAGGAAGCAAAGGCCTCTTTTCTGTCTGATTTGTATCAAATTTCTGCTTCTTTTTATCTGTTATAAATTTGAGACTTAAATCCGTTAAAATGTCCATAATTAAACCTATTTTTGAATAATAATATTTTTAGATAAAATTAACTAGTAAAAATATTAATAAAAACACATTTAAAACTAAAATATCTTAAAAAGAACACAATCGGCCTCTTACACATTTCTTCAGTAACCATATATTTTGTTGACTGCAGAATTATATCTTATTAGGTATTATGTTTAAAAAAGAATTACTAATACTAATTATAAAACGAGTATAAATACCTTTTTTGAATGATTTAACAAATTTAATGCTTAATCATAATACTAATACAAATACTAATACTAAGGGAGTATAAATAGACCCTTAGTGTATGCACATTTGTTCTTAATTTCGAGAAAGCTGTTAATTAAAGTAAGGTTAGATTACTTGACATTTGCGACCTTGTACTTTCCGATTTAAAGACAGAAAGCATTGGGCTCATAGAAAAACGAAAAACTAAAGATTAAGCTATTTATGTGCCCTAGTGCAAACGTGTGACGACTGATCTAATAAATCGAACTCTGTTTACTTTTGTCGCTTATGTCAACCAAAAATGTATTATTTACTTTTTCTGTGAAGGATTTCAACGCTTTAGGGTTAATTTTACCATTGTGTTAAAGTTTAAACTATTAGTTGAAGATTAAAATTACATTTTATGTAAAAATGTCATTTTAAACTTCCTTAAACCCAATGGTGCAATCGGCCCCAAGTTAGTTATATCATGATCATTGATTAGTTGCAATTTTGCAAATAATATACCTATTCTCCAGCGCTTAATAGCCACTTGAGTGATAATTAAATCAGTTATATTTTATTTCTTTCATTTACTTTATTCAGCACCTCTCGGCTGAAAACCGGGTATATTTAAGCTTTTAAATCCCCTTCTTTTATAACCTCGGCCTTCCACCACCTTTTAAGTCAATGTCAATAAAATGGAAAATAATTTTTTTATAATTCAAATAATAATACTCAACCAGAACCAGAAATAGTACAATAAAAACTTGTAAATCCGGTTCTGCTCTTCCGCCATTTTAGTGAGTGCAAAAGCCACGCCTACCGGTCCCACTTTCGTATATCAAAAATAATACCCCAGTATATATACCAATCAGTATTGGCACTCTGAGGCGGCACGTTTGATCTTTAAAAGTAGAAATTTTAGTTGACACTTGACGTTTTCGGGATATGAAAAGTTTTCTTTACACGGACTTGGTATACATGGTTAGTTGAATTTTTGTTCTGCTGCTTTTCAAATTCGTGTGTATGAGGGAGATATGAGATACCTTTATATAACGGTTGAACAACTTAATTACTTTGAAGAAGAAAATAGATTAGATATCAGGGCAGTCTTCGCAAATGTAAGAAGGACAGAACCGTTTAAAATTTTTTTATATATGTGAAATATTACTTTTTGGTGAAAAGTTTAATTACTTTTAGTTCAAAATATAACGTTAGTTTGTCAAGGGAAATATATAACACACAAGGTTAGAGTAACAAAATAAAGGTATTGCTTTATTTCTTAAGAATTACTCTAATCTAAAACTTTTCTAGTATATTGTAAAAATTTATTCTATACGTTATTTAGGTACTGCAAAATCTATAGGAAAGTATGTAGTTTTAAATTTAAAAATTTGTAACGGAGACATATTTAGTGTAGTTTTTTTACAAATATATACTCAGTGACTTGTTTTTGTGAATGAGTTCAAGTATGGCAGACTAAAATCGTTATTTTTTATTATGAATTAATTTGAATTTATTTTAAAATGGGAACTATATGTATATGGTTTTCGTAGTTTTTACACTTGTGATAAAAATATCAAAGTTATATATATTGGCCATTTACTACACACAGCAAATTCATAGACACAATACATATTACTATTTGACATTCTTGTAAAACCACTAATTTAAAATTGATTTTAAACTAAGTGACTACACACAGAATTGTTTGAAAGCAGCCATAAGGTATAATTTATGTATTGGATACTTTAAAAGAATTAATAGTAGTTACATGTAGAGTTAAGTAACAAGAAATTTAACACCAAAAACAAAACAAACCTTTATATCTAGTGAACTTAATTTAGTACAGTCCTCAACTTTCTTAGGCTAACATTAAAGATATCTATTTGGATCTCGCTAAGAAACTCATTGGTAACAGCCATCATCTTGTTAAAAAGAGATACACTACTTGGATCTAAATCAAATAATTTATTGTTACTTAGGTTTCTTAGATTAATCTTTGCCGCATTAACATTTATATAGTCAATCAATTCACAATCTCTGTACTTAAAATAGAGTACAAAATATATCACAGCCTGTTGCTTTCTTCTTTGTAAAAGAGATTTAATCTTAAAACTATTGAGCATAGTTTTATACTCGATCTTAGGTATAAGGGTACAAGTATTTTTTATTACATAAAGGTACCGTAAAAATATTTTTTGTACTTTTTCAATATGATCAATTTGTGTGGCTTCCAAGGGCATCCATATTTGTGAAACATACTCAAGATGGAGTCTTACTAAGGCATTATATAATCTGATTTTGGTGGTAATCCTAAATTTTTTTGTATTTCTGATTTAAAAACCTAATGCTTTTATTGCTTTTTTAGTTATGTGTAAAAAATGGTTATTGAACTTCAAATTAGACTGAAAGACAACTCCCAAATCCTTTACCTCATATTAACGATTTAATGTGACATCACAGGTCTTATTTCTAATGTAAAACATTAAGAGGCTATGGATCCTTACAACTTAAAATATGCATACGTTTGTAAGTGTTAAATAGACGGATAAAAAGTGTTGATTTTTATTTACAACTATAATAAGAACCCATTAAAAAGATTAAGAGCAATAGAACATTTCAACAAATTTCTACAGGTACATATTTTTGATACCTGATAATCAATAAATAATATATTTTTTGGAGTAGCAACAGGTTTATTAAAGCTTTGTTCCAACACACACACAAACCGTAATATTACGGTCATCGTCATGCGCAGTAAATAAAAACCTATCAATAAAGCCCAAAGTCGAACGGTTTTTATTTACTGCGCATGACGATGACCGTAATATTACGGTTTGTGTGTGTGTTGGAACAAAGCTTAATACACAACTATTAATTTGTTACAAATACTTATAATATTTATAATTAACATAATAGTTGATATAAGTCCTTTAAAAATAATATATTTTGATTTAATTGTTGAATTTATACATGAGCAATTTTCCTTGTAGTGTTGTTTACATTTTGCAGAGAAATATTGTATTCTGCTTTTAGCTGATAAATCATGTACATGTAAATGGGTTTAATGTAGACAATGTTAATGTTTTTGCTACTACTGCTGGCTAGGAATTTTGGGCTGGGACACCAACAAAAAAAAGGAAGCACAAAGCACTAGATGTTTTTATCACTTATATACGTACAATTTACAACCATTCAAGTAACTAGCATGTTGGAAATACTTCACGAAAACATATTAAACATAAATCAGTCGAAGGCAATGTATTTTCTTTTTATAACACACCTCTTTAGCTTGATTACTTTTAGTACTCTATTTATTCCAATGTCGTCAAATAAAACGAGCAATAATAAGGATAAAACACACACTGAAGTGTATTTGGGGTATTTTTGATCTAAATCCACTATCAGAATAACAAATTTTCCGTTTTTAAGCTGTGAATGTATTACAAAAACTACTTCGATAAAATGTAAACAAAAGTTT
This sequence comes from Psylliodes chrysocephalus, assembly GCA_927349885.1. Lineage (NCBI taxonomy): Eukaryota > Metazoa > Arthropoda > Insecta > Coleoptera > Chrysomelidae > Psylliodes > Psylliodes chrysocephalus. Next base: position 528,134 of record OV651815.1, read on the forward strand.
ATATTTGTGTACGAAATATGGGTTGCCTGCGTATGGTAGCGAGTTTTTAACCGGATTTATGACAAGTGATAGGTTATATCCCGAAAACGTCAGCGCAGTAAAAGCTGCGCGTCTTTTTCCCGCCCAGCGAGTGTCATGGGCCTGATAATACATATGACGTATCCTTACGTTGCCTTATCTATGTTATTTTGAAACACCGGGGAAAACGGCCTTTTTCTATCTCCTCTATCCAAATCTGTGACCACACTATTGATCCTAACCTCACTTTTAAAAATTTTAATTTTGACGTTTGTTTTGTTTTTGTTTATTTGATGTGATGATTTCTGCGGTTTATCTTCATTCTTCATTGATCTAAATGTCTTATTTTGTGGTGTATTTGTTTTTCAAGAATACAAAAATGTTGAGCAAGTAAGTAAACTATCATATTGTGACAATATCAATAAAACTAATGTTGATAGTTTTTCATCCTTGTTTCTACAACAATCAATAATTGCTGAAACAATTACATATTACTGACACTCATTGGCAAAAAGCTTAATAATTCGTAGATTTTCATTTATTATGCATATTAAAAATTATAATTTTTTAGGTGGCTATTGACGATTAAAAAAAATAAAGATAATTCAGGATCAGGTAGTTCAAATCCTGCAACAGCAGGTCCAGCCAGCCTTTCTAAAAGAATTGCTTCCCCTATACCAGGCCCCAGTAGCAGGGTTGATTCCCCTATACCAGGCCCCAGTAGTACATTTGAATCCCATATACCAGGCCCTAGTAGCAGAGTAGCTTCATTAGATTCTGATTCATCATCTGCCTCCGAGTCTGCCTCTGAATCAAAAATCCCCTTGAAAAGTCGCAGAACTTCCTACAAGCAAAAATTCCGCCAAGAGTGGTCTCAAGACAAAAAATATGCAAGTTGGTGCCAATCAACAAAAGATGGATCATCGGCATTGTGTAGAGTCTGTGATAAGAAAATTATTGGAGGAATCACCCATATTCAGAGACACAGTAACACCTCCTTGCACAAGAAGAATTTAAATAAAGCCAAAAATATCCTAAAAATAGAAATGTTGTTCAAGAATGATAAAAAATCTTTACATGCTAATAAAATAAAAGAAGCCGAATTGAAGGTGTCATGTTTCTACATAAACACAATCTATCATTTTTATTAATGGACCACTTGCCCAAACTAATGAAGTCTGTGTGTCCCGACTCACAGATTGCAGCAGATTTGCAAGTTTCCAGAACAAAAGTCACATTGGTTACAAAACAATGTTTTTCACCTGAAGCTCGGGAAAATATATCGAAGAAAATTAATGAATCAGTTGCTTACTCTCTTATCATGGATGAGACAACTGATGTAGCTACTCAAAAATCATTAGTTCTAGTGGTAAGATTCTATGATGAAAAGGCACAGATCATTTTTTTGGACTTCTAGAAATTAAAGAAGGTACATCAAGAGAAATTTATAATCCCACAATCAATCATTTAAGAAATAATAACATACCCTTAAGGAAATTAATTGGATTTGCTGCTGACAATGCAGCTGTAATGATGGGAAATATAAAGGGAGTTCAAGCTCTTTTTAAACAGATGTCCCCTCATTATTTGTCTTGGGATGTATATGCCACACTTTCCATTTGTGTGCATCAGCAGCAGCAAGTAAACTACCGAATTCACTTGAGGATTTTGCAAGAGGGGTTTATAACTTTTTTCCAACAGCAGTAAAAGACTTGGATTCCTGAAAGAGTGTCAAAGCTTTTTAGAAGAAAAGCCCCATAAGATGCTACATCCAAGCCAGACAAGGTGGCTTTCACTGCAGGTAGATTAGATGGAATAATATTCTATTTTCTTCAAGACATTTATTTCTTTTTTAGGAAGTAGTCAATAGAATTTTGGAACATTGGAACTCTTTGCTACTTGTATTTCAGGATGCAGTTCTCGCAGAAAACTTGCAAAGTTTCCAATCAATTTTAAATAACCTACATGATCCTATCTACAAGGTATAATTTTTATTTTTATCATATGTTTTGGAAATTGTCAATAAACTAAATATTGAATTTCAAAGTGAAAAGTACAAAATATATTTATTAAATGACAGAGTAGTGCCTTACATAAAACAGTTTTAAGAAATTATTTAAAAAAGCAATATATTGATCAAACTAGTTTAGAATAAATAGATGTAATTAATCCCAGAAATTTTCTGCCCATTGAAGAAGTTTATTATGGAGCTAGAGCACAAGTTATTTTGATTTCTGGGCAAATTAATGACATTGATATTCATAACTTTAGATTAAGATGTCTTGATTTCTATACTGAGCTATGCGTACAAATAAAAAAAAAGATTTTCTTTCAATGATCCAGTTTTAAATTATTGTAAAATATTTAATCCCATTACTGCAGTAAGTGGAAATGTAAATTCCATCGCAGCTAATATTATTCAGTATTTTCCACAGTTAGTTACTGACATTGAAAAATTAGGCTTTGAGTGGAGGTTTTTAGCAGATTGTCAAGAGGTTGAATATTTCAAAGAATTGGAATTTGAAGAATTTTGGGGAAGAATATTTAAAATGAAAAATAGCATTGACGATTTAATGTTTCCAAATTTGTCCAACTTGGTTAAAGGTATAATGTGTCTTCCTCATTCATCTGCAACTGCAGAGAGACAATTCTCTCATTATAATTTATTAAAAACAAAGGTATGGAATCGTTTAAATATTGACACTTGTGATTCAATATTACATGCAAAAGATCTATTGAAAGGAGATTCTTGCTATACTTGGACACCATCCACTGAGCTTTTAAAAAGAAAAATTCAATATAGAGATTAGATAATTGCCAAGTTCTAGTTTCTAGTTTTATGTTAAACCAAATCTATTATTTATTTATATTATGAATGCTTTAATGAGAAGTATTTCTTAACATTACTTGAAGCTATTTATTATTTTTGTGCGTTTTGATGTGATGACTTTGTAGTTCCTATTTCTTTTAGTTACTTGTTACTTCTGGTTCTAGTTTCTAGTAATTCTAGTTAAGTATATGTTACATAAAATCTTTATTATATTTCGTAATGTTGTAATGAGGAAGTTTTTCTCATTAAAATAATGTTTTTGTTGTTGTTTTGTATTTGTTTTTTGTTTGTTTCTTTTGCAAGAATATTTTTTCTTATTTTTTTTTGAAATAAAATGTAAGCAGGAGCAGATCTGAGTTTTTTTCTTCTGTAAATTTATGTTTATTTAAAAAAACGCCGTGGCTAGCCACACGTTAAAAATCATGGTAGTGACGTCACGGAAAATTCGCAGTATGACAGTTGTCTTTAAGGTTAGGTAATCAATCAATTTTTACTTATTTTGTTTTGGAAGAGGTCTACTAATGAGCATAATAAACGATATGGAATTCGAATTAAATTGTGAAATTACATATTTTAAAGAAAAGAAAGTGGAAGAATAAGACAACCTTCTCCAATAATACACAATAACATAGTTTCTAGCTCTTGAGATAGGTATAGTTTTCTTTTTGTTAACACATAATAAACTCCTGATGTAAGTAAGCTGTATTAAACCAAATGCCCTATTTACAAATACGAAATATTGGAAAATATCTGTTCAATGTAATATTAATATTTTATTAATCTCATTTACAAAAATTACAAACAAATCACTGTTGATTCTCCTAGTCATTTACAATCTATGGTGATTTGATTTTAAGGGTCCGGTAAAGGATCCTGAGGTGCGAAATTCACAAAAAAAAATTTAACACTCAAAAGTAACTAGTTTCTATAGTAAATTTTTGAAAAAAAATTTATGGATGAAGCAGTATTTTTCGAAAAAAATTGAATTAAAAAACCTAATTTTACAGGTTATAATCACAAAACAATTAGGCATTCCAACGACCTGTCAAACAATAGGTGCCAGTGGGAAATTCTTGTATATTTAAGGGGGTAGCGACATAGTCTTGCAACTTGGACGCTATTTTTATTCGAAGTAGTACTCGCCAAGCCTGCCAATTTATGAAGAAATGTATAGGTGGGTTTTTTAAATATTATTTTTATTGTGTTTGACATAAAATATTTAAATGTAATCCATTATTCATGATTTTACGTAAAGTAGATAGAATACACCATATGTCGCCACCCTTAGATATACCAAACCTGCCCACTGGTAATTCATTTGTTTGGAATGCCTAATTACTCTAAATGACAGTTTCTGACGTTTCTGTCTTAAAAATAACAAACGTTGCCAAGTTGTTAATAAAATTATAAGTTTAAGGATTATTTAAATTTATAATCATAAATTTTTCGTTTGGTTTAAAAAGATAAGTACGGTAATAATCGTAAATAAAATGCAAAAATTAATATATCAACCAAATTAATTTTAAAAATGCAGCTCAAAAAAACTACATACAAAATTAAAAAGTGAATTTAATTAAATCACTCAACATGTAATACCTAGACAACTTTTTTTTAAATTTTCTTTCACTCAAAACGAAACAACGACTTCCGCTAGCGTGGCGGCTTCGCGCCACCAAAAAATTTTAATCCATACCTGGCTACGCCTACCGGCATAGATTCCAACGGCCTGGACACAGCTCAAATTGAAATGAAAAGTCTCACATAACACATTATAATCAAAAATCATACATTTTTCGTTTGGTTCAAAAAGATAAGTACGGTATTAATCGTATATAAAATGAAAAAATTAATATATCAACCAAATTAATTTTAAAAATGCAGCTCAAAAAAACTACATACAAAATTAAAAAATTAAATTAATTAAATCACTTAACATGTAATACCTAGACAACTTTTTTTAAATTTTCTGTCACTCAAAACGGAAAAACGACTTCTCGTAGGGTGGCGGCTGCGCCGCCACCAAAAAATTTTAATCCATACCTGGCTACGCCTACCGGCATAGAGTCCAACGGCCTGGACACAGCTCAAATTGAAATGAAAAGTCTCACATAACACATTATATTTTCACCTATAAATTATTTTCTTCTCATTCAAACAGAAATCACTTGGAAATTATCAGTGATAAAAATCAACAATATAGTATGGCAACGTTGCAAACTCGAGGACCTTATGTGTCAAGAACTGACAATTTCATGAATTACTTTATTTTAGGTTTTATGGAAGGAAATGATGAAAAAGTTAGGTTAAATCAGTCAAAATATTGCATTTTATTATAATATAAATAAAAATAGCAAATGAAACGTATTATTCCATATTTAATTTCAGTTAAAATATTATAAAAAGTAAGTTACTTCAATATATTAATGCTAAAATTATGAAATTCGCACCTCAGGATCCTTTACCAGAACCAATTTCACAAACGTTTTTGGTTTCATAAGATACACCTTACTGCAAAAAATCAGTTAAATTAACTTTATCAGTGGCATATGGCATGGTTAACAGCTTCATCCTCTCTAAATTTTAGGCCTCCTTAAAATAGAGAGTATCCCACCTTTGTTTGTAAATATCCCAAAAACCAATCACTTCATAAGTAAGATTTTACTCAAGAATGTTGCTTTTATTCAGAGAATATTTAGTTGTTCTATGTCCCATTCTTAATGGAAGACACCTAGTAGATATATACATTTTTCTATTATGAACAAACTGTTATAGATGATCATTAACACTTGGTCATACACAAATTCCATTGTATCTATTCCTTTTAACGAATTTTTTTTTACTAGTTTCTAAAAGTATTTTTTGTATATTGTATCAATAAATTAATGATTTTAATAAGGACCGATTCCACCGTTGTGTTAAACGGAGTTTAAAATGACATTTTTACATTAACAATGTCATTTTAATCTCCGTTTAACACAACGGTGGAATCGGTCCTAAAACTCGATCTGTTAATTTATAAAATGGTGTTTATAATTTAAAATTTAATTCTTCTTTTTATTGATATTTTCGAAGTCCATACGTCACTTTCAGACTAATAATCATTGCGTTCGGTTTGCCACGTTCCTTTAACTCCTTTAACACTTTTAACTCCAAACGACTCTTTTAGCGTTCGGTTTAGTCCGATTAGTGACAGTTTTACACGCTTAAATGTCATTTAAAAGCACCCTAAAATTTGTCCCGCTCCAGCCCCTGACTGACCGAACTCGCCTAAAAAAGACAAAAGTGATAGGTGACACATGATATAGCTAACTTCATGTAGGACTAGTTACCTCGTACCACGGTGTACTATAAGGTGTATCAACTCCTATTTAAAAACAAATGAAAACGGCGATAAAACCGATCGTACTTCCTAGCCAAAATCCGCTAGGTTCGCTAGTATCTATCCGGCGAGAAAGTAAATAAAAGATGAAGGTTGGTAGGAGCTGCAATTTGAAAAGTGTTGACAGATAAATATTTTTTAAAATCTTAAAATATATAAATCATGGTGGATCGTTGAGCTGTTTTTAATTGTGATTGTGGGAGAGTCTTCAACATATTGATAGCAGTTTTATAATGCCAAAAAACAGTTATACAGAATATGGTGCAATTATTTAGGAGGTATGGAAATAAACATTAAACCCAAAAGTTCCATTTGTGAAAAACATTTAAATGCAAATTATGTTATTCGTGAAAAAGTGCTAAGAAATCTACTAGGAAACGTTATTTTTCAAGTAAATATGTTTAATGTCTACGTTTTAAATGATTGTAGGTTATGTAAATAGGTTATTCAACTTTGTCTTTTCTATAATAAAAATAATTATTAGTATAAAGTTTTACTATATAAATATTTCGTATTATTTATCCTGTCCCCTTGGTACTAATAATGTTATGACTTGGACCCTATTATAATGTGTTCATGGTATAAATTTCATATACACAAGGTACCTATTTCTTTTGATATTTTTCTGACCCTGCGAATAAATAAAATCTTTGACTTATTCCTTTTAGCCTGATTATAATGCTAGAAAGTTGTATCTGGTTATAAGAATCAAATAGATACTATGATAAATTTATTTTACTTGTAGCCTTTTTATTTTCAAGTGTTTAAATATACATTTGTTTAATAATAATCATCCCCGAATGTGTTTTGTTCCAGTTCTTTAAATGTATTTACTAGGTTTTTATAGAAGTACTGATTTTAAATTAATACAAATTTGAGTTGTAAGAAATATTAAGGATTTTTCAATTCTGTATTTTTATAGGAGTTAATCCCTTTAAGTAAATAAATGTAGTTTGGGGTCGTAGATGTTGGTATTTGTGTATTGAATAATGTGTACATACACTGGTTAATAATTTAAACAATGTTTTTTCTGATGTACCTAATAATTATTTAAGGTTATCTTGTAGTTGACGAGTCTAGAAATCCGCATATTCACACCATTCCGCACTGAAGTCTAGAATTTGACACAAATTTGAAGTTAAAAATAACGATCCTATTACTTGAAAATCTACAGATTCTTTTTATTTTTAATCAATGTAAAAATTGGTAAATACATGATAAAAAGTAAAAGTTATTTCAATATGCTTATTCCCTGGTTCCAAATAATTAAATATAACCTTGCAACTATATGTTAGGATTCCAACTATCGGAACAAGAATGGTGCATTTCCAGACCCTTCAATTATAAGATTACCATTATTTAATGTGCAGTGCAAATATAAAAAAAACTACCTAAAAAATGCTGTTCCTGCTTTTATTACTTATGATGGGACTACTTCTCAAAGGAGACGAGAATGTGGAAAGTATTGCTGATACAGTTACCGAAGTTATCCACTGGAGGTGAAGTGTTAATCTTTTAGGAATATAGGAAATATTTTTTTATACCTAACAACTTAATATTTATTTATTGATAAGTTATAGATACTATGTATTTGAAATTCAGAGTAATCATTATGACAGCAGCATTCTTATTGTATTCGGATTCTAACACAAATAAAACATCTCATTAAATTTTTGTTAAAATTATTAATTTATTAATTTTACACTAGAAAGAAAATTAACAATACACACAAAATTATTTAAAATTAGAAATAAATACAATTTACACATTTCCCATTATTACACTTATTTTCTTAATTTATTCATTTCTTATATTAACAATTTCAATTAATAATATAGTTCATTATTTAATTGGAACTCATTTTATAATTTTACTAATTATTTTTTTATATTTATTTGTGGAAAATGAAATATTAAATAAAAGCATAGGAATTGTTCTATTGGATAATAGCAGTAATGAAAAAATAAGTAGGAAAATTTCAAATGTATAGTTTCCAGATTTATTATGAGTTTTTTATATTAATGTACTCAATAAGTAGGTTTAGTATGTTCGCTTGTACACGTCACAGTTAGCAGCAGACAGTAACAAACCTGACAACACTTCTGATTTCAGAAAAACATTACAACAATTTGTTTTACATTATATATTTCAATAATATAATAATCATTTATATTTAATTAATGACAAGGTTTACTTTTTAAATAAAACTATATGAGCCCTGTCCCGTTTCAATTAGCACACTTCTCATATTTATAGTGACTGTCACTACAAGAACAAATCATACATAAATCTGATAAATTCTTTTATTTTTTTAACCCTTTCACTTCCACTTTCATTAAAAAATATACCATTGTAGTAGATTGTATGTTTTCTTTGTTTATTTTAAGTAAATTAAAATATTTTCATAGTATTTTTTATTACTCCAAGACATAACGTCCCTGTTCAGGGACATTACAAAAACAAAAATTTACTATGAAAATAAATTTTTTTAAATATTAATCTTTGAAAGTAATGCAAATAAAGTAAATAAACCAAAAAGAAAAACATTCTACCAAAATTAACAGATGTATACTTCAGGGTTAATTAAGACAGTGTCCCTCTGGAGGGACAAATACACTGAAAGGGTTAAATATTTACAAATTTTCATGAGTGTTTCATCACCTTTAACTTTGATAACGGCAATAATTCATTAAAACATTGTATTTACAAGTTCTTGAAAATCTTGTGCAGGGAACCTACTCCATATTTTTAGATTACCCATTTGAATTAATTCTGGCAGTGATCTTGTGGGTGCTGCACGCCTCTGCTTAAAAATTATCACCCCATATACAAAAAAGCATCTTTATTAAATGAACAAGAATTTGTAAAATTAAAAAAATTCCAAATACACATTTAACTTGTTCGATTATTTATTGAATAAAAGGTCTGTTCCAACGATCAGAAACGAACCACTGGGTAGTACACAATTTTGCAGTCTCAATAAACTGTGCAGAATCCTGATGTCAGTAACTCATTTCTGAGCATTGTTGGAACAAACCTAAAGTAAATCGAAACCACTTAAAAACAAGCACAACATTTATACTCGAGCAAATTTTTAATTCCTATCAAAATTTTTAATTACTGAATATTTTGTTCTAGTTATATTAAAATTTAAAAGTTCTTACTCTTAATTATAATTATATTTTTTATTTTCCCTATATACATACTATCTCTAACATTTTAAAAATTTGATGCCTAATTAAAGATTTCATCTAGCATTGCAGAACGAAAAATGTTTTTCACATTTGTATAAATCTTCTACATCTGTCATATTAGGATAACAAGATTGTATCTAGACAGGTAGTTATTTTTTGGAGTTGAAGTTTGTATAGCCATTAACTTGTTTGATTTTCATTGTGTTTCTAACTCTAATTTAAGAGAAAATCTTAAGTGATAAAAAATTCAGAAAGAACTAAGCGACCTACATTTTTTAGAATATTTGATAAAGCATAGTAGTAACTGCCAGTTAAAACTGTGTTTCTAGTATTTAGTTTAGGTAACAGAGACAAAGCTTGGAACAAAAAATACATACTTTTGTTAATTCAGAATTTTTAAATGTTGTTTTATATTATAAATCTTTCTAGGTATCCTCTATCATTTTTTTTATAATTTTCAATCAAAACTGTTTAAAAACAAAAAGTTTAATAAAAAAATACCCATTATATTTAATACTGTTTATGCTCTAAAACTCACTGTTCTTTTAATGGCAGATTTTTTAACCTCTGAGTAAAGTTACGCATAAGTATAATCTATAGCCTAATCAGCAAGTAGTTACTTTCAACTTTATTCAGAGGTAAAAACCTGGCCTTTAATCTTAATATAATTGTGGAGGATGGAGACTACATTTGCTAGGGAATAACAAAGATATAACTACTATAATGACACTTGCTAAAAACTGTATAAGTTCTATGTACCTGCAGATAGAACCATGTGAATAACTTTAGTGCTTCGATAACACAACATTGATAATTAACAGATGAACATATTGGTCACAAAAACAAATTAATATATTCTACCAATCTCATTTTTTCCAAAAAGTACAGTTACAACCTTGTTATTCTTTGAGATGTATTTATTACTGATACTTATTAATAAAAATAATAATAATTGATATAGGTACTTACTGATCTTTGGAAACATATATACTCCAGTCCAGTGAGACTTCATTATTCTGGTATAATGCTACCTATTTCACAGAAATGTTTGTAATTCCAATCACTATGTATGGATTTGATTATAGTAGGTATAAAACTAAATGTTTATTGAATATCTTTAATCTGGGCAATGAAAATCACAAAACTCACTTTAAAAATAATAAGCTTCAATCTGAGTACCATAGTTAAGGTCCACTTCTTCATTTTATAATCAGTAACCCACTGTATTGCTGTTTTTGCCAAAACCAAAGGTAATATTTGAACACGAAACAAAATCAGCTGTTTTTTATAAACACCCTCATTTAACTTATTTAGTAGCAAGTCTCTGGCAGCAACTTGTAACTTAATTGGAGCATATTTATTAAATCTTGAACACTTTTTTTGATCGTATAAACGCACACATCAGTGTAGCTTCTTTAAAAAAAAAAAACACTTATAAGCAACCATCAATAACAATAAACTTATTTGTTGACCATTAATTTTTTCATCTGTACTTCTTCTGATAGTTTTGTCATTTTTCATTTCATATAAACTCGAATTTTCACCATAGAAGAACTATTTTTATGATTGCACTTTTTCTGACAGATAAAAAGATTGCCGCATTTTCCGCCGTAACGACACTAGCGAACCTAGCGGATTTTGGCTAGGAAGTACGACCGGTTTTGGTATGTTTTTTTCAGGGAGTTGAAACACCTTTATAGTGCGCCGTGCCTCGTACTCTGTTTAGCCGCGTCTTCAAACCTCCTTCCTCCATGTGTCAAACGAAATTGAACTTGAAGTATGTACATGTGATAGGTAATAGTGATGTAATTCATCATATTGTGGTCATATTAACAAAATAAAATTATACTATCCCCATACTTCATTTCCATATCGATTAATAAAAATGAAATCTATACTAAAATAACTAAATTTCAAAATTATAAACCATGTACTAAGACCATCATGGGGTTATCAAGATACTTTAATTTTTTTTCTAATCGACTACGGTACATGGCAACTGTTAGAACTATAAATCACTATGATTCTTTGGGAATAACTCCCAAAGCTACTCAGAATGAAATAAAAGCTGCATATTACAAGTTATCAATGGTTTATCATCCTGACAAAAATAAGGATGAAGCATCTCTTCAGAAGTTTAGAGCTATCACTGAAGCTTATGAAGTTTTGGGGAATGTCAAAACTAGGAAAATGTATGATAGAGGTAAACAAATCATTAATTTTTATATGCATTTCATATTTACTGCTTTTACTTCTTACCAAGCAATTTTATTAAAAAATGTGAGTATTTCAGTAGTTAAAAATTATGTTATTCTGGTAGACTGCAGTAAGTCAAGATAAAGAATTATTTGTCAGATCCCATAGAAGTTTATTCTGGTGTACCACATGGGGGCCACTTAGTACCTTTAAATTTTAATTTATTATAATGATGTTGAATCTGTTTTTGAATGTCATTATCTGCTGCATGTTTATCAACAATAGTGATTGTAATACACTTGAAAAAGATTTTCATTCCTTATGTGAATGATCTTCCTCTAATAATTTAACCCTAAACAGTAGGGAGTGTTACTGCATTACTTTTACAAAAAATCATAATTAAATAATGCATAACTATTGTCTGGATTCTGGATAACTATACATTAATTACTAAATTAAAGACCTGGGAATCATATTTTGCTTTGATATTTCTTTTAGTAATCATATAATCAAATAGTTAATAGGGCAACGGAAATGTTAGGCATGTTGATAAGAAACTAGCTCGCTATCTTTAGGCACTTGCATATGTTTAGTCTATTTTGGAGTACAGGGCTACCACATGTGTCCATTTTACAACAACCGAGACAACTATGTAAAAGAAATAAAAATCTAAGATATTGGGCCTTTAAACTTGGTCTAATTGCAAGTACATATTATTCCATAATTCTAGACTTAATAAATGTTCCAACCCTTCTAACCCTTAACTACTGACACGGAGTCTACTAGACTACCTCGTACCTGATTTACCTTCTTAGTCCCTCCATTATTTTTTCACATCGCTGCTACCTTGAGTACCTTCCTAAACATTAGTGTTCTGTAACATACTGCACAAGCAGAATTGACTGAATAAATTAGTTCGAGTTATATTATGTATATTATGTAAGGAGTCTCTAAGACTCTGTGTCAGTATTAACGCTACAATTACGCAGTAAGATTTTTTGATAAAGGCTTTGACAAAAACGTCATGCAATGGTACAATGAGCTAGAAAGTGATAATAGTTATATTGAAGCCAAGGCAAGTGTTTATACAGCAAGTGATCACAGTACATCTGAAATAGAACTAAGTGATAACAACTATATACCAAACAATCTGAATGTTGATGGAAGTGAAGTTATTAATTCGAGCAGTGAAGAAGAAGAAAAACAAGATCAAAAACGCGCAAAAAAAATTATTTCTATGGAAAAAATAGATGTAAATGGAGTATGGATGAACCTACAAGAAACGTCCGTGTCGCATCCAGTTCTGGATATCTGCAATGCAAATTCCTATATTTTGTACTCCTCATTTCTAGACAATAATGAAACACGTTTTAATTTTGTAAAAAAATTAGCCAGTCAACTGGTAGAAGGCCATATGCGCAATAGATTACAAACGTCCAACATACCACGCGAACTGAAATGTTCTATACGTCACATTTTGGACATTTTGGAAGTAGCACTTCCGGTTCCAGAAGGCCGCTTGAAACGAAAAAATATTGCTACATATGCCATTCCAGAATAAGAAGAAAAACAGCATTCACGTGCGCGAAGTGTCATAAACCCATATGCCTTCAATGTTCACATAAATGCTGTACTACTTGCTGTGTCGCTTTACCGGTGTGAAGTTGGTAGCCCGTTTACCGAGTAGGCACGAACAATACAGTGGCCCGTTAAAAAGGGCAATACGTACGTTTATTTCAATTTTATGTGTTAATTGAAAACTGAGGTCGTTTGTATTTTAAATGTTACTTTCCTTATATAAATAAATAAAAAAAATAAATACATGAAAAATAATACATTCATAATAAAATTTCTTAATATTCAAATTATTAAAAATATATCAAATATATCAAAGCAGAATTGATACCACGTATAAGTTTTAATACAAATAGTTACTGGCCAAAAGCAGATTCGCTTAGAACCCTCGAAAGAGGTAGCAATCGCACCCCCATTTCAAAAAATAAATATTTGACGCACTTAAAAATGAGATATCAAGTTGGGATTAATACCAAGTATACATTTTAATGCAAGCGGTTACTGGCCAAAAGAAGAATCGCTTAGGACCCTCGGAAGGGGTAGAAATCCCACCCTTATTTCAAAAAAATAAATATTTGACGCACTTAAAAATGAGATATCAAGTTGGGATAAATACCAAGTATACCTTTTAATGCAAGCAGTTAATGGCCAAAAGAAGAATCGCTTAGGACCCTCGGAAGGGGTAGCAATCCCACCCTTATTTCAAAAAAATAAATATTTGACGCACTTAAAAATGAGATATCAAGTTGGGATTAATACCAAGTATACATTTTAATGCAAGCAGTTACTGGTCAAAAGAAGAATCGCTTAGGACCCTCGGAAAGGGTAGCAATCCCACCCTTATTTCAAAAAAATAAATATTTGACGCACTTAAAAATGAGATATCAAGTTGGGATTAATACCAAGTATACATTTTAATGCAAGCAGTTACTGGCCAAAAGAAGAATTGCTTAGGACCCTCGGAAGGGGTAGCAATCCCACCCTTATTTCAAAAAAAATAATATTTGACACACTTAAAAATGAGATATCAAGTTGGGATTAATACCAAGTATACATTTTAATGCAAGCAGTTACTGGCCAAAAGAAAAATCGCTTAGGACCCTCGGAAGGGGTAGCAATCCCACCCTTATTTCAAAAAAATAAATATTTGACGCACTTAAAAATGAGATATCAAGTTGGGATTAATACCAAGTATACATTTTAATGCAAGCAGTTACTGGCCAAAAGAAGAATCGCTTAGGACCCTCGGAAGGGGTAGCAATCCCACCCTTATTTCAAAAAAATTAATATTTGACACACTTAAAAATGAGATATCAAGTTGGGATTAATACCAAGTATACATTTTAATGCAAGCAGTTACTGGTCAAAAGAAGAATCGCTTAGGACCCTCGGAAAGGGTAGCAATCCCACCCTTATTTCAAAAAAATAAATATTTGACGCACTTAAAAATGAGATATCAAGTTGGGATTAATACCAAGTATACATTTTAATGCAAGCAGTTACTGGCCAAAAGAAAAATCGCTTAGGACCCTCGGAAGGGGTAGCAATCCCACCCTTATTTCAAAAAAATAAATATTTGACGCACTTAAAAATGAGATATCAAGTTGGGATTAATACCAAGTATACATTTTAATGCAAGCAGTTACTGGCCAAAAGAAGAATCGCTTAGGACCCTCGGAAGGGGTAGCAATCCCACCCTTATTTCAAAAAAATTAATATTTGACACACTTAAAAATGAGATATCAAGTTGGGATTAATACCAAGTATACATTTTAATGCAAGCAGTTACTGGTCAAAAGAAGAATCGCTTAGGACCCTCGGAAAGGGTAGCAATCCCACCCTTATTTCAAAAAAATAAATATTTGACGCACTTAAAAATGAGATATCAAGTTGGGATTAATACCAAGTATACATTTTAATGCAAGCAGTTACTGGCCAAAAGAAGAATCGCTTAGGACCCTCGGAAGGGGTAGCAATCCCACCCTTATTTCAAAAAAATAAATATTTGACGCACTTAAAAATGAGATATCAAGTTGGGATTAATACCAAGTATACATTTTAATGCAAGGAGTTACTGGCCAAAAGAAGAATCGCTTAGGACCCTCGGAAGGGGTAGCAATCCCACCCTTATTTCAAAAAAATTAATATTTGACACACTTAAAAATGAGATATCAAGTTGGGATTAATACCAAGTATACATTTTAATGCAAGCAGTTACTGGTCAAAAGAAGAATCGCTTAGGACCCTCGAAAAGGGTAGCAATCCCACCCTTATTTCAAAAAAATAAATATTTAACGCACTTAAAAATGAGATATCAAGTTGGGATTAATACCAAGTATACATTTTAATGCAAGCAGTTACTGGCCAAAAGAAGAATCGCTTAGGACCCTCGGAAGGGGTAGCAATCCCACCCTTATTTCAAAAAAATTAATATTTGACACACTTAAAAATGAGATATCAAGTTGGGATTAATACCAAGTATACATTTTAATGCAAGCAGTTACTGGTCAAAAGAAGAATCGCTTAGGACCCTCGGAAGGGGTAGCAATCCCACCCTTATTTCAAAAAAATAAATATTTGACGCACTTAAAAATTAGATATCAAGTTGGGATTAATACCAAGTATACATTTTAATGCAAGCAGTTACTGGCCAAAAGAAGAATCGCTTAGGACCCTCGGAAGGGGTAGCAATCCCACCCTTATTTCAAAAAAAATAATATTTGACACACTTAAAAATGAGATATCAAGTTGGGATTAATACCAAGTATACATTTTAATGCAAGCAGTTACTGGCCAAAAGAAGAATCGCTTAGGACCCTCGGAAGGGGTAGCAATCCCACCCTTATTTCAAAAAAATAAATATTTGACGCACTTAAAAATGAGATATCAAGTTGGGATTAATACCAAGTATACATTTTAATGCAAGGAGTTACTGGCCAAAAGAAGAATCGCTTAGGACCCTCGGAAGGGGTAGCAATCCCACCCTTATTTCAAAAAAATAAATATTTGACGCACTTAAAAATGAGATATCAAGTTGGGATTAATACCAAGTATACATTTTAATGCAAGGAGTTACTGGCCAAAAGAAGAATCGCTTAGGACCCTCGGAAGGGGTAGCAATCCCACCCTTATTTCAAAAAAATTAATATTTGACACACTTAAAAATGAGATATCAAGTTGGGATTAATACCAAGTATACATTTTAATGCAAGCAGTTACTGGTCAAAAGAAGAATCGCTTAGGACCCTCGGAAAGGGTAGCAATCCCACCCTTATTTCAAAAAAATAAATATTTGACGCACTTAAAAATGAGATATCAAGTTGGGATTAATACCAAGTATACATTTTAATGCAAGCAGTTACTGGCCAAAAGAAGAATCGCTTAGGACCCTCGGAAGGGGTAGCAATCCCACCCTTATTTCAAAAAAATAAATATTTGACGCACTTAAAAATGAGATATCAAGTTGGGATTAATACCAAGTATACCTTTTAATGCAAGCAGTTACTGGCCAAAAGAAGAATCGCTTAGGACCCTCGGAAGGGGTAGCAATCCCACACCCATTATAAAAAATAATTATTTGACGCACTTAAAAATGAGATATCAAGTTGGGATTAATACCAAGTATACCTTTTAATGCAAGCAGTTACTGGCCAAAAGAAGAATCGCTTAGGACTCTCGGAAGGGGTAGCAATCCTACCTCCATTATAAAAAATAAATATTTGACGCACTTAAAAATGAGATATCAAGTTGGGATTAATACCAAGTATACATTTAAATTCAAGCAGTTACTGGCCAACAGAAGAATCGCTTAGGACCCTCGGAAGGGGTAGCAATCCCACCCTTATTTCAAAAAAATAAATATTTGACGCACTTAAAAATGAGATATCAAGTTGGGATTAATACCAAGTATACATTTTAATGCAAGCAGTTACTGGCCAAAAGAAGAATCGCTTAAGAGCCTCGGAAGGGGTAGCAATCCCACCCTTATTTCAAAAAAATAAATATTTGACGCACTTAAAAATGAGATATCAAGTTGGGATTAGTAAAAAGTATACATTTTAATGCAAGCAGTTACTGGCCAAAAGAAGAATCGCTTAGGACCCTCGGAAGGGGTAGCAATCCCACCCCCATTATAAAAAATAAATATTTGACGCACTTAAAAATGAGATATCAAGTTGGGATTAATACCAATTATACCTTTTAATGCAAGCAGTTACTGGCCAAAAGAAGAATCGCTTAGGACCCTCGTAATGGGTAGCAATCCCACCCCCACTTCAAAAAAAAATATTTGACGCTTAGGACCCTCGGAAGGGGTAGCAATCCCACCCTTATTTGACGCACTAAAAAATGAGATATCAAGTTTTGGCAAGTAACTGCTTGCATTAAAAGGTATACTTGGTATTAATCTCAACTTGATATCTTATTTTTAAGGGCGTCAAATATTTTTTAAAATGGGGGTGGGGTTGCTACCCCTTCCGAGGGTCCTAAGCGATTCTTCTTTTGGCCAGTAACTGCTTGCTTTAAATGGTATACTTGGTATTTATCTCAACTTGATATCTCAGTTTTAAGTGCGTCAAATATTTATTTTTTGAAATAGGGGTGGGATTGCTACCCTTTCCGAGGGTCCTAAGCGATTCTTCTTTTGGCCAGTAACTGCTTGCATTAAAATGTATACTTGTTATTAATTCCAACTTGATATCTCATTTTTAAGTGCGTCAAATATTTATTTTTTGAAATGGGGGGGGATTGCTACCTTTTCCGAGGATCCTAAGCGATTCTTCTTTTGGCCAATAACTGCTTGCATTAAAATGTATACTTGTTATTAATTCCAACTTGATATCTCATTTTTAAGTGCGTCAAATATTTATTTTTTGAAATGGGGGTGGGATTGCTACCCTTTCCGAGGGTCCTAAGCGATTCTTCTTTTGACCAGTAACTGCTTGCATTAAAAGGTATACTTGTTATTAATTTCAACTTGATATCTCATTTTTTAGTGCGTCAAATATTTATTTTTTAAATGGGGGTGGGATTGCTACCCTTTTCGAGGGTCCTAAGCGGGTCTTCTTTTGGCCAGTAACTGCTTGCATTAAAATGTATACTTGGTATTAATTCCAACTTGATATCTCATTTTTAAGTGCGTCAAATATTTATTTTTTGAAATAGGGGTGGGATTGCTACCCTTTCCGAGGGTCCTAAGCGATTCTTCTTTTGACAAGTAACTGCTTGCATTAAAAGGTATACTTGTTATTAATTCCAACTTGATATCTCATTTTTAAGTGCGTCAAATATTTATTTTTTGAAATGGGGGTGGGATTGCTACCCTTTCCGAGGGTCCTAAGCGATTCTTCTTTTGACAAGTAACTGCTTGCATTAAAAGGTATACTTGTTATTAATTCCAACTTGATATCTCATTTTTAAGTGCGTCAAATATTTATTTTTTGAAATAGGGGTGGGATTGCTACCCTTTCCAAGGGTCCTAAGTGATTCTTCTTTTGGCCAATAACTGCTTTCATTAAAATGTATACTTGTTATTAATTTCAACTTGATATCTCATTTTTAAGTGCGTCAAATATTTATTTTTTGAAATGGGGGTGGGATTGCTACCCTTTCCGAGGGTCCTAAGCGATTCTTCTTTTGACAAGTAACTGCTTGCATTAAAAGGTATACTTGTTATTAATTCCAACTTGATATCTCATTTTTAAGTGCGTCAAATATTTATTTTTTGAAATGGGGGTGGGATTGCTACCCTTTCCGAGGGTCCTAAGCGATTCTTCTTTTGACAAGTAACTGCTTGCATTAAAAGGTATACTTGTTATTAATTCCAACTTGATATCTCATTTTTAAGTGCGTCAAATATTTATTTTTTGAAATGGGGGTGGGATTGCTACCCTTTCCGAGGGTCCTAAGCGATTCTTCTTTTGACTAGTAACTGCTTGCATTAAAAGGTATACTTGTTATTAATTCCAACTTGATATCTCACTTTTAAGTGCGTCAAATATTTATTTTTTGAAATAGGGGTGGGATTGCTACCCTTTCCGAGGGTCCTAAGCGATTCTTCTTTTGGCCAATAACTGCTTGCATTAAAATGTATACTTGTTATTAATTCCAACTTGATATCTCATTTTTAAGTGCGTCAAATATTTATTTTTTGAAATGGGGGTGGGATTGCTACCCTTTCCGAGGGTCCTAAGCGATTCTTCTTTTGACTAGTAACTGCTTGCATTAAAAGGTATACTTGTTATTAATTCCAACTTGATATCTCACTTTTAAGTGCGTCAAATATTTATTTTTTGAAATAGGGGTGGGATTGCTACCCTTTCCGAGGGTCCTAAGCGATTCTTCTTTTGACCAGTAACTACTTGCATTAAAATGTATATTTGTTATTAATTCCAACTTGATATCTCATTTTTAAGTGCGTCAAATATTTATTTTTTGAAATAGGGGTGGGATTGCTACCCTTTCCGAGGGTTCTAAGCGATTCTTCTTTTGGCCAATAACTGCTTGCATTATAATGTATACTTGTTATTAATTCCAACTTGATATCTCATTTTCAAGTGCGTCAAATATTTATTTTTTGAAATGGGGTGGGTTTGCTACCCTTTCCGAGGGTCCTAAGCGATTCTTCTTTTGACAAGTAACTGCTTGCATTAAAAGGTATACTTGTTATTAATTCCAACTTGATATCTCATTTTTAAGTGCGTCAAATATTTATTTTTTGAAATGGGGGTGGGATTGCTACCCTTTCCGAGGGTCCTAAGCGATTCTTCTTTTGACAAGTAACTGCTTGCATTAAAAGGTATACTTGTTATTAATTCCAACTTGATATCTCATTTTTAAGTGCGTCAAATATTTATTTTTTGAAATGGGGGTGGGATTGCTACCCTTTCCGAGGGTCCTAAGCGATTCTTCTTTTGACAAGTAACTGCTTGCATTAAAAGGTATACTTGTTATTAATTCCAACTTGATATCTCATTTTTAAGTGCGTCAAATATTTATTTTTTGAAATGGGGGTGGGATTGCTACCCTTTCCGAGGGTCCTAAGCGATTCTTCTTTTGACTAGTAACTGCTTGCATTAAAAGGTATACTTGTTATTAATTCCAACTTGATATCTCACTTTTAAGTGCGTCAAATATTTATTTTTTGAAATAGGGGTGGGATTGCTACCCTTTCCGAGGGTCCTAAGCGATTCTTCTTTTGGCCAATAACTGCTTGCATTAAAATGTATACTTGTTATTAATTCCAACTTGATATCTCATTTTTAAGTGCGTCAAATATTTATTTTTTGAAATGGGGGTGGGATTGCTACCCTTTCCGAGGGTCCTAAGCGATTCTTCTTTTGACTAGTAACTGCTTGCATTAAAAGGTATACTTGTTATTAATTCCAACTTGATATCTCACTTTTAAGTGCGTCAAATATTTATTTTTTGAAATAGGGGTGGGATTGCTACCCTTTCCGAGGGTCCTAAGCGATTCTTCTTTTGACCAGTAACTACTTGCATTAAAATGTATATTTGTTATTAATTCCAACTTGATATCTCATTTTTAAGTGCGTCAAATATTTATTTTTTGAAATAGGGGTGGGATTGCTACCCTTTCCGAGGGTTCTAAGCGATTCTTCTTTTGGCCAATAACTGCTTGCATTATAATGTATACTTGTTATTAATTCCAACTTGATATCTCATTTTCAAGTGCGTCAAATATTTATTTTTTGAAATGGGGTGGGTTTGCTACCCTTTCCGAGGGTCCTAAGCGATTCTTCTTTTGACAAGTAACTGCTTGCATTAAAAGGTATACTTGTTATTAATTCCAACTTGATATCTCATTTTTAAGTGCGTCAAATATTTATTTTTTGAAATGGGGGTGGGATTGCTACCCTTTCCGAGGGTCCTAAGCGATTCTTCTTTTGACCAGTAACTGCTTGCATTAAAAGGTATACTTGTTATTAATTTCAACTTGATATCTCATTTTTTAGTGCGTCAAATATTTATTTTTTAAATTGGGGTGGGATTGCTACCCTTTTCGTGGGTCCTAAGCGAGTCTTCTTTCGGCCAGTAGCTGCTTGCATTAAAATGTATACTTGTTATTAATTCCAACTTGATATCTCATTTTTAAGTGCGTCAAATATTTATTTTTTATAATGGGGGTGGGATTGCTACCCCTTCCGAGGGTCCTAAGCGATTCTTCTTTTGGCCAGTAACTCCTTGCATTAAAATGTATACTTGGTATTAATTCCAACTTGATATCTCATTTTTAAGTGCGTCAAATATTTATTTTTTGAAATAGGGGTGGGATTGCTACCCTTTCCGAGGGTCCTAGGCGATTCTTCTTTTGGCCAATAACTGCTTGCATTAAAATGTATACTTGTTATTAATTCCAACTTGATATCTCATTTTTAAGTGCGTCAAATATTAATTTTTTGAAATGGGGGTGGGATTGCTACCCTTTCCGAGGGTCCTAAGCGATTCTTCTTTTGACAAGTAACTGCTTGCATTAAAAGGTATACTTGTTATTAATTCCAACTTGATATCTCATTTTTAAGTGCGTCAAATATTTATTTTTTGAAATGGGGGTGGGATTGCTACCCTTTCCGAGGGTCCTAAGCGATTCTTCTTTTGACCAGTAACTGCTTGCATTAAAAGGTATACTTGTTATTAATCCCAACTTGATATCTTATTTTTTAGTGCGTCAAATATTTATTTTTTAAATGGGGGTGGGATTGCTACCCTTTCCGAGGGTCCTAAGCGAGTCTTCTTTTGGCCAGTAACTGCTTGCATTAAAATGTATACTTGTTATTAATTCCAACTTGATATCTCATTTTTAAGTGCGTCAAATATTTATTTTTTGAAATGGGGGTGGGATTTCTACCCCTTCCGAGGGTCCTAAGCGGTTCTTCTTTTGACCAGTAACTGCTTGCATTAAAAGGTATACTTGGTATTAATCCCAACTTGATATCTCATTTTTAAGTTCGTCAAATATTTATTTTTTGAAGTGGGGGTGGGATTGCTACCCATTACGAGGGTCCTAAGCGATTCTTCTTTTGGCCAGTAACTGCTTGCATTAAAAGGTATACTTGGTATTAATCCCAACTTGATATCTCATTTTTAAGTGCGTCAAATATTTATTTTTTATAATGGGGGTGGGATTGCTACCTCTTCCGAGGGTCCTAAGCGATTTTGCTTTTGGCCAGTATTTGCTTGCATTAAAAGGTATACTTGGTATTAATCCCAACTTGATATCTCATTTTTAAGTGTATCAAATATTTATTTTTTGAAATGGGGGTGTGATTGCTACCCCTTCCGAGGGTTCTAAGCGAATCTGCTTTTGGCCAGTAACTATTTGTATTAAAACTTATACGTAGTATCAATTCTGCTTTGATATTTTATTTTTAATAATTTGAATATTAAGAAATTTCATTATAAATGTATTATTTTTCATGTATTTATTTTTTTAATTTATTTATATAAGGAAAGTAACATTTAAAATACAAACGACCTCAGTTTTCAATTAACACATAAAATTGAAATAAACGTACGTATTGCCCTTTTTAACGGGCCACTGTATTGTTCGGGCGTACTCGGTAAACGGGCTACCAGTTTTTGGCTACTAACTTCACACCGGTTGTCGCTTTAGATGATTGAGGAAGTCTAACCCTTGCTGGTTTTTTCATTTTATATATTTCATCTCTGTTTTTTGTTGTAATATTTAGTTATATAACTTATTCATATTGTAAAAAAATTATTTTGATTTTGTTATTACTCTTAAGAATGTTACGCGCTTTATTTACACGTTTGTGATAATATTGTTCCAATATCATATTTTGTTTTTTAATGCCTTTAAAGTTACTTTGTAATCACTTTTTGTGGAATGTGTTATTATAAAATTTAAGACTAAGGTACATGGTTTAATTATATGAAATACAAAGTAGCAAAAGCGATTAATAATTTTGAAAAATAAATTTTTCAATTCGGAGTCTGTAAGACTCCATGTCAGTATCTGTGTCCTAAAATTAGGCATTCCAAACTGAATGGCTACCAGTGGGTTTTGACGGGTTATGATATGGCAAAATGAAGGCAACCCTGTAGGCCTGGTGATTTGACAAGGTCAATGAAATAGATAGTTACATAGATTGATCATCCATATTTTTTCAAAATAAACATAAGCTTATGCCTTGAAGTAAAAATATAAGCAATTATTTTTTTTAAATATCTAAAGACTAAAAATTGGTTTTAAAACACATTTTTGCTAAACCGATTCTAATTAATAAATATTTGCCAGGCAATATGGCCGCTCGTAAACGACCAGCTTTGAGCAATCTATATAACTATATATGTAGCATTGACCCTGTTAATGACAACAGGGTTGCCATATCTAAACTGTCATTACCCACTGGTAGCCATTTGGACAGGTCGTTGGAATGCCTAATTAGGTGTCCGTAGTTAAGGGTTAAAGTGAAGAATCTTGATGGATCTGTCATTCTCTATAAGATCATAGCTGAAATTGTTACATCTGATGAGTTGTTATCCACAATTGAATTTAGAGTTCCCATGAGAACTACAAGTAATAATAGTTTATTTGCAATTCAACTTCACCTCACTAATTATGCTTATCATGCGGCTCTACCTAGACTAATGCAACTGGCTAAACAATATAATTTAGATAATATCATTGGGTGTTCAATTAGCCAATTTCAGAACGATGTAAAAAGATTATGTTTTTAATATTTTATTTCATAATATTTAATATTAGATTTATTGTACCTTTCATAATGTATTTTATGTATACTATTGATATTTCCATAATATAGGTATATATTTATTAGTACAGAGTTTGAAAGTTTTGAAACCTATGGCGTGCTGTTTTGGTATTTAATAACATCATTTAAAAAGCAAGAAAAAAAAATAATCTTTTCTTCCAAAATTTTAATTCCGTAATTATTCTGTTGAAAGAATTAAAATTATGTATTTCATAATTTTAATACACATATTGCCATTATGAAAAACATAATAAAAATTGCTGATTTAAAATAATGAAATACATAATAGAAATTCATAATTGTAGGTAACCCCATAGAAAAATAAAAAGAGAAGGTTTGAATAAATGGCGGGACTTGTTTCCTTGTTGAACCGTAAGCGCTTAGCGCGCTGCTATCACTAAATTCAAACCCGTTTTACACCCATAAAAAAATATGTTTTCAAAAATAATGACAAAGAAATCAATAATTTTACTGATTTACCCCTTTAAATTTAACTTTAATATAATGTGTGATCAAATACAGGGATAATCGTTAATAAATTTAAAGTTAAAGCTAAATTTAAATATTATTAGATGGTGTAAATCTGGCTTTGGAAAATAAATTAGGTTATGTTGCTATAAATAGGTCTTTTCCTTTGCATCGAAAGTGTAGCACTGAGCTACGTCACTTCTGAAAATATTGTTCCATCCATACAATTTGTATATATGGAACGATATTTTC
The DNA here is from genome assembly GCA_927349885.1 of Psylliodes chrysocephalus. NCBI lineage: Eukaryota > Metazoa > Arthropoda > Insecta > Coleoptera > Chrysomelidae > Psylliodes > Psylliodes chrysocephalus. The sequence continues at coordinate 552,800 of OV651815.1, forward strand.
AGAATTGGTGTAGCCCAGTGCTACACTTTCGATGTAAAGGAAAAGACCTAATATGTCAGCATTGTCAGCCTGATATTATTTTAATTTTCAAATGCAGGTGATATTTTTTTCAAATGTAGGTAAGTAAATTGTATTAATTAAGTGTTAGATTTTAGAAAGGTTCTTGAGAAAATCATTAACTTCTGATTAATTTAAATTTTAATTGCAGAAGTAAGTATTTTTCTCACAAAACTAACAAGAAATTTTATGTTTTTCCTGCTATTATTACTCTAGAAATAAATGGATCCACATTTTAAACATTTGTGGTCAAAAAAATGAAAGGAATTGTGAGCAAAATGTGTGAAGCCAATTTACAAACAAATATTCTAGAACCCGAGATAGAACCTCATCCTAGTTTTACTCATAAAGACCATGATGAAAAAAGGCGAATGATTTGTGCTCAAACAGTTATTGTTCAATTTTTGGGTGATATTCATTATTATATTTATCAAATAATACCCAAATACGTTCAAAAACTTATATGCTATTTAGGTCAACTTGTTAATTTTTGCATAGTTCACCTATTAAGATCATAAATCAGATGTTCTCTATTTTTATTGACATTTTTATACCTTTTATTGCAAGAAAAATGTAAGAATTTAAAAAAGTTATGACTTGTGTTAATTTTTAATTTTAGATACACACTGCATCTTTATTTTTGTTTTGTTTTAGATATTCCTCGGTATGGAGATTTTTGAAATGTACATAAATGTGTTTCTTAATTAGGGTGAGTTTCAAAGCCCACCTGTGTTGAAGCTGGAAGCTTATTGTACCTGAAATAGGCATTACAACTATTCTAGATTGAAATAGATGGGAAAAGGCCTTAAAGGAACATAAAATATAAGAATATTAGAATTAGAATGATTTGTCCTTGGATTAATAAGGGATATTTAAAACATTAAAACAATTGTGTTTATAAATTAACTACTTTGACTTTTTATAAAAGCTATATCTGGTTTTTTTAATAATAAAAACAACATTGTCATGTGCTATGCTGGTTATCATATATTTTTAATTTTCAGTAATTTAGTGTGTGATATATACTCAAACAAATATTGATTGAGAGTGACCCGTGTTGTTATATCTCAATTTTACCTTACTAGTTTTTAGCAGAATCAAAATAGAGTAAGTAGTAGAGTTGTAAGTTGTGGCAAATTATAGATAATATACAATCATAGTACTAATAAAAGATATTAATTATAACAAAAATCAGTAATGAGTAATACTTATACATTTCTTGATCATTTAAAATTAATTATTTTATGGATTGTTCAGTATTTGTTACAACCTTAGATTATACAAACCTTAGATGGAACATAAGACACTGCGCATAATCCCATTTCGAAATTATTCACACCCACCAATCACAGTTGAGAACATCACTTGTCAGAGCGTTGTCCATCCAAATTTAATGTGTCAACGAGAATTAATTTGGTATTTTAGTGACTTAAATTATGGAAATTAACGTTGAAAATGCCAATATGTGTTGTAAAAAGCTTTATTTATAATAAAAGTGCGAAAAGTGAGGGAGATAAAAGAAACTTACATTTATTTTGGTGTTATTTAATTTTTAAAGATTCTGTCGACGGCCATATTTGTTGATTTGAAAATAAACAGAATCGGACTTGGTCATTGGTACATGTTATAAGTAGCAAATAAAGGTTATTATTATAAACTGTTTACTATTTTTTGTTTCACGGGGAATCTTTTTTCAGGAAGTGGAAAGAGTAACATACAATCAAATACAAAAATATCAATTTCCTTGCAAATTTTTTCGTTTCAAACTTCACAACTGGTTTCAATAGTTTTTCAAAATTAATTTATTTAGTATTTCTCTATAACAGTGTCACTCAAAGTGTGCTCCGCGGAGCCCTGGGGCTCCGCAAAGTCTTTGTGAGGGCTCTGCGAAGAAAATAATCATAATAAAAAAACAGTATTATCGCCACAAAATGTAGGGACCTGGCTTGAGGACCTTTTTTTTTTAAGTAAATTTTTAAGTCGCTAAGAACCGATTCCACCGTTATGTTAAACAGAGATTAAAATGACATTGTTAATGTAAAAAGTTATTTTAAACTTCGTTTAACACAACGGTGGAATCGGTCCTAAGAGGAAGGAGGATATGATTTTGCTTGAGGAATTTTTTTTAATTTTATTTTTGTGGGTGAAATGGATTTGGGATAATTCTTGCAAGGAATCTTCTGAATTAATCAAAAATAAATTAACAAAAATTATGTTCTTGTGCATTTTGTGCCTGAGTTGCCGATTAAATTAATCGTAGATTCATCAATTGTGGGAATAAGGACCATGATATGTCATGTTTTTGAAAAAAATATTGAGAAACCTATAGCTTCTGCTTCGCGTACCTTATCAAAGTCCGAACAAAAATATTCCCAAATTGAAAGAGAGGGCCTTGCAATAATTTTTGGCCTAGATAAATTTAATGAATATTTCTTCTTTATCCTAGTTACAGATCACTTACCTCTGGAACTATTTTTAACCAAGCTAAAGGCTTGTCAAATTACAATTATAAAATTGAATATGTCACGAGTTACGAAATGAAAATAAATAAAACTGCCTTTTTTTTGGTTTTTAAGTCGAAAAATCAAGAAATCGAAAAATCGAGCAATCGAAAAATAAAAAAATCCAAAAATCAAAAAAATGAAAAATCTAAAAAACCAATAATCGAAAAAAGGCAATGAATAGTGACATTTCACATTTAAAAATATGATATTACGCTTAACAACAAAAAAGAAAACAAAAAAAAAAGAAAAGCTGTAAATTGCGTTTTATTTTTTAAATAATTGAACACCGTTATTAAAAACTGACCAGAAACGTTGGGGGTAAAATTTAAAATTTAGGGATAATTTTTTTTTTCAAATTTCCTGCGGGTAATGTCAAAAATCAGATCGGCAACACTGCACATGTCCCTTATTTTTATTATTACTATTAAAAAAAAAAAAAACGTCGTAGTGCAATCAAATACAACAATTTTCTGAAATATTTGATTGGAAGTACCTACAAAAGAATGATGGTGAATCATTTTTCAACACAATTTTATAAATAATCAAGTCAAAATTAGAAAAGATCTTGTATAAAAACACGTTACGAAGTGCCGTTTTGTGTAACTTGTTCATTTTGCGGGATCTCGCTCCGCTCGACCAGCAAATATTTACTCGTTACACAAAATAAGGCATTTCGTAACTGGTTACATAAATAGCTATTAATTGACTTTCTAATATTTTAAATCATTTTACAGTATTTTTCGTAAATAATTAAATCATAAATAATTACCGGCATATAAGTACCAAAACATTCTTTTCTCTTCGAAGAGTAGGCTTTTGTCAAATAAACTTAAAATATTATAACGAACGAAAAGGTAACCCATTTCCAATAAAATTTAATTATTTATTTTATTTTGGTGTGATCGTAGAAAAAATCTTGTGTGTAATTCGAGCAAAAAGTACTTTGGCTGTTTCGATAACTTTTTTCTCAACAGCTATTTTATTACAATAATTTTATAAACTTTTACTTAGGGTCGATTTCACCGTTCTGTTAAACGAAGTTTAAAATACTAAACGAAGATTAAAATTACATTTTTAAATTAACAATATTATTTTAATCTTCATTTAGTAATTTAAACTTCGTTTAACACAACGGTGGAATCGGCCCTTAGCTACTAGCTATATGTTAATAAAGTGTTATTGCCCTCATCATAAATGAATCGTGCTAACAAATAAAGTCAAGAAAACGTCTCATAATTTTTCATCTTTCAGTTATCTACCAAAATTAGGTACTACAATACAAATATTTAAGTCCGGCCCAGAACATCTCCCTACTCCTTTCACCCAGTTTTTCGGTTTTGGCAAAATTCACGCAGTGACAAATGCTTCCTATGTTACCTCTACCCTTTCTAACCTCTTTGGTTACAACTAATGGCATCGGTGTACGGAGCGATATTTGTGTCTTTGTCTGTTACGCGTAAAATCCATCTCGTCGATGACGTTCTCAGTAGTATATTTCTAACCACGAGCGTAACATCGGGTTTTGAATTATTAAATTAAAAACTAAATATAATATAAAAAGATTAAAAAATATAAAAATTTAAAAATAACAAAACAAAATAAAAATATCAATTGCATTGGATATGCAATATCCGTCATTATGATTTTAATTTAAAATTTAAGTAATACTTCTGTATGTGTAACCCAAGAAGAAACTTAAGAGACAGTTCCTTACTGACTTCGGCCGCGACATAATATATAAATATACGTTAATTTGTGAAATAAAGTTAAATTCATTATTAAAATAGTAAAATTGATAATATTGTTTCTGTCACCAAACCAACCCCTGATTAGGTATCTTTCTTATTTTTAATTTGAAATATATATTGTGATTTTTATTAATATTCTTAATTTATTTGGTTCTTACTATAATTACCACAATTATTACTCCGTTTTCATAAAGCCCCACTAATGACTACAACGATTAGGTAAATTACGATATTGCAAAGTTTTCATGAAATAAATAAAAGAAATTGTATGAATATTTTAAATAATTGTACCCTCTCAAAAATAATAAGCACGCCTCCGATTTGGTCGTATTTCTACCTGCTTTCACTCTCAATCATTATTTGTTTGAGTTTAGTACTTGTTATGTTCAAAATATGCATTTAGAAGATAATGAGACACATGTAATTACATGGTAATTCTAAATAAATTAAACTTGTTAAAAATGTGTTTGATTTTTCAACTAATTTTATTTTTCAGTTAAAACAAGTGACATTTTCCATTTTTCAACATTTACCTACAACAAAAATAAACTGAACTTATTGTTTGTTTAGTAGTTGTAAGTAAAAGTTGTCAAATAGGAAAATGTTACTTCAAATTGCTTCAAATATCTAAATTATCAAGCCCGCCAATTTTTAAATCGCTTTAATTAGTAGTGTTCTACTCGAGGTTCTACTTTATCGACTGAAACTGACAGGTGTAGTTCAACCGTAAGTGCTTAGCGCGCTACTGTCGAGGTCAAGCAAACTTGTTACCAACTATTTACATGGAAGCCGACCCCCGTGAGTAACCCTTAATAGATAATGGAAATTAAATTTCTTTTATGTATTTTATAATTTTAATTCTTGAATTTCAATTATGAATTTCATAATTTTAATTCTTGAATTTCTATTATGTTTTTTATAATAGGAATACATTTATTATTATTATGAAAACATAATGGAAATTCATGAATTAAAATTATGAAAAACATAATAGAAATTAAAGAATTAAAATTATGAAATACATAATGGAAATTGAATTAAAATTATGAAATACATAATTGAAATTCAAGAATTAAAATTATGAAATACATAATTGAAATTCAAGAATTAAAATTATGAAATACATAATAGAAATTCAATTTCCATTATATATTAAGGGTTACCTACAATTATGAATTTCTATTATGTATTTCATAATTTTAAATAATTTCTATTATGTATTTCATAATTTTAAATCGGCAATTTTTATTATGTTTCTTCATAATGGAAATACGTGTATTAAAATTATGAAATACATAATTTTAGTACTTTAACAGAATAATTACGGAATTAAAATTTTGGAAGAAAACATTATTTTTTCTTGCTTAAACGATGTTATTAAATACTAAAACGGCACGCCATAGAAACCTGTATCTATAAATGATGGTGGGTGAGGTTTTCAGGGTATTCCTCACCTGTAAGTCAAATGGCACCACCAATCATCTTGAAGTCGCCCGGAGCGCCACGGCAAATAATAATAATAGCCGTCCCTTCCCCTAGACAAGTCGTTCAGTCGACTTCAGTCATAAAGGGGTGAATTAGGGAGAGTATTATTATTATTATTATTATTATTAATATTATTATTAATATTATTATTATTATTATTTTTATTATTATTATTATTATTATTATTTTTATTATTATTATTATTATATTATTATTATTATTATTATTATTATTATTATTATTATTATTATTATAATATTATTATTATTATATTATTATTATTATTATTATTATTATTATTATTATTATATTATTATTATTATCATTATCATCATTATCATTATGATTATTATTATTATTAATAATTATTAATTATTATTTTTGGTTTATCTCGTATTTTAAACGGTAGGTACTATCTTTACGGGTCGAACCAAGGTAAAGAAGCTTTTCTTGTTTTTTCTTTTTATTCCCCGAGAAATTTTCTGACCATGTTGCATGTACCAAGAACTACTGCCTTCTGCATTTTAATATATATTGATGATGGTACCTCTAACTTCTTCAGAGCTTCATGGAGATTGCGTGGTACTACTCCTGTAGCAGATATAATTATGAGCAAGATGTATACTGATTTAACCTGCCATAGCTGTTTTACTTCAAGAAGTAATTCGGAATATTTTCTAATTTTTTCAGCATATGCAGCTTGGATATTGCCTGTATTTGGGATAGAAACGTCTATCAAGAACGCCATTTTATTATCTTTATCAATAATTGTTATATCTGGCCTATTATGAGATACTGTTCTATCGGTTAAGAGTCCTCGGTCCCAGTATATTCGAGCTGAACTATTTTCCAAAATTTTTGGAGGGTTACACTTGTAGTAGGGAGTGGTTTTTTCTTTTAATTTGTAATTTAGAGATAACTGATCATGCAATATTTTCGCTACGTTATCATGTCTAACTTTATATTCCGTTTGTGCTAGTACTTGACATCCGGAAATTATATGTTGAATATTTTCAACGGCAGATTTACATCTTCTACATGCGTCATCTTCGGTGCCATCCCTTATAACATGTTTCTTGTAGTTTTTTGTACTTATCACTTGATCTTGGATGGCCATCATAAACCCTTCTGTTTCCGGAAATAGAGAACTGTAAGAAAGCCATGCGTTGGATGCAATCTTGTCGACATGTGGTTGGTTTAGTGCCTGTGCATGTTTTCCATGTAGCGCTTTTTGATGCCAAGCTTGATGTTTCTCAGCGCTGCTTGTGATTGAAAATTCACCATCTTTACTTAAATTAAGCGGTGAATAGTTATCGTCAATTGTTACAACTGCAAGATGCATTTCTGAAGTCTGTTGCCTTTCAAGGAAGTATTTTTTTAGAATATTTTTCTGTTTACTTAGTAAGTTGCTGATATCAATTAACCCTCTCCCACCTTCCGTGCGAGGTAACGTAAGCCGTTCGATGGCGGATTTTGGATGGTGGAATCTGGCATTTGTCAGCGATTTGTTTGTTATCCTTTGTAGTTCATTTATGTCTGTTTGCGTCAAATGGATAACACCAAAGCTATATGTAAGTATTGGGACTGCAAATGTATTTATGGCTTTTATTATATGTTTTCCTGATAGTTTAGTTTTCGTTAGAATTTCCAGCCTTTTGATGTATTTTGCGGTAATATCAGTTTTGGTTTCTTTTTCTTCTATTAACCGGGATTGTTTTATGCCCAAGTATTTATACATATCTCCTTCTTGCATACATTCTATTATTTCGTTATTTTCCATTTTATGTTCTACAATCTCCCTTTTTCCATTTCGTATTCTTTGTGTTTTACATTTTTCCATCCCAAATCCCATTCCTATATCTGTGCTGAATATTTCGACGATGTTAAGAATTTGTTTCAGTTGATGTTCAGTAAGTACTACTATATAACTTAATATCGTCCATGTACATTAGATGTGATAGTTTGTACGTTGCTCCTTGTGTTTTCGTTATAGTGTATCCCTTATTTTCACTGTTTAGCATATTTGACAGCGGATTTAGAGCCAGGCAGAACCAGAGGGGGCTTAACGAATCTCCTTGGAATATACCTCTATTTATGGGGATTGGCTGGGTAGTAAACTTCGTATTTCCCACTTCTACTTTAAGTATTGTTTCCCAATGAGATGTAGTTTTCTGTAAAAAATTCATAAGTGTGGTATTTATTTTATATATTTTTAGAATTTCTAGCAGCCAGCTATGTGGGATGGAGTCAAATGCTTTGCGATAGTCAATATAACCTGTATAAATATTGCGGTTTTTCTTATATGCTTGTTTCATGATTATTTCATCAATTATCAGCTGCTCCTTACAACCTTGAGAGTTTTTGCGACATCCTTTTTGTTGTTCGGCAAGTATGTGGTTAGTCTCGCAATGCTTGTATATAGCTTCACTTATGCAGGCTGTCAATAGTTTGTATATAGTAGGGAGACATGTTATTGGTCGATAATTTGCGGGATTCTCAGTGTGCTCATTTTTGGGTAGTAAATATGTAATTCCTTGAGTCATAAATTTAGGCATTTTCTCTGGATTTTCAATAAAGATGTTTAGGTATTTGGTTAGTTCTTTGTGAATGTTTGTAAATTTTTTTAACCAAAAATTGTGTATTCTGTCATTTCCAGGCGCTTTCCAGTTATGCGTCACTGATATTTTTGCAGTTAACTCTTTTGTAGTGATGTAATTGTAATCCATGTTGTTGATCCTTTGCATTTTAATTTGTTCCTCGTGTATCCAACTTGCTGTAGTTTTGTGACTTTTGTTATCTGCCCATAAACTTGACCAGTAATTTTCGACGTCCAACTGTGAGGGTCCTTTAGTCTGCACCATAGGATTTTGGGTTTGTAATAATCTGTAAAATTTACCCTCGCTTGTTTGAAATAAAGAGTTCTCTTCTTTTCTCCTTTTACACTCAGTGTAACGTCGCAGTCTTTTCGCATGAACTACTAGTTTTTGCTTTAAAGTGTCTAAAAATTCTTTGACGTCAACATTATTTTCTTCGTATTTAGTGTGCAGCTTGTAGTTTTTAAAAATTTTATTCACTTCTTTCACTAGGTTTTTTGATCTATTTCCTTGCTCATATTGGTTTAAGCGATTAATGTTGCTTCTGAGATTTACTATTTTTCTTTCTAGTCTTATTTGCCATTTGCGCTTTTCTTTAAAATGTTTGTTTGCACCGTTAGGACTTTGGTCGTAGACTTTGGTGCCATTTTCTTTAACACATAATAGAGCAGCACAATAAATAAGGGTATGTAGATCTTCGAAGCTCTGTACTGTTTCTTTGAGCATTGGTAGTAGGTTATTTATTTCTCCGGCTATTATTGCAAGCTTAGCAGATGTACGTTGTTTAGGAATGTTTGGCCTACTTAACGGATCTGTGCCTTGGTAACAATTTATGGTGTCTCTTAATTTGTCCAACAGGTCAGTTTGTTGGTTATTATTGGTTGTTTCTTGATTGTTAATGTTAGTTTGTCGGTCATTGTTCACTTCTTGTTCTTCATTGCGTTTTTGTTGGTCATTATTTTCTTGTGTGTTCGTTTCATTCTCTATTTTTTCTTCAGGATTTTCTTTTGCACTTAATTCTTCTTTTATTTGAGATTTGATGTGTTCTATTATAGTGTTTGCCAGTAGTTCTTTTTTAACTATTGCTCTTCTTTGATCTGCAACTCTTTGCTCGGTTACTGTAATGTGTGGATTTTCGGTTATAAAAAGTTGATGCATTTTAGATCTGTACAATGTAAGATCAGATTCTAAGTTGGTAGCTTTAAAATAGCAACGCATGACACTTGAGTTTAATTCTACACTCCAACTCATGCGCTGTCTAGGTTTTCCAGCAATAGTGGTGGCGGAATGGTTTTCCGTCAAAGCACATGTTGCTGGTTTTCGTGTCCTGATTCGCTGATTATTGTCATCATCATTGGGCTGACTGTCAACGTCAGGGTCAGCCCGGCTCCCTGACGCATCATCCGAGGCTTTGTTTTTGTTATTCTCCAATATGTAGATTTATGGTTTGTAGGATAAGCTCCTAGGGGCAGGTCTCCGATACCCAGATATCAGCCGCCCCTAACATGGGGAACAGATGCTGTCGAGGTGTCGCTCCTGACATGGAGAACAGTCACATCTCTCACCATTAGCCCTCCTATAAGCAGTGAGTTGCTTTTGATGCCTTGTTGGTCCGCGAGAAGAATTAAATTTCCTCCTACCTTCCATATCTGGAAGGCCTTCCTCGATCCGCCACCTGAGGACGCGCCCGATGGGGGTTGCAAGTTCCCCTCACGGGGAACTTGCTTATTATTATTATTATTATTATTTTTTTTTTTTAATTTGGTGTCATCGGCGTCGACTACTACGGCCATTAGCCTCGTGTTTTGTGTAGGCTTTGGTACTGTTTCCCAGCGCCACTTTAGGAACAGCACTGTTAATTAGAACCCAACAGTGAATGGTCGAGTGGGGAATCCTACCAAGGCATCAGAATTAATTTCAAATAATTAAATTAAATGAAAAAATCCCGGCCAACGGTGGGATTCGAACCTGAGACCTTCCGATCTCAAAGTCATGACTGTAACCACTGAGCCAACCCACCCCCTATTATTATTATTATTTTATTATTATTATTATTATTATTATTATTATTATTATTATTATTATTATTATTATTATTATTATTATTATTATTATTATTTTCGTGTTCTCAGCACATGCTGGTATAATTTTTCGCTATACAAAATGTATGAGCTCGGACAACCTAGCAGGGAAACAATTCAGTTTAACCCACTTAGGTACCGTTTAAGAACCTGCGAACGATGTGGCAGGTTTGCAAAATGACTGCTTTCTGTGCATATCTCGCTGTTTTTTGATAATCCTATATCTTGGAGATTTTTACTGAAGTGTTTCGATATAATTCCCTCCGCTGACATCACCAGTGGGACTATGGAGACTTCGTCTAGTTTCCAGATGTTCTTTAATTCATATGACAGATTTTCATATTTCCTGATCTTCTCGGTCTCGGTTTTAGTGACGTTATATGACAGTGGTACAGCTATATCGATGATCAATCCTGTTTTCTTTTGTTTATCGATAATGACGATGTCTGGTCTATTGTGATGTCTGGTTTATTATTATTATTATTATTATTATTATTATTATTATTATTATTGTTTAGTTTCACAGTGTTTATGTTGTAAGGGTACACTGGTTCTTTATTAGGTTTGGACCGAAAATACACCGTATTCCTTGGGTCGCACCTATCCTAATTATTATTATTATTATTATTATTATTATTATTATTATTATTATTATTATTATTATTATTATTATTATTATATTATTATTATTATAATATTATTATTATTATTATTATTATTATTATTATTATTATTATTATTATTATTATTATTATTATTATTATTATTAATATTATTATTATTATTATTATTATTATTATTATTATTAATATTATTATTATTATTAAATATTATTATCGTAGCGCGCGCGAGTCGAGGCAGTCCCATCGCTGTGCAGGACTGTACCTGTTTAAAATTTTTAATTATTTTTATTTAAAATATTTTGGAAAAATGAAATCTGCGAATCGGTCTCAAATTATGCGAACTACCACCCCTACAAATTTGGACGCCAAGTTCGGAAACACCCTGTATAGTCAAATGCTGTATGTCGGTCACCGTAAGTAAAACAAGATAATGAAAAATATTATACTTTTTTGCCTTTTGTCACATAAAACTAATTCAAACTAATGTAATTTATTGTACCAATGACAAATTTTCATTTACATACACATTTATTTCAAAAAAAATGTCGGTCATGACCGCCTCAGTACTTGGTGCGTTTGATTTGATCATAGAAGATCTCCGAGCGCTGCATACATGTTTCAATTGACACTTAATTGACAGAAGGATCGAGAAGACAGATAAATTTGTCTTTGTTTTTACCTATATCTTTTAATTAACCTACAAACAAACTTGAATCTCAAAATTCGAGATTCGAGACCATTCAAGTGTGTAGTCAACAAATTATTTATCCGCTTTTGTCTCATAGCTAAAATTATTCACCATAAAAATAAAAATAAAATGTGTTTGGAAAATTCATTTTCACTACTGAGATCTAATCACCAGTAAGTCTGAAAGCGAAGCGGGCATTTGTAGTATATGCGGCATTTCAGGGCCTCTGTCCCTTATTAAAAGTTTTTCTATTTTCTTCACTTTTTTCCCTCTGTTTTGGCACAGATACAATAATAAAATATAAAGCGAGGTTAGGTTTTTACTCGGTTTTGATTTCATTCAATGCTCTATTATGACGTCGTCACTTCTCTGTCTCCTCGATCGAGTTTCAAATCAAACGACCCTACAGTGGGAAAGTCTATTGATTTCACTACGGTGCTTAAGGGTTAATATTCTGTAGTGACTGGATTTATAAAACTCATATCTAGTCTTGCAGAACTTTGTCTTTAGCTTTTCATAAGTTCTAATTTTTTCCCATATTATGAATAAAATTGAGGTATAAATAATGTCTTGCAAACAATAAATGAAATTAATCATTAAATATCATCTGCTTGCGCAGTTGCATTTGTGTTCCTATGATTGTTTTTATTCAAGTTTGTAAACCCTTCCTTGCTGGTGCATTACTATGAGTAGAAATTCTAGTATTTGAGTTTTTTGTACCACTATTCATGAAGATGACTAAGTTCATTTATTATATGGTTGCCAGACTTAATAGTAAAGAATGATCCACAATAAATGTTGCTAAAGTAAGCTATGACTGAGAAAAACAGATACAAGTCATATTCGTGATAACTATGCTCGGCTCTGAATTAAATCCAATCTGAATCTTAAGAAGAAGAATTGAATGATCCGAGCAAACATAGATTTTTCCAGTACCTAGTTTAGAATTTTTTTTTGTGGATCACTCCTTAATTTGACTATACAGTGCTGGCAAGATCAAACCTTTGGCCTTGGCTTGTATTGAGGTGAATAGTAAATGACGCTCACACATGCAGGAAAAGAAATTACACAGTATCAATGGTTCCAGTCACAGGTGAAGTCATAGTCTAGTGCGTTACCAACCTGTAACTAGCTACGTCCATACCACATCCTTTTACTTTTTGCACAAGCGAACGCTATTTACTATTCACTCCAATACAAGCAAAGCAGGATACAAGGTTTCATTTTGACAGAAAATAATACTTACAGATGCAATAATTTTGATTGATTCAATCATATTTATAAATAAAATTGAACCATGTAAAGGAGTCTTTACATTTTTAGGAGTAAAAACTATGTTTTACTTTAAGGCCTATACTTTAGACCGAGGACAACTTCACCGCCATCTGAAAAAATGACAGCAGAGGCAGACAGTTTTCACAAATCGAGAGAGGTAAGAACCAAGCCTCCGCCCCCTGGTGGCCGTACTCCTATATACGATTTTGACGAATGGGCGAAAAGCCACTATGGAGAATCCTTCCGAAAGAAAATGGAGAGCAAACGACGTGCACAGCAATACGAAGAATTTAGGCAAAAAGAAGTGAACAATAAGCAGATTGAAAGAGTAGTTTTTATAGTGACTTCAATCATTTTTATGTGTATGATGTTTGGTACTGATAAACGCTACGATTCAGTTAATTTCGGGACTTACGGCACCTATCTTGCCCCTAAAAACGAAAATAGTAATTCGACAGATAAGGATAGTAAACAGTAGTTTATTTTCCGGTCATAAAAATTATAGGAATGTTATTTAAGGGGTAAAATCATTGTTTGCAGGATTCTATAGGCATGTTTTAAAGAAATTTTTGTACCAACACAAAACGTTATTTCTACTCTTTTATAACACTGTGACACACAGTTAAATCTCCATCCTGGATATTTTTCAAAACCACTTTGTGGGAACAATATTTGCATTTGTATTTTCGTTTTCTTATGCAAATCATTTGTAAAATACTTCCAACCTTTGGATTTTCTGGTAATTTTTTCACGAGTTTATTTTAATAAAATATTAAATAAAAATTCGAAAATATCGTTAAAACATTATAAAAGTCAGTAAACATTTATCATTTCCTTTTTTTTTTAAGTAAATTTTGCCTTTGTAAGAAATTCAGACGAATTAGTTAATTTAATTTCACGCATGCGCAATATACTTTTCCACTTTTGAAAAGTGTGTTTGGACTAGTAGAACTTTTCAGACTAGTCCGTCGGACTTTTACATGAACTTTTCAAAGCGACCCGTCACTATTAAACATTACGAAATAAGCATTAAAAAGATGAATATTTCAATTTTTTAACATGTATTTTTATAAATTACTGCAACCCCCCCCCCCTCCCTATGTATGGTGTATTCTGAAAACCATAGCTCAACATTTTTACAATTCTTATGATCAGAATATATTGTGATTTTGTTAAAGAAATTAGGAAAAATTATTAATTTTTTTTTAAAGAATTCGAAAAAAGCTGAAGACTTTTTACCTTAAGATTTGCGAATAGGTACAACTCTAAGATTTTACACAATTTGGAAAACTGTTGACACTTTGATAAATATTAGATAAAAAAATATATTGTATATGGAAATGAAGCTTTATTTATTTAAAAAATATATTTTATTGAAATTGTTTATTTCATTATCAACCTGTTAAAAAAGCCCATAACTTATTTTTTAGGTCATAACTTTAACAATTTGGTACAAAATAAATGCATAATTAGCAAAACCAAAAATGGAAAACGATAATAAAAGACCTCTCTTAAGCTGGCAGGACCAACTGGGCAGAATTGATTAAGATCTATTACATTATTTAGTACCTAATTTGTACCACCAATAAAAATTTTGTACCATGTGTCATTTTCAAAAAAAACGTGGCGCTGCTAGGTTAATATTAAGCTAGCAGGACCACATTAAAAAAATAAAACAAAGGTAGAATTAAAAAGAACTGAATTTGTACCAATTTGTACCACCAATCAATTTTTTTGTACTATGTACTGTTTATAAAAAAACACATGATGCTTTTAGTTTAATATTAAGCTAGCAGGACCACATTAAAAAATTAAATAAAAAATAAAATAAAGGTAGAATTAAAAAACTAAATTTGTACCATCAATCAATTTTTCGTACTATGTACCGTTTACAAAAAAAAACACATGTTGCTTCTAGTTTAATATTAGGCTAGCAGGACCACATTGAAAAATACAAAATTAAAAATTAAAAAGGACTGAATTTGTAACATTAAAAAAACCTAATTAATTTAATCAAACTGCCTGAAACAACTTTCAATTAAATCCAAATCTATTATAATTAAAAAAAAGTGACTTTTTGCATAAAACACAACATAATTTGTACCGTTGAAATATAAATTTTCAGAATTTGGTACCTCTGCCGTTCAGACAGAAACTATCCTAAATTCATATTCCTTTTCCACGAGCAAAATCAATCGTTACTTCTGCAATAAAAGTAACATAATTTGTACCGTTAAAATGTAAATTTTTAGATTTTGTACCCCTGCCGTTCCTATAGAAACTATCCTAAACTCATATTAGGCTCAAGAGTAAAGTATCCTTTTGCACGAGCAAAATCAATAGTTACTTCTGCAATAAAACTAAGATAATTTGATTTTCAGATTTTGTACCCCTGCCGTTCCTATAGAAAATAACCTAAACTTATATTAAGCTCAAGAGTAAAGCACCCTTTTGCACGAGCAGAATCAATAGTTACTCCTGCAATAAAGTAACATAATTTATACCGTTAAAATATAATTTTTTTAGAATGTGTATCCTGCCGTTCCTATAGAAACTATCCCGAACTCATTAGGCTCAAGTGTAAAGTACCCTTTTGCACGAGCAGAATCAATAGTTACTTTTGCAAAAAAAGTAACATAATTTGTACCGCTAAAATATAAATTTTCAAATTTTGTACCTCTGCCGTTCCTATAGAAACTATCCTAATTTCATATTGGGCTCAAGAGTAAAGTATCCTTTTGCACGAGCAGAATCAATAGTTACTTCTGCAATAAAACTAAGATAATTTGATTTTCAGATTTTGTACCCCTGCCGTTCCTATAGAAAATAACCTAAACTTATATTAAGCTCAAGAGTAAAGCACCCTTTTGCACAAGCAGAATCAATAGTTACTCCTGCAATAAAGTAACATAATTTATACCGTTAAAATATAATTTTTTTAGAATTTGTATCCTGCCGTTCCTATAGAAACTATCCCGAACTCATTAGGCTCAAGTGTAAAGTACCCTTTTGCACGAGCAGAATCAATAGTTACTTTTGCAAAAAAAGTAACATAATTTGTACCGCTAAAATATAAATTATCAAATTTTGTACCTCTGCCGTTCCTATAGAAACTATCCTAATTTCATATTGGGCTCAAGAGTAAAGTATCCTTTTGCACGAGCAGAATCAATAGTTACTTCTGCAATAAAACTAAGATAATTTGATTTTCAGATTTTGTACCCCTGCCGTTCCTATAGAAAATAACCTAAACTTATATTAAGCTCAAGAGTAAAGCACCCTTTTGCACAAGCAGAATCAATAGTTACTCCTGCAATAAAGTAACATAATTTATACCGTTAAAATATAATTTTTTTAGAATTTGTATCCTGCCGTTCCTATAGAAACTATCCCGAACTCATTAGGCTCAAGTGTAAAGTACCCTTTTGCACGAGCAGAATCAATAGTTACTTTTGCAAAAAAAGTAACATAATTTGTACCGCTAAAATATAAATTATCAAATTTTGTACCTCTGCCGTTCCTATAGAAACTATCCTAATTTCATATTGGGCTCAAGAGTAAAGTATCCTTTTGCACGAGCAGAATCAATAGTTACTTCTGCAATAAAACTAAGATAATTTGATTTTCAGATTTTGTACCCCTGCCGTTCCTATAGAAAATAACCTAAACTTATATTAAGCTCAAGAGTAAAGCACCCTTTTGCACAAGCAGAATCAATAGTTACTCCTGCAATAAAGTAACATAATTTATACCGTTAAAATATAATTTTTTTAGAATTTGTATCCTGCCGTTCCTATAGAAACTATCCCGAACTCATTAGGCTCAAGTGTAAAGTACCCTTTTGCACGAGCAGAATCAATAGTTACTTTTGCAAAAAAAGTAACATAATTTGTACCGCTAAAATATAAATTTTCAAGTTTTGTACCTCTGCCGTTCCTATAGAAACTATCCTAATTTCATATTGGGCTCAAGAGTAAAGTATCCTTTTGCACGAGCAGAATCAATAGTTACTTCTGCAATAAAACTAAGATAATTTGATTTTCAGATTTTGTACCCCTGCCGTTCCTATAGAAAATAACCTAAACTTATATTAAGCTCAAGAGTAAAGCACCCTTTTGCACAAGCAGAATCAATAGTTACTCCTGCAATAAAGTAACATAATTTATACCGTTAAAATATAATTTTTTTAGAATTTGTATCCTGCCGTTCCTATAGAAACTATCCCGAACTCATTAGGCTCAAGTGTAAAGTACCCTTTTGCACGAGCAGAATCAATAGTTACTTTTGCAAAAAAAGTAACATAATTTGTACCGCTAAAATATAAATTTTCAAATTTTGTACCTCTGCCGTTCCTATAGAAACTATCCTAATTTCATATTGGGCTCAAGAGTAAAGTATCCTTTTGCACGAGCAGAATCAATAGTTACTTCTGCAATAAAACTAAGATAATTTGATTTTCAGATTTTGTACCCCTGCCGTTCCTATAGAAAATAACCTAAACTTATATTAAGCTCAAGAGTAAAGCACCCTTTTGCACAAGCAGAATCAATAGTTACTCCTGCAATAAAGTAACATAATTTATACCGTTAAAATATAATTTTTTTAGAATTTGTATCCTGCCGTTCCTATAGAAACTATCCCGAACTCATTAGGCTCAAGTGTAAAGTACCCTTTTGCACGAGCAGAATCAATAGTTACTTTTGCAAAAAAAGTAACATAATTTGTACCGCTAAAATATAAATTTTCAAATTTTGTACCTCTGCCGTTCCTATAGAAACTATCCTAATTTCATATTGGGCTCAAGAGTAAAGTATCCTTTTGCACGAGCAGAATCAATAGTTACTTCTGCAATAAAACTAAGATAATTTGATTTTCAGATTTTGTACCCCTGCCGTTCCTATAGAAAATAACCTAAACTTATATTAAGCTCAAGAGTAAAGCACCCTTTTGCACAAGCAGAATCAATAGTTACTCCTGCAATAAAGTAACATAATTTATACCGTTAAAATATAATTTTTTTAGAATTTGTATCCTGCCGTTCCTATAGAAACTATCCCGAACTCATTAGGCTCAAGTGTAAAGTACCCTTTTGCACGAGCAGAATCAATAGTTACTTTTGCAAAAAAAGTAACATAATTTGTACCGCTAAAATATAAATTTTCAAATTTTGTACCTCTGCCGTTCCTATAGAAACTATCCTAATTTCATATTGGGCTCAAGAGTAAAGTATCCTTTTGCACGAGCAGAATCAATAGTTACTTCTGCAATAAAACTAAGATAATTTGATTTTCAGATTTTGTACCCCTGCCGTTCCTATAGAAAATAACCTAAACTTATATTAAGCTCAAGAGTAAAGCACCCTTTTGCACAAGCAGAATCAATAGTTACTCCTGCAATAAAGTAACATAATTTATACCGTTAAAATATAATTTTTTTAGAATTTGTATCCTGCCGTTCCTATAGAAACTATCCCGAACTCATTAGGCTCAAGTGTAAAGTACCCTTTTGCACGAGCAGAATCAATAGTTACTTTTGCAAAAAAAGTAACATAATTTGTACCGCTAAAATATAAATTTTCAAATTTTGTACCTCTGCCGTTCCTATAGAAACTATCCTAATTTCATATTGGGCTCAAGAGTAAAGTATCCTTTTGCACGAGCAGAATCAATAGTTACTTTTGCAGTAAATAACATAATTTGTACTGCTAAAATATACATTTTCAGATTTTGTACTCCTGCCGTTCTTATAGAAACTATCCCGAACTCATATTAGGCTCAGGAGAAAAGTACCCTTTTGTAGCACTTATAGTGTGTGCCAATTCAAGAATATAAAGACAATGTTAGGGTTTATTTTTGAATACTAAATATTATCGTTTGTGTTATGTGTTATTAAATAAATTGCTATTTTCATATTTGTAAACAAAAAAGAAGTTTATAATCTTAATATTAGTTAAAATATATATATTCTCGTTAGATGTTGATCGTCCTTTTTAAGTGCTTTAAACATCTACATAGGTTAACTGGTTAAGAACGCGTGAAGTATAATTGAAAGAACAAACGACTTACCTGAAGGATGTTTGTTCGAAATTATACGAACTGCGTTCTTAACCAGTTAACAACCCTCCCTCCCATGAAAACCCAAAACGATCAACCACACAGATCATGAACTGAAGGGCTGGGCACCGGCAATGAAAAATGTCACTACTATAAACTCTGTGGCGTAACACTGGGTCGTGGAAACTACATAGGTTAACTGGTTAAGAACGCAGTTCGTATAATTTCGAACAAACATCCTTCAGGTAAGTCGTTTGTTCTTTCAATAATATTGTTGTGTGTTTACTGCACAATGAATAGAAAAATAGTAACAAGCTAACATGGTTTCACAAAGTATTTATTGTTAGTTTACCCTATTTGATTACAGAAATAGAAGCAATAAAGGAAATGGTTATTGCGTCCGTTGTCGCTATCTTATCTCGTAGGGTCTATTAAGTAGGGTGGTTACGCTAACGTTTCCCCTCCCTCCTTAGGTGAAGTCTTCGTCCTCGAAGATTCTAAAAGCTCTTGCAGGGCGAGGGCCTGATGGGGTTGGATTCTTGGGCTGAATAGCAGTTTGGCAATCCGGTGTCTTTTTCTAATTAATATGTAACAGGTAAAAGCTGTAACAAATGTTATTAAAATACAAGAAAGTATGCTGAGTCCAGTGGAAATTTGCGGTTGGAGGCTCAGCGTCTCGATCGGTTGAATTTGTCCGTGAGTCCTTGGAATGTCCAGTTTTTCTAGTTTAAGCACATGTTGTGGTTCTAACTTGAGTTGGACGATATTGGGAGATTGAATTTCTTGTAGGGTTCTGGGTAGAAATCGCTGTCCTAGAACGTCTAGAGTTTCATTGTATATTATGAAACTGGAACGGGAGACGGTCGTCTTGGCTATAGTCAAGGGCTCGACTATTCCTAAAAGAATGGCGTTGTCGGTTTCTTGAACGAAGTTCTCAGAGACGTGGGCTACAGCGCAGGTCTGTACGTTCGGAATTTGGCACTTTGAGTGAATTCTATTTTGGCATATAACAAAATTGGATTTCTGCGTGCAGGCTTCATACCATGAATTGTTGGAGTAATACCTGGCAGGTGGTATTATCATCGCATGATCATCATTAGGTAAAGGGTATACTTTGATTAAAGGGTAAGAATGAACATGTAGGATGGGTAATTTGAGGATTATGAGCATTTTCTTTTGAGTGACGCACACTATAGAGTGTAAAGATTCTAATAGTTCATAGGGATGCTCGTCGTTGATGACTAGAGCGTCTCTTGAATATAAGGATAATAAGTTTTCTTGAAGAATTTTTAATTCCTTAAAAGTGAAAAGTTCAATATTTGTTAAATTTAATTGGGAAAATGTTATTGTTCTAATTAATTTCTTAATATATTCGTCATAGTACTACCAACTAATTAAAATGTCCCTAACTAAGCTAATAATCCGAAAAAGTCACGTATAGTCGCGAGCATTCATGAACGTAGTCATATTACTAAAAAGTCGAAAACTGTTATGGTGATTATTTTGATAATTTTAAGAATTATTTAAATTATTTAGTTTATACATGTCTAATTCTTGATAATATAAAATTTATAAAAACATTATTAAATGTTTAGTACTCAAAAAATAATACTTTAAATTAAATAATTTTGACATTCTGTACGCCCATGAAGCTCGTATTTATCAATGAACTGGAGTGGGGTAGAATGCTTGTCAATAGACTTGATGTGCGACTCTATGGGCAAAGATAGGTTACTTTTCATCTCACTCGGAAGTATTTAAAATAACCATTTTCTATTTCACTTTGTTATTGTCTGATCCACCAGCCTGTGGATTGAACAATAACAATGTGAAACAGAAAATGGTTATTATAAATACTCCCGAGTGAGATGAGAAATAAAAATGGCTGCGCCCATCGAGTCGCATCTTGTTCAATTGATACAATATGCACATTAGCTTTCTACCCCACTCCATTTCATTGGTATTTATAGAGAAGAAATGTCATTACAGCAATTGGTACACCTTGTTGCGGTGTTGCAACCCCCTTTTAAAAAATTTCACTGATTTAGTTAGGTTATGTTTGTGTTGAGTTAATTAATTCGATCATGTATTAGGATAGATACGCCTTACCTGTGGAAGTAATGGGTTTTTTTATGATTATCTAGACGGGGAGAGAGGAAAAGTATACAAACGGAGAACTTAGCAGTGCCGTACCGTATGGAAGGGGTTATATATTGTTAATTACTATAAAATGTTAGATGAAAGCGGATGGACATGATTTTAAAAATATTGTTTTATAGCGTATATTTTTAACTTTCAATGTAAGAATAGTTATTTACTCAATTTTATAGGATTATTAATTTTGTACTTTAAACAATTTATATACATTTTGAGTAAATATACCTACTATAAAGCTTGACTGATAAAGGAGAAAAGAAAATAAAAAAATATTGTGAAGAACCCGTTTTATATGTAAAGCAAGAATATTATACATATTTCTGACTACATACCTTCCTTTATGAAAAAAAATAAAGACCAATTAAAGCATTTTATTTATCAACCAAAAATAGTTATACACAAATAATAATAATACTCTCCCTAATTACGGAGATTAATGAACTTTATTATTTACAAAGTACTCCAGCAAAATTTTGCCGTACACAAGTTAGAGGGAACAGAAGAAATAATGGCATTGTGTTTGTTCTCTATTTTAACAATTCTGACAATGCATGAAGTGGTGTGACTAATTTAAAATGGGTAGCGTCGATTGACATTTTCTGATATTTTTAAATACCTATAATAAGAATCCCTTATTTAAAATGGGTTTATTTGGATAGATGGCTATTTTTTAAAAATTTAAATGCAAATAAAAACCTACAATAAATAGGTACATATTATATATAATTAAAAATAAGCTTCAAGATTTATTTTCATTTTTTTAAAATAATATTTAAAGTTCGCAAGACGACTTTTCTTAAGAGTTCAATAAAATTAAAATATAAGGTTAAAGAAAATGTCTTTTACGTACCTAACAAAAAAAAAAATTTTTTTTGACCGTCTGTGAAACGAGATATTAACAATGAAATTGTGCATAATTAACAGTCTTAAAGCCTGTCATGTACATTAGTAATGCATTTATTTCAAGATATTTCGAAAACAGTTCTTAATATATTTTTTTAAAAACTAATGTAATGTAAATCAGAAAGTTATACAATTTTCTAAAAAAACGTTGAATTTTTAGACCGTTTTGGTAAAAAGATGGATTTTTAAAAGAAAAATATGTTTAAAGCAGTCGACGCGTAGTGGTGTACAACTGGATTACAACTTGGCAACATTGTTAGTTCAGAATCACTGAATTACACTCGATCAGCTAAGAGGTTGTTATAACCTCGTGAAGTGTTCTTGAAAAATTAATTTGTCTACTGTATTTAAGAACTGGAATCGACGCTTCTGTTTGAACCAAAACAAAACCTTAAAATTAATATGAAGAAGTCACAAAATGTCTATAGGTATACACTTGATATCGCACCATTCCTATATTTGTGACGTTGCCGGATGGATTTTACTTGAAATAATAACGTATCCGTACATAAGCTTACATGTGTTGTGTTCAGTATCTTACAAAAATAACATTTTTCAGCATTGAGAATCTCAAACTATTGGCGATATTTTTGTGTACGACTGTCGCGCGTGAACTACCTTAATAATTACTACATGTAAACAACTCATTTTAAATTGGTCGGTATTAGATACCATAAGTATTTAGTATATTTACCTGCAGTAAAATTGTTTACAATTTAAAACCCATTGGTTATATTTAGGCAGTACTCCGCGCATATGGGATCATTATTATGTTCCTCCATAATCCAAGGGGGTTTATCGTATTGATTATTTTGTCTTGAAATTGTATACTGATATTTCGAAAAAAGAGTCACTTCCATGGTTTTATGCAATATTCAACATTTTAATTGACAATTGGCAACGTTGTAACCATTTGCAATTATTATACAGGCTCCTTATGAGTGCGAATAATAAACAATATTTTCATATCAATTTGCTTCTAAATGCCCAATTAAACGAATACATGAATTTCTTAGAATACTGAAGACTTTTACGTAAAAATTATGATGCGATAGCAATTGTGCAAAAAAGGTTTACCAAAATATGAGTGGCATGTCACGACGCTTCTGTCAAAAATAAGGGTAGCTTAGATATTAGATTTAAACGGAGTTTGACATTATGTGTACGTGTCCACCGCGACCTTTTCAGATCTATTGTGGGACTCCGTTTGTTTTAGAGTTTATCATCTAAGCTTGGACTTTTTTATTAGACTTATTTTTCTTGACAGTGGCATCTACATGCATGTAGTCAGATATGTCTGGCTTTTTTTCATCTAGTATAAGAAATTTTAATCTAGTTAGGCTTTCACATTAGTGCAGGACGTGAATTGATGTTTCCTTTTCTAATTCACAGAACCCGAATAAATTAAAAAAAAAAGAATAAATTAGAAAATAATTTAATTTTGTAAAAGAAGTGAAAACTTACTTTTTAGAAGATAAAAATAAATAAATACCTTGGGAGATTCTACTTCTAGTACACACCAACTACGGTTGCTTATTACATTGTTCTTGCTTCTTTTTTGCAAAAAAGTAAAATGTATACGTGTATTTGATACGCCAAAATTACAAAATATCGCCCTAAAGTGGTCGAATTAGCTGCAGCTTGCGCTAGTATCGCTTTTGCTTCCTCTACCATAACTTCGCACTGAGCGAATATAATTATCATACGTTCACACATATACATTTTCTATACTACTTCCCTCAACGAAGTATGTACTAAAAAAATATGTTTTCAATAATGGGTTAATATAATCAAAAAGTATACTTTGTGTGTATTAAACTACAATTGGGAGACAACAGTTCTAAGCTATTTTTCACAGTATTTTAGACCTCAATAACACTTTGTTTCAGAAACGAATTGTTTAACTAGGTGTAAGTAGACGTTTGCAATAAATACTTATAAATTACTTTTAACCTATATCAATACGAAAGTTTGTATATAAAGACGCACTTGTTTACTTACTCTATTAACAAAACATTGGATTTCAAATAAAATGTTCGATTTTATTATAGCTAAATAAATCTTCATGTGAAAAGTGATCTGAACAAACTTTGGCATCTTTCAGTTCTGAGATCTTGCTCATTTATTTTCAAGTCGTTCAGCCACAATAACATTAGACAATGTCTCTCGGAAACGTGTAAAACGTATATACCATAAAATATCCAGTTTCTACTATTAGGTATTTTTATATCAAGAAATAAAAAAACCCTAGCACAGTTGTTACGCCCATGGATATCTACATTATTTACATTTCATGAGATTGATTTTGACATAACCTACCTGTGAAAATAGCAAGCATTGGTTTTGGGTGTTTTTGGTCCAAAATGTTCGGAAAATTATGCATCTCTTTACTGCTTTGAAATGTATAATCACGTTTGTAAATAATTTCTTTCATATAAATAAATAAAACAAGAATATTTCACTAAAATAAAACACCGAATGACACTTTTAAAAACATATAGAAACAGGGTTGCCAAATGTCCAGTTAAAATATAGTATTTAATGGTTAAACCGATGGATTGTAGTGAACAAAATCTAAAAACATCTAATTTAAACACCGATTCAATGCAGAAGAAAATTAAATGAGAAATTTTATGAATATGATTAAGATTCTTAAAGGAACTGTTAAATATTAAGCTCCATATTAAGTATTTCGAACCTTGAAACATTGGGAACTAATAATTATTATCCTTAAACGTTTAACCGAAAGTGACACTGCGGCAACCTCTGCTGGTACCACAGTTTGTTGTGCATGCGATTGTGGACCTTATTATCATACGACAATTGTTTATGTAAACAAGGCGTATCTATTCCAATACATGATCGAATGTTAATTATTGATTGTGCATTTTGTTTTCTGTAATTTAAAATCCTTTTGCCTGTATTTTTAAGCTTTGCCAGTTATACTTATAAAAAACTATTTTTCAAAACAACCATAGAGTGAATAAGCTGATTATTTGTCGTTTAATTTTTATATACAAAATGCCTAAAAAACTAAATAGTCCTTGTAAGGAGTTGATAGCTTCTTTATTCCATTATTTTGAATGAGAGCGTGATAATGATGGACCACGTTTACCTTTAACTGCTGTAAGAGAGGTAACAAGTTATAAAATTTAATAGAAATATGAAATTATTTTCTTGACTTTTTTTGTGTGTTGCAGCATCTCTAAATAAAAATATTTCTACTGTCAGTAGTATTTGGCAAGCAGTCAAGAATAATGAATGATTAAAATCGCTAATTAAAAAGCATTCATATAAACAAAGGATTACCTACTAATACAATAACACTGGATACAAGTGGAATCCGAAGTGGTATTTATAATATGTATGAAACAAGTAAGTATAAAGACAAATCTATTTATTCAATCATAATTTATTTATATTACCTATAAAACTTTTAATTTGTATACAGTAATATAAATACATACTTATTTGCAGGTCAACATATAACTTTGGAACCTTTAAGAGAAAAGTTGATTGAGCGACAAATGTTTAATGGCTATATTGCATCATTGTCAACTGTATTAAAAGAATGAAGGAAAAAAGATAACCAAGACGTGAACTGTAAATAGGTCAGTTTTTAAGAAATTATAGAATTACAACAGAAGCATTTCGTTGTCATTGATGAAAAATGTATCATTCAAAATGAAACATTAAACAGCTCCTGGGAAAATAATGACAAAGGGTGTTAGACCTACAAAAATCGATGGCAAGAGATAAAACCAAATTTAAAGTAAATTAAGGTATCAGTAATTGTGTAAATCAAGTAAAAAAAATATTAATATTGAAATGACACATCATATTGAAGATTTAATGGTAGATACGCTATTCTAGCAATCATATAAAGACAATTTAATTGGAAAAATTTGATTACAGTGGTCAATAAACATCTACATGTTTTACATATTTTCGAGATGTACAGTGAAACCCAAAAATGCCTTTTTTTTCAGAAATAAACTTTAAAACAATATCAAAAAATTAAAAATGAAGTTACAAGATTTGATATAACGGTGTACCTAACATTAAATCATTGATATAATGTGTTGTTTCGATATTACAATTTAGAATATAGCGATATTGACACACGTTATACGAAATGGCAACTAAATAGAAATAAATAAAACATTCTTTTTTCAGGTGCGAACCGCCAAAGAAATATATGGTAGATAATTACCTAAGCAGAACAATATAGACAAAGTATTACGTAATCTTCCCTGCCATTGTATTTTTAACTCCATTGAACTTATTTGTGACCTTTCTAAGCAATATTATAATAAACATATTGGCAGAGAGGGAGTTTTTAATAGATTGGAAATTATTTTTATTATAATTAACCCTAATAACGATATCGATGACTGCGATTCAAATACTTGCGATCTGGATTAGGAGAAATAAAAGAATTTTATAGAAATAATGAAGATTAGTAGATAAATAATTGTTTTTTATGAGAAAATAGTGTAATTAAAAAAAAAACATTGTCTAATTTTTAAAACAATAAACAGTTTGATATATTTCTTATATATCTGTATTTTTATTTAATTTATTCCAAGATATAAAAAAAATATTTGACTGAGAATAACATTTTTCAAATGTCTTTTGAAGCTGATAAAATGGAGAATCTTGATGTTTGAGTGATGAATCTATTGTTCATACATGTTTCGATAACTTTAGAGTTGAAAAGAAGTAGCGATATCTGTTTATTTTTGAAGCATTTCTGGCTATCTTGAATACTTGAGCTACAGAACCGTTACTGAAAGTGAGATTTACTAAAGCACCTACTCAAATATTTTAACAATTTCCTTCTTGTATTCAAATATTTTAGCATTTTCAAACTTTAATTTTTTAAGTATAGGTATCTACTGATATTATGAATCCTCCACATGCCTTTGTAGTTTTAATTTTTTCAATTACCTCTTTAATTTTATGGGGTGTTGTGGTTTATAACTTGTAGTTCTGTTAAATAACTTTCTTGGTGAAATTAAATTAGTTTTAGATATTTTCTGTGCTAATTCTAAACCAATTTTGATCCATCTGCAATATACTACCTTACAGTTTTATTTTCCATGACTTGCATAAAATGTTTAAAGCTTTTTTGTTCAGATGTTTATTATTCATAAAGGAATTCAATATTTTCCGTTAGTTATATACATTTAAAACTAATTGTTCCTACTATATACATTGCGTTCGGTCTGCCAAGCATGGAGGAAAGATTATTAAGAGTTGCCGTATCTTTATAGAAATTTGGCAACAAGTTTGCTTGCAGCGACCTGTGGAAGCGGGTGGTTCAACTAATCCTACTCTGTCGGTAATATAGTTACCTGCAATATTAGCTGTTCAATCATTACTCTGTTGGTAATGCAGTTGCCCGTAATACCATATTTAATTTGAAAATTGGCGGGCTTATTTTACATCCATTAAGTGGAGCATTTATTTTAACAATTATTATTTTCCATCTAATACGATATATAGGCATCCAAAATTTCAGTTAATTTTTTTCATTTTTAGTGAAAGAAAAACATGTAAGTGAAGGTAGACGTTCGTTCCTCTGGAGACACTTTTTTAAAATTTGATCAATTTTGATGGCAAAAATCGCAAAATTTTGTTTCATAAAGACTTTCTCAATTTTTGAGAAAATAAATCAGATTTCAGAATAGTGGCTCCAGAGAAACAAATATTTCACTTTTACCTGAATGTACATATTATTCATTCACTAAAAATTAAAAATAAACTAGAAATGTCCATAGCTCTATTTCGTATTGGTTAGAAAAAGATAATTGCTAAAGTAAATTTTTCTCCTCTTAATTATATTTAAAATTTTGCTTTTTTATTAGCTGTTTGTTACAATTATGAAATGCCAATAAAAATGTAAAATTCTATGACAAATAACTATGAGGGGTAAAATAAATACCATACAAAGTTTTATATAATTATATTTACTAAAAATTCCCAAGAAAAATAAATTAAATTAATGGTAATACAACAATAATAATAGATTTTCCTACACTTCAACCTACATGAGTTAAACCCCAAGAAGAGCTTGTGAGTGGCAAGAATAGTTATTATTATTTGCTATGGCACTCTGGGCTGACTTAAAGATAACCGATAGTGCCATATTATTTGCAGGTGAGTAAAACCCGGATAACCCGGCCTACCATCATTATTTGTATATATTAGTTTAC
Source organism: Psylliodes chrysocephalus (assembly GCA_927349885.1). Classification (NCBI taxonomy): domain Eukaryota; kingdom Metazoa; phylum Arthropoda; class Insecta; order Coleoptera; family Chrysomelidae; genus Psylliodes; species Psylliodes chrysocephalus. The sequence goes on from OV651815.1 coordinate 581,186, forward strand.
TTCGATACAAAGTACAATCTATTTTTACAAATGTTTACTAGTTTCTATAAAAAATACTCCTAATTTCACGAAAATGTTATTCTCTAAAGATTATCTAATGAGTTTGACTTAAAAACATTCTAGTATTATAAATTATCTCCAATTACTTATTATCTTTAAGAAAGTTACTCTAATATCAGAAATATCACATTATTATTTAGGTGTATGTTAACTATCTTCGGTTAAAATAATGAATATCAGAAATTGCAAATAAGTCATGTACTTGATTTGAAAAAACTAATTTTCTAAATAACAAAAATATTCTTGTTGAATCTTGGGAAATAAGATAAAAGGCAACCATCCATATAAACTGAAACAGAAAAAAAATTAAATGCAGTAACTTCAATCATTTTGTTTATCTTTTTGGTCTTAAAATATTGCCACAGCTCTCATACTAGGTCTGTCCGGGTTCTTCAAAAATACATTGAGAACTATCAGAAGACTAGTTGACCAGTGGACAGTTTAATAGTTGTATCCGACAAATAATTTGGAATTAAACTGTTTCACTGGTTCTCGGACAGTTTGCATCGAGTTTTAAAGAAACCTGAACAAACCTACATTATAATAGTTTTGAATTAAATTGTTGAAATATCTTTGATTCTGAAATTTTGACTGCAGTTTAAACGTCACATTAGGAATTATAGGGCATTTTTTAATTTGCAAATTTTACTTTTCTGTTTTCTATAAAATTTATTTAAAAATCCATTATCGAAACGTTGTTCCTTATGTAAGATTCAAATTCAATTGATGACTGACCGTTTTTGAAATTTTGATCTTCTATATTATTGAAATGTAACACAGGTAATCTGGAGGTGTGATAACAACATTACTAAGTATTATTATCTTTGGTGTATCTGGTTTTGAGGGTGCTAAGCAAGCAAATCTTAGCAGTCTTAGTCTTGAACAATTTGTGTTTGTAATCGATTTCGTATCAAAATTATCTCATAATTCATGATTGGTTTCACATGAAATGTTTAAAATGTGGCACCATTCTTTCTTTGATTTGGAAATTATGTATTTTCTCTAGTTAAAGCATCAAAATACCTTTACTTAATTTTAAATAATCCTAAATAACTTATATCTAAAACTAAAATTAATAAAAAATACTCTCACTCACATGTTTTCGTCGGCGGCAACCATAACCATATTGTTTTTTTGTTTACTTTTTGTTGATAGCGCGCGCGTCACCGTGGCAGCGGTCACACGGGGGGGAGCCAGCAGGCATGTAGCGGACATAAAGACAGGTTAACATTGTACAAATAACTAAGTGAAGGCATGATTTTTTAATTTGGTTTAATATATAAATTAAAATTGTTGAAATAATACTTTTTTGTGTTACTGAGCGAGATGTTATTAAATTATTCAGTGTGCTTTACATTTTAATACAATTTGGTTATTGTAAAACGGACTTCAGAGCACCCAAGCGCCGGGTGGTCTGCGCAGTAAACAGGTTGGCATATTTTGCATATGATTTAAACCCCCGTGCTGCCAAGTTCCTTTAACACTTTTAACCAGTGTTGTTCCTAGGGATTTTTGAATTGTACAACTTTCAGTGTCAAAATTGTACACTTTTACTTTCGATTGTACAATCACTAATTAATCTTCTTCTTTTTTATTGACAGACTATGGCCTACTACTTTCCCATGCTTAAAATTCTTAATTTTTCCAGTTTAAAATATATTTTTGATGTAAAACGGTGTACTGATTGGTCGCGAATGGCGCCAAATTTAAACTTTTATTTTTTTATTAATTTTAACAAATCGTAGACTTTTTGAGCGAAGAAAACCTTTTATATACCCGATTTTACATAAATATTTAGCAATTTCAAATTGTACAACATTTCTGTCTTTTTTCAAAAGTGCGTACAACAGTACAACCGCATAACTGATTGTACAACTTTTTGTACAATTGTACAACCAGGAACAACACTGCTTTTAACTCCAAACGACCCTTTTACCGTTAGGTTTAGTCCGATTAGTGACAGTTTAACACGCTTAAGGCGAGTTCGGTCAGTCAGGGGCTGGAGCGGGACAAATTTTAGGGTGCTTTTAAATGACATTTAAGCGTGTTAAACTGTCACTAATCGGACTAAACCGAACGCTAAAAGAGTCGTTTGGAGTTAAAAGTGTTAAAGGAGTTAAAGGAACGTGGCAAACCGAACGCAATGTTAAATGTCATTTAAAAGCACCCTAAAATTTGTCCCGCTCCAGCCCCTGACTGACCGAACTCGCCTCTTGTAACATAACAAATACATAACCTTACAATTTTAAAAAATTCTAAATTCCTCAACTATTCTGACGATTAGGCAACACTGCAAGGCCGTGACGTCATAAATGATCTCTGACGTGCATCGGGATTTGTATTAAATTATATTTCGCATAGAAAAATAATATTTCGTCTACCACATTTTTAATTACTAAGTTGTTATTATTATTTATCTTATCTAATAACATATCGAATCTGTTATTAAAGGTTTCGCTGTATGAAATTTGATTATTATACTTTTTTATGATTTCATTTTCTTTTAATTCTAATGAGGTGATATGAGTCTTTAGAAGTTCTAAGTTTTTCCAATAAGGTAGAATGGAAACCATAGACATGAAGAGGGGAGATAGGAAAATGGCTGCCCGGGTGGCAAGCAAAAACGTTTACGATAGCGTAAATGCGGGGGAGGATTTGAGTCTGCGCATTAGTTAGAATATTGTGACATTTGACATTTAGTTGTCTTGTGATTGTTGTTATTTTTAGCAATTTTTATACGATTTTTAAAGTTTTTGTGAGTTTTGGAAAGTTATTTTGATCCCTAAAGACTTCTATAAACAATGGTTAAAACATGTTTAGTTTTATTCTGTCCAAACCGATGAAATAATTCCGAAGAACTTGTCATAAGTAAGTTTTTAACACCAATACAGACCCGTATTTAACAATTATTTTTGGATGAATCAATTAGGTATTTAATTATTGTTCTAGCCCAATATCCATACTGGGGGTCGATTCTCGACTTGTAGGAACCTTTTCCTATAGGAATTTGTGACACTTTCCTATATGTAGGAAACTGTCATAAATTTTCGATGTATATAAAAATGTCAAAAATTCCTATAGGAAAAAATTCCTACGAGTCGAGAATCGACCCCCTGGGGCTCGATTCTCGAGATCATTGGAAAATTTTCCCATGAGAAAATATTCCACTACTTATATTCCCATGGTAATAGGTTATGCAATTCTCGAACGTGTCGGAATAGACATTCCCATGGAAATAGTAGTTTCACGTATGTCTGATATTAAGTTCACGAATATTTCGAAACAACCAATAACATTAAAGATATTTTAAAATTTACTGTTGGCAATATTTGTATTTGTTGTGGTTTTTGGGTATCCGATTACCTGCCGAGCCTCCGCGCTGGAGCAGATGCCGTGCCGAGCAATCGCTATCATGATCGAGAATAAGTGAAAATATTCGATTACGTATAATAATTAAAACTTGTCGAGTTATTCTTAGTTTTTCTTTTCTCATGCTGAAAAAAGAAAGGGTAGCTTTTGTATGGAAGAGCAACGAAAGTTTTGAGAAACTAAGAAATTCTTTCATTAACGAAAATAATAAAATTTTCGAAAAGGTCTTATTAAATTTACTACACTCAATTTATGTTATTTGCCAGTTCCCTTAGCAGCTCCCACAATTTCTAAATGATTTAGGAAAATCAGTTTATACAGTTTCTTAGTGAAAGAGAATTAAAAATAATATACCTACATAAATAAAATAATATCAATCTATAAATACGCCAAAAAAATGTTTTAACTACAATTTAACTAAAAATCCAAGATATCCAATAATCTTTGGTTATGTCTTAGTCTTTCGCGTGGTCTTTCGTCAAATTTTCGACTTTAATGCGCAAACTCTAGTACAATTCCCATTGGAAAACACAATTTCCAATGCTCGCAAGCAGGGGAATATTTTCCCATACTTCTCATTGGAAAATATTCCACCGCTTATGCCGAGAATACGAAAACTGAATTCCCATGGGAAAATTTTATTTTCCCATGGGAATAAAAGTCGAGAATCGACCCCCAGGGGTTCTAATAAAAACCTTATCTAGTTATATATAAGTCGTTTTCCTTTGACGTATGGTTCTGGTTATGGTTGACGTTAAATTGACAGTATTTTTGACAGCGGTTCAGATTTTGGTTCATATGGATGACGTCATAACAAAAGCCAATGGAATGAATTGGGTTATTGGTTCGGTCAGTCATATGTCATTTTGGTGTAAATTTAAATACCACGTGTGACTCATTTTTATTTAGTTAGTTCTCAATTTTATTTTTAATTTTTTTGTGTAGTTAGTTATTTGCCAAAGAAAACACTAAACCTATATGATATAGAAGAAAAAATATTAACTAATATAAAAATAAAATATAAATAAAATAGACACTACCTACAGGGCAATTAACAGACGAAAATAATACTAACTAATTTAAAACTCTTTAAAATAAAATAGAAATGAAACCGACACTACCGACAAAGCATTTAACGAACGATGCAGACCTTTTTCTAGCGATAAACAGAATGATAATCTTCTTTTGAAAAATAGTGGCACATTTTTTGAATCTCATTTCAGTCCAAGACTATTAATCTTAATGGTGTTAAAATAAACACACACACGCCCTTGAAGATTTCATCTCGAATACTAAACATTTCTAGGTATAGGAAGTTTTGTCGATCACTATATTTTAATTTTATTAAGATTATTGTCTAAGTTCTTTTTTACTTATTCATATTTATAAGAAAAGCGTCTAGTAAGATCTATTTTCTTAGTTGACCTCGTACGGAACTATTTAGGTTCCGCGGGAAAACTAAATTTAAAAAGTTAGACAATGAGAAGAATACTATTTAAATAAGGATAGAACATACCGCAAATTAGAACCGACTCGCGAGGCTGGTTCAAAAATGTTAACCAAATGGTTATAAGTGACGTCATTGTTTATGAAAGGAATATGGTTGGTTCTAATTTGGTTAACTAGAACCGGAACCAAACCCCAAAGGAAAATGCATATAATTATTCGTTTTTATTTGTCTTTTAGGTTAGAAAAAAAATGGCTTATTAGGTTCTTTCGTTCGTCCCATTGGTGTAGGAATGAACTACACCAACGTACACTAAACCTTTCGTTTGGCCCGGTGTAAAACCCACTATACCTTCCTGTCGGCAATGTGGTGTCCACTGGTGGATATTTTCTCCACCATCTATTTAACAGGAGTAAATTACACTCGACGATGTGTATAAGGAATAAGAAGGATGTAAATTAGGGTAAATAAGGTGGTGTAACTGGTGTAATTTACACTGGTGTACACTTCACCAATAGCGAACGAAAGAACCTAATGTAATGGAAGCTCCTATAAAGAAAATGTATGCCAAGGAAATATTTCAAAATCGTTCAAGCATTTCTTATTTTGAATTTTAGTCAGTGAATAAACCTTGATTAAAAAGAATGCCACTCCTACTTTATTTTGGCCAAGTAATAAAAAAAAGAACATGTTCCAGAAAATTTCACCAAAGGATGCTAGGTAAGTTTTATTTCTATTTCATTTAAATATAGGTAATACCCTATATGCGTGCTAACACTATTTATAATGAAGCCTTCTTTTTTTTAGTAAACTTTTCAAACCATTTTTTAATAGAATTTTAAGCAGTTCTAATAGTGCTGACTTTAGAAGATCTACCAAAAGAAATTATTGAAAACTAACCAAAATCATTCATTAATGTGTAAGTTACCAGATTAAATGTGTTTCATAACCAGCATGTAGTTATAAATTATATTTATTAATTTTTATCTGTTTTAGGTTAGATAAAAAGTATTGAAAGATCACACAAAGAAAATTTTAAAATATGTTCAAAGCATTTTGAATTTTAGTCAGTGATAAAACTGTGATTAGAAGGAATGCTACTGCTACTTAATTTTTGCCAAGTAATCAAAAAGAGAACATGCTACAGAAGTTCATGCAAAGGAGGCTAGGTAGGTTTATTTCTACTTCATTTAAACATAATGCCTATGCAGTCTATATTATACCACTGTTTTACAGAATTTTAAGCAATTTAGATAGTGGAGATGATCTCCCAATAGAAATTATTGAAAACGAAACAAAAGAATTCATTCTTATGTTTAAGTGACTTGATTGAATGTCATGTACTATTCGTTTCATATGCTTGCATTTGAATATGCACATTTGATACATTTTTTACCTCTGGAGCATTATTATTTGTTTATTCACATCTACTACATCTGCGTTTGTTTATATTTTCTTTATTTAAAATGATATTTTGAGGACTGTCAAACTTGACATTTTTTGTTGTTGGATTCGTTCCATGCCAGGTTCAGTTACAGGTTTATCGATTTATCCTTTGTTTATGCTAGCCATATATGCTCATGAATATAAAAGTGATCATTTGTTTGATTTTTGTTAAGTTTTCAAATTTAGATTTTTTCTATAATATAGGTATCGCTAACCATCAGTAACTAGAGAGTAGGTATTTTAATTCAAAAAATAGTTTTAAAGTAAATAATCATAAGAAAAATTACGACAACTACTTTTGTATTCATATTATACTCAAAGGTCAAACACAAAAAGTATAAAACTTGTCATTGTCATTTTTACCACATGGCTAGTAGGTCTAGAGTGTTTCTTTATTACATCTACATTTAACCCTAATCTTCTGTTACGTGATAAAAATTCACATCTCATCAGATGCATCCTATATGATGATAAACAAGCACAGCTATAAGCATGCAAATTTAATAATCTGAAATCTTTCCATGTAAATATCTGTTAAATAGTGATTTTTTTTAATTGCAGAAATACAGTAGAGAAGACAGAAATGCAGATATCTAAACAAACTAAATGTGGTACAGATATCAAAAACGACAGCAGACGTATAAATGATGCAATGTTACACTCGTTCCCTTAGCAAGTTCTACCTGTGTTAAAGAAGAGAAATATGATAAGTATCAATGCTGGAACATTTTTACTGTGTCGTTAATGTTTTCAAATAGGTAGTTTTCTTAGAATTAAATGTCAATAAATGGCATGTAGTTGTTATAATTTGTACACCTGATACTCTTATCAAAATATCTACTTGTAATATGTTGTGTATGTTTTGTATTTCATATACTGCTATAGAATTTTTAAAAGGGAAAGTATACCTTATAATAAGTAGACCAAGGTATATTCTAGCTCAATAAAAAAATTTATAAAGCATAATAGTTAAAAAAATGTAATACTTTTCTAATACAAGACGTATTTCTAATCAGGCAATGATCGAGAGTTCTTTCAAAAATAATATAATTAAGTTGTATGTATTTTACTTATTTATACCTAAATGTTTTTATATATTTTACATTTACTTTTGACGACTGTAAACAACATATCGAAGGCAACAAGGCTAGACCTCGTAAGTCGCAAAATCAAAATTTTTCAGGAGATCAAAAAAAAAAGATTCACAAGTGCATAGAACAATCCATTTTACTCTATAATGGGACTAATATTTAACCATATTTTGTTCAAAAATTTTAATACATACTTCATTTATACAGTAGATGGAGTGAAATCTTTTAAACGAGATTATCATAAAATATAATTTTCAGTGGCAATGTTAGTTACGAGGTCCTGCATTGTGGCTCTCGATATGTCCAAAATAAAGAAAAAAAGCCCAATTTAGATAATACAATAAATATTGTACAATTTTAAATAAAAAATCTAACCTTCTATTTTACAGTATCTATAAATTATAATAAAAAATATATATAGATCCTTAGCCAATCAGCCAGTTTTAAATTTAATACAATTCATACAAATAATTATATTTTTATATATTTTGTAATTCTATATTGTAATTGACACCCAGTTGGAAGAACACTTATATATATCTTTCAATATCTAATGATCGTATAATTTTATTAGACTGAACGTAATTTGATGTTCATATCATTAAGACAAATCACATTCTCAAACTCTGTCAAAGTTTGTCGTACCTATAAATTTTAATGAATATTGTTGCAATCGGTTGTTTGTATCTGGGTACGATATACATTTATATTAGTATGTACACATTTTTTTAAATTTTAAATATTTATATATTTGTTTTCTGTCTTTGTCAATACGATGTATTTTTCAACAATAAAACAATTTGAATTAGGAACCTGCGAATATCAGGCAGAGACTCCTGTCACTCGTAGCATCTAAATTTGTGTCAATGTATGTAGTGAAAAGAACATAAGTTGGAACCATATCGATGCTTTCTGACAGTGGTCTCCCTTTGTTATCTGCATGTTCCTATTAAACTTTGTTAAACTCATTGTAAGATATACCTTCTGTGTTAAAAAGTCCGTACCTGTCTAGTATCCTAAAGATATTTTAATAATAAGTAGTTTTCTTTGAATTAAATGTTATATATTCTTTGTATTTGTTAATGTCCTGAAGATTGTATTTGAACAAAATGTTATTCAATTCTTATAATTTGTACCCCTAATACTATTATTAAAATAACTACTTGCAATATATGTTTTTTTTCAAGGATTTTCAAATGTTAGGTAATTTTCTTTGAATTAAGTGTCTCATTTATTTTTTAATAACTTTTACACCTGATACTAAACTATTATTGAAATACTTGCAATGTTTGTTAAATATTTTTATATTCTGTAGCATCTTGCAAGATTTTCAAATAAAAGAAATAGTTCAAATAAGTACCTAGTTTTGTTTTCTTCATTGGTCCCCAGCCTAAACTTAAATTTGCCTTTATTTCCAAGAATAAGTTTTGATAGGTATAATTTAATAAATATTTCACTCGTTGTCTACAATATTTGACTCGATAGTGGAAACGGTAAGCATCTGGTATTCATTTGTGATCAGGAGATAACAATGGTTGTAATTCTATAGCAAAAATGGTTTACTCTCTACAGGAAAGAACCGAAATAATTATCCTTCATGAAGAGGTTGGAAAATGCGCACGAAGGGCAGCATTTAAATGAAAGGCATCCTAATTGTAATGTAAGACATATGTATACTCTCGATTTGGTAGCAAAATTTTTGGAAACTGGTTCGGTGAAAAATAGGAAAAGAACCGACGAGTACTAAATGAAGAAGCCCTAATTGAGGTTTTGGGAACATTTGTTACCGTGTCAACTAGCTCCATACGAATAGTAGCAGAACAGATGGGAATATCACGCGAGACTGTAAGAAGAGCACTGAAAATGCATAAATTTCATTCCTGTAAAATGCAGTTACTTCAAGAGCTCTACGAAGATGATTTTGATAAAAGAATAGAGTTTTGTAAAACCATGTCTGATCAAGTTAACGCCAACCCCAATCTTCTGCTGAATATCTGTTTCAGTGATGACATTTTATTTTATATTTTTTTCTAAATGACAATGTAATAAACACAAATGTTGGTACTGGAGCGATGAACACCAGGTATGTTATTCAAGAAGGGCATACGCAATTATTGGTTCTTTATTTAATGAAGGAAACTTGCCAGGCGATCTGTCCCTTAATATGCTTGCAGAGATTATTGATCCTCTTATAAACTCAGGAGCTAGAAACAAACTGATGCAGAAGGTAATTTAGTTTTACAGGAGATGTGTTACATTTCCAGCAGGACGCTGCTACACCTAATTTTTTCTTCTCGTCTGACAGAGATTTCCAGGCCCTTTGATTAACAGAAGGGGAGCAATTGAATGGCCCCCAAGATCACCTGATTTAACTCCTTTAGATTTTTTTCTTTGGGGACACCTTAAATTCGTTGTTTATGAAACACAACCTGCTGATATTGATGATCTTAAAAGGAGAATTACACAAGCATGCCGGTCAATTTCCGGTAAAAGTTTTCCGAAATGTTAGAGAGGAGTTGGGAAACAGACTTTTTACTGTTTACACTACAATGGACAACATTTTGAAAAGTTTTTAAAATAGTCTACAAGTAGATCTTATGTGTTCTATTTTTAAAATTTCTTGTGCAAATTAAAAGTTATTTATTTTGTAAAAGTCACCTTACCAAAAAAATAAAAAGTTAAACATGTAGACTTGATATTCCTCCTGTTATTTAACTCGATAGAATAATTTTTGTTTAATAAATTTTAGGGTACCATTGGGAAGATAATTAAACGCCCTTTAAAATGATGTGCCTCTTGACCCCTTTTCCCATTTAAGATTTAAGGGTAACAACTACCCCTCCTAGGAGGTTGAGCCACGATGAGTGTTAAAATTATTTATTGTAGGTGTCCTCCTTCAAAATAAAATTGACGGGTTTTTGCAATTTTTCACATTATTTATTGGAAGAAAGATATTTAATTTGGGAAGTTTTCGGTGTCACCCTGTATGTATATCACTTGTTACATAAACACTCATAAAGAAAAAAATTAATACAAAAATTTAAAGACTACTCGTTAGATGAATTTATAAATAATTTTTAATATTTCAATCAATTTTTACGTACCTATATGTGAGCATTGTATTTCGTTTATCTATGATATGATGAATGTTTTTTTGAATGCCTATGTTGTATTCAGCTAACCTTATGAAATTTAGTTATTTATTAATATAAAACTAATTTTGTAACCTGTCTCATCTCATCGGAAGATAATCTAAAGAGAATAATATAAATTTATGTATAGTTGGCCCTTAACGCCAACGCAAATAATTAGACGTCCCTCGCCGCACTAGTTATACTTAAATTATCTCAACTAATACACAATCTTGTTTAATTATGTATTCCTCTTATTAAAAAAGTATTCGTAATTTACATTTAATTATATGTACATTTTTATTAAATTAATAAAAAAAACTAAGTACAATCCTGGAAACACTCAACTGCGCAGACTCTCCGCCTCCCCGGCAGGTTCTCCTTGTGTAAACGTTTTCTGAAATGACAGTTCCTATCTCCCCTCCTCTCATATCTATGGTTGTCAATAATTTGATAATCTCTGAAATCAACACGCATGCTCAACTCTTACGTTACGGACATTTATAAATAGACTTTGGATGAGATTACAGAATGTCTGCAACTTTGCAGATCTGCAACTTTGCAAATATGGCGGACTTACAAATGCAAGTATTCCAAAAAATATCTGCAAATTCGCAATATTTATTGTGGTTTAACCCCCAACAACACTAAACACAAATTTAGAATACGAAAACTTGATACTTGCATGTATAAGTCAGTCATATTTGCAGATTTTCAAAGTTGCCGCCATATTTGCAGATCTGCAAAGTTGCAGACGTTCTGTAATCTCACCCTTTTTTATTTTTATATCTTTAGGTTAAGTTTCTACGGCGTTAAGTTAAGTTACGTTACGGTGGTTATAAATTATACTAAATAATGCAATTTTCTAACCTAAAAAAAATCGTGATATGTCAAACAAAATTGAACTTGGCCTTAACATTCGATAATGTATTGGAATAGATACGCCTTGTTTACATAAACAATTGTCGTATGATAATAAGGTCCACAATCGCATGCACAACAAACGGTGGTACCAGCAGAGGTTGCCACAGTGTCACTTTCGGTTAAACGTATAAGGATAATAATTATTAGTTCCCAATGTTTCAAGGTTCGAAATACTTTATATGGAGCTTAATATTTAACAGTTCATTTAAGAACCTGGGTCATATTCATAAAATTTCTCATTTAATTTTCTTCTGCATTGAATCGGTGTTTAAATTAGATGTTTTTAGATTTTGTTCACTACGATCCATCGGTTTAACCATTAAATGCTATATTTTAACTGGACATTTGGCAACCCTGTTTCTGTATGTTTTTAAAAGTGTCATTCGGTGTTTTATTTTAGTGAAATATTCTTGTTTTATTTATTTATATGAAAGAAATTATTTACAAACGTGATTATACATTTCAAAATAATAAAGAGATGCATATTTTTCCGAACATTTTGGACCAAAAACACCCAAAACCAAAGCTTGCTATTTTCACAGGTAGGTTATGTCAAAATCAATCTCATGAAATGTAAATAATGTAGATATCCATGGGCGTAACAACTGTGCTAGGGTTTTTTTGATTTCTTGATATAAAAATATCTAATTGTAGAAACTGGCTATTTTATGGTATATACGTTTACACGTTTCCGAGAGACATTGTCTAATGTCATTGTGGCTGAACAACTTGAAAATAAATGGGCAAGATCTCAAAACTGAAAGATGCCAAAGTTTGTTCAGATCACTTTTCACATGAAGATTTATTTAGCTATAATAAAATCGAACATTTTATTTGAAATCCAATGTTTTGCTAATAGAGTAAGTAAACAAGTGTCTTTATATACATACTTTCGTATTGATATAGGTAAAAGGTAATTTATAAGTATTTATTGCAAACTTCTACTTACACCTAGTTAAACAATTCGTTTCTGAAACGAAGTGTTATTGAAGTCTAAAATACTGTGAAAAATAGCTTAGAACTATTGTCTCTCAGTTGTAGTTTAATAAACACAAAGTAAACTTTTTTGATTATACTAAACCCATTAATGAAAACATAATTTTTTTTAGTACGTACTTCGTTGAGAGAAGTAGTATAGAAAATGTATATGTGGGAACGTATGATGATTATATTCGCTCAGTGCGAAGTTATGGTAGGGGAAGCAAAAGCGATACTAGCGCAAGCTGCAGATAATTCGAACACTTTGGGGCTATATTTTGTAATTTTGGCGTATCAAATACACGTATACATTTTACTTTTTTTGCAAAAAAGAAGTAAGAACAATGTAATAAGCAACCGTAGTTGGTGTGTACTAGAAGTAGAATCTCCCAAGGTATTTATTTATTTCTAAAAAGTAAGTTTTCACTTCTTTTACAAAATTAAATTATTTTTAAATTCTAAGATATTTTCTAATTTATTCTTTTTTTTTAATTTATTCGGGTTCTGTGAATTAGAAAAGGAAACATCAATCCACGTCCTGCACCAATGTGAAAGCCTAACTAGATTGAGATTTCTTATACTAGATGAAGAAAAGCCAGACACATGTAACTACATGCATGTGGATGCCACTGTCAAGGAAAATAAGTCTAATAAAAAAGTCCAAGCTTAGATGACATACTCTAAAACAAACGGAGTCCCACAATAGATCTGAAAAGGTCGCGGTGGACACGGACACATAATGTCAAACTCCTTTTAAATCTAATATCTAAGCTACCCTAATTTTTGACAGAAGCGTCGTGACATGCCACTCATATTTTGGTAAGCCTTTTTATAATAATTAGCTATCGCATCATAATTTTTACGTAAAAGTCTTCAGTATTCTAAGAAATTAATGTATTCGTTTAATTGGGCATTTAGAAGCAAATTGATATGAAAATATTGTTTATGATTCGCACTTATAAGGAGTCTGTATAAAAATTGCAAATGGTTACAACGTTGCCAACTGTCAGTTAAAATGTTGAATATTGCATAAAACCATGGAAGTGACTCTTCTTTCGAAATAAAAGGATACAATTTCAAGACAAAATAATGAAAACGATAAACCCCCTTGGATTATGGAGGAACATAATAATGATCCCATATGCGCAGGGTACTGCCTAAATATAACCAATGGGTTTTGAATTGTAAACAATTTTACTGCAGGTAAATATACTAAATACTTATGGTATCTTACCGACCAATTTAAAATGAGTTGTTTACATGTAGTAATTATTAAGGTAGTTCACGCGCGACAGTCGTACACAAAAATATTGCCAATAGTTTGAGATTCTCAATGCTGAAAAATGTTATTTTTGTAGGATACTGAACACAACACATGTAAGCTTATGTACGGATACGTTATTATTTCAAGTAAAATCCATCCGGCAACGTCACAAATATAGGAATGGTGCGATATCAAGTGTATACCTATATTTTGTGACTTCCTCATACTAATTTTAAGGTTTTGCTTTGGTTCAAACAGAAGCGTCGATTCCAGTTCTCAAATGCAGTAGACAAATTAATTTTTCAAGAACACTTCACGAGGTTATAACAACCTCTTAGCTGATCGAGTGTAATTCAATGATTCTGAACTAACAATGTTGCCAAGTTGTAATCATTGTACCCCACTACGCGTCGACTGCTTTAAACATATTTTTCTTTTAAAAATCTATCTTTTTACCAAATCGGTCAAAAAATTCTACGTTTTTTTAGAAAATTGTATAACTTTTTGATTTACATTACATTAGTTTTTAAAAAATATAGTAAGAGCCATTTTCGAAATATCTTGAAATAAATGCATTGCTTATGAACATGACAGGCTTCAAAACTGTTAATTATGCACAATTTCATTGTTAATATCTCGTTTCACAGACGGTCAAAAAAATTTTTTTTTACTTAGGTACGTAAAAGACATTTTCTTTAACCTTATATTTTAATTTTATTGGATTCCTAAGAAAAGCCGTCTTGCGCATGAACTACTTTAAATATTATTTTAAAAAAATGAAAATAAATCTTGAAGCTTATTTTTAATTATATATAATATGTACTTACCTATTTATTGTAGGTTTTTATTTGCATTTAAATTTTAAAAAAATAGCCATCTATCCAAATAAAACCGTTTTAAATAAGGGATTCTTATTATAGGTATTTAAAAATATCAGAAATTAGTCACACCACTTCATGCATTGTCAGAATTGTTAAAATAAAGAACAAACACAATGCCATTATTTCTTCTGTTTCCTCTAACTTGTGTACGGCAAAATTTTGCTACAGTACTTTGTAAATAATAAAGTTCATTAATCTCCGTAATTAGGGAGAGTATTATTATTATTATTATTATTATTATTATTATTATTATTATTATTATTATTATTATTATTATTATTATTATTATTATTATTATTATTATTATTATTATTATTATTATTATTATTATTATTTGTGTATAACTATTTTTGGTTGATAAATAAAATGCTTTAATTGGTCTTTATTTTATTTCATAAAGGAAGGTATGTAGTCAGAAATATGTATAATATTCTTGCTTCACTTATAAAACGGGTTCTTCACAATATTTTTCTATTTTCTTTTCTCCTTCATCAGTCAAGCTTTATAGTAGGTATATTTACTCAAAATGTATACAAATTGTTTAAAGTACAAAATTAATAATCCTATAAAATTGAGTAAATAATATACAATATGACAAGCCTGTGCATGGTCTATGTAGTATCACAATACTGTGAAAAACTATTCTTACATTGAAAGTTAAAAATATACGCTATAAAACAATATTTTTAAAATCATGCCCATCCGCTTTCATCTAGCATTTTATAGTAATTAAAAATATATAACCCCTTCCATACGGTACGGCACTGCTAAGTTCTCCGTTTGTATACCTTTCCTCTCTCCCCGTCTAGATAATCATTAAACCCATTACTTCCACAGGTAAGGCGTATCTATCCTAATACATGATCGAATGCCTTAACCCCGTTTGACGGTATATAGTTATATAGATTGCTCAAAGCTGGTCGTTTACGAGCGGCCATATTGCCTGGCAAATATTTATTAATTTGAATCGGTTTAGCAAAAATGTGTTTTAAAACCAATTATTAGCCTTTAGATAGTTAAAAAAAGTAATTGCTTACATTTTTACTTCAAGGCATAAGCTTATGTTTATTTTGAAAAATATGGATGATCAATCTATGTAACTATCTATTTCATTGACCTTGTCAAACACAAAGCACATAGAGGTTCCACGTGAATGACCAAGGTCAAAACCGACAATTGACATTTTTTATGCTATTTGCTCCAAACTCTAGATGGGGCTACTGGTAAAATTCTGATTTCTTACTCCATTTTTAAGCTTTATGGGAGAAAAACTTAACCAAAGACTCCAAAGATGTGACGTGTATTTATTTATGTTTTTGGTTAATCTCATTTTTCCGTCTGATTTTAGTGATTTTTTGTTGGCTTTGGCTTTTGGTTTCTGTTTATAGTTTCGTCTTAGTTATAACCTACTGTGTTTTGCAATAATTTTGGTGCTACCTGTGGGTGCTACGTTGAAAACTTCGAGAAAAACTTCATTAATTCACCATGCATCTGCATCATAAAAAGAAACGGGTATAACAACTAATTGATAATCAATTTATCACTGGACTAGATTCCGAAATCATTTTTCACATAAGAGAGTAATACACAAAGCAGTGGAGTAATACCACCATCTGTATTTGGAAGGAAAATACCTATTTATCATTGAATGAATAGTTAAAAGGATTCACCTTTTAATACAATACCTATATTACATTTGTCCTCGGTTTAAAAGACATTTATAAAATATATTATTTTAGTGTTAATAAAATGTAATATCCTAGTCTCTACTTCACATTTAAATTATTGATAGGTATTTTAAAGATTTGAGATTATATACCTATTTGCTGCAAGTAAGTATTCGTTAAATATGTATTATTATTTGTATTTATTTTTATCTAATAATATTATTTAAGTTATTAATAAACATATTTTAAGAATGTTCTTTTTTATTGTTTATTGATATATCTTATATTTATTTAATAATAATATGCAGAACCAACTCTTCACATCAGACCCCTGCTTATAACAAATTAATTCCTCAAATTTGGTATAATCGACCTAAATTATTTTGTAAAATAAAAGTTTCGAACTTACTAGTTCCATTCTTTATTTTATAAAATAATTTATGTGGAAATCATTTAAAATTTAATTTAAAACTACTACCTACTCCTAACAATTACAATTTGAATTTACCGCCATCTATCAATTGTCATTTTAGTTCCAGCTCCAAACACAAGGTGGCGCCAATTTGGTTTAAAAGTTTAACATTGGCGTGGGGTCTCTAGAAGATACGTGCTTTGTGTTGTCAAATCACCAGGGGCCAAATTCTCGAAACATGCGTTAACTGCCGCATGCGCTAAGTAACGCATGGTCGTTAACGCATACGACAGCAATTTAGTATTCCTGAACACCATGCGATAATCGCGAATCAAGTCGAACGTGTTAACGAAGAGTCTTTGATTATTGCATAGTCTTAACCAATGAGGATTGAGAATACCAAAGATGGTATCACTGAATATGAGATAATTGCATTGACATATGTCAAAAATGCAAAAATTATAAAATTAAATGGATTGCAGATGTCTAATAATTTTTGGTTTTTGGATGTTTTAACTGTGATTATTTGTATTTTGGACTTGAGAATTGGAGTGGTTTAGATTTAGAATATTAAAAATGGAACAGCGGGGTTCACGAATAACGGAAAAACAGCGTGAAACTTTAGTAGAATTTATAACATTGTTTAGTGCCTGTAAAACTCCTATTTCTTCTACATCATCCATACTAAATAAAATATACCAAAATAAACTGGCACTTAAGCGTCCAATAAAAGAGTTCACGGTACAAAAAGTTTAATTTTTATATTCTATAGTAACTAATAAAATGTTCAAAAAAGTCAAATTAAAAATAAATATTTCCCAATAAATCACAAAACATAACCAAAACCAATACATAGAAACATGAATCAGAATCACATATGATAAAGCAGGATTAATTGACAATTATAACCTTACTTTCACCTAAACGAATGCGATAAAGTGGTTGTCGAACGGTCATGAGCGCTCTTTGAAAATCATCATTTCTTAGCGCACGCGTTAATAAATTTGACGAATGCCGCCAGCTCAGGAATACACTTTCATCAAGTCGCATACGTTATCGCATGCGATAAGTTAACGAAGGCGTCAGGAATTGGGCCCCAGGCCTACAGGGTTGCCATAATTTTGTCCGACTCACGTAAGGCCCGTATTAGGCATTCCAACGACCTGTCAAACAATAGGTGCCAGTGGGAAATTCTTGTATATTTAAGGGGGTAGCGACATAGTCTTGCAACTTGGACGCTATTTTTATTCGAAGTAGTACTCGCCAAGCCTGCCAATTTATGAAGAAATGTATAGGTGTGTTTTTTAAATATTATTTTTATTGTGTTTGACATAAAATATTTAAATGTAATCCATTATTCATGATTTTACGTAAAGTAGATAGAATACACCATAAGTCGCCACCCTTAGATATACCAAACCTGCCCACTGGTAATTCATTTGTTTGGAATGCCTAATTTATAAACAAAACTCAGCTGAGTCGGACTTGGGTAAATCGTCCTTGAACTAAAATCGAAGTTCGGTTACAACGTCTCTATAGTTCTAGGTGGTTCCGGTGTTACAGTGGAATTTAGAGATGGCTATTAGCAAATCTGTAACTGTTATGTTCATTTACGGATTTGTTACTACCCATCTCTAAATTCACGCGATATAACCGAACTTCGATTTTCGTTCAAGGACGACTTACCCAAGTCCGACTCAGCTGAGTTTTGTTTATAAATACGGGTATTTATAAACAGAACTTACGTGAGTCGGACTTGGGTAAGTCGTCCTTGAACTAAAATCGAAGTTCGGTTACAACGTCTCTAAAGTTCTAGGTGGTTCTGGTGTTAAACTTGAATTTAGAGATGGATATTAGCAAATCTGTTGCTGTTATGTACATTTACGGATTTGTCGGAACTTCGATTTTCGTTCAAGGACGACTTACCCAAGTCCGACTCACGTAAGTTCTGTTTATAAATACGGGCCTTAGTTCTGTTTATAAATACGGGCCTCAGCTGTTTTGTTTATAAATACGGACCTTTTGATGATTTTAGGATAGTATGGATTTTGACTATTATGAATAACGATAAGATAACTGACGACATTGACGTCACTATATTGCGTCACCGAGCTTGCGCCGGTGAAACTCGTTGCTTGTTGGAAATTGGAAATAGTGATTCATGATTCATTTTAGTCAGTGTGTGTTTAATAGTTAAAATTGTAAAGAAAGAAACATGCTGATTAAAGAATTGTAAGTACAGAGAATATTTATTAATTTCAGACGAAATCGATTAACAAAAGCGAAGGTTTTTAAGTTAAAAAACTCGTACTTTTCAAGTGGGAAGGAATTAACCCTTCACAATGTCAATTTTATCAATTTTTTGGGTGTCAAATTTCTACTATTCTCCTTTGTAAAGCACTAATTATTAATCATTACTTAATGTCTATGATTAGAAACGTATTCAGTGTTACATGTGTAATATTTGTTACAATTTTAACACAAGACCTTGGTTTTTAAGGATGACATTGAATGGATTAAATTTGGCATACATTAATGACTATTTTTTTCTATTTTTCAGCCGTGTGACCCTACCCCTTACTGTAGAAGAGGTGAGTTATTAATTGAAAAATATTTCGATTACATCATTTTTACTATATTATGGGCAATCGTTACCTTAATATATACTTTAAAGTGATTGCAAACATGTATTATCAATTAATGTACCTGTTACACGTAAGTACAAATTTTTTACTCTTTTAAATTCTGCTAACCTTTGACCAGAAGTTCACAGACTGTTATTACTACAAAAAACCTTCATCAAATAGATAATTAAATATTGCAGTAAGTACACAATATTAACAAAAATAGTACAGATCTACATATGAATGATGATTTGTAGTATGGATGATTTTAGAAAACAAACTTGCCTTACATATACTTACTCCAAAATGTATTTGAATATAAACCAATATTGAATTAAGTATTAAACAAAACTTAAGCTTTACATATCGCGCCCTTAATATTACAACTAGGCAACTCAAAATTTGTGATTTTTCAAGAGTGCAGTTTTAAATTTGATAAGAAGAAAAAGAGGTGTATTATGGCAAATCGAAATTGTTTTTGACTATTTTGCAGGCAGTTGAAATGAATCTAAATCCTGATTATTTTTAAGACCTCGTTTTAATTTTTTTGTTGTTCAAAAACAAAATATTTAGTTTTAGCAATTACCTACATTCTTTAAAAAAAAACAAATATATATAGTTTTAGTAATGAGTACAACTTTTTATTGCTTGAAAGACAAAGAAAAAATAATTACTGTAATTAACACGTTGATGGACGTCTATAGACGTCTATTTTTTTGTAGATGTGTTGTGTCACATATAGACATTATTTAAAGCATAGCTGTTTGTGACAAAACGTCTGTAGACGTTGGCTCGCAGATATAAATATCATATGTGGAAATATTCTTTGCTGTCACCGAATCATGAAATCCCCCCTCTAGAGTAGGTTAATGAAATTCAGCAACTTTTGTATCTTACTTCACAACACATTATGACACAAGTGGTGCAGTTTCCATCAGCGTGTTAATAATAAATTTTCCTCACTTGCTCTCGCTTGTGTTGAAAGAATCAGATACTTCCCTTCCAGTTTCTTTAAAAGAGAGGTTTTTAAAATGGCTTTATTTTCAATGAGCATTGGAGGAGGTCTGGTGTTAAATATTGACAATAGAACTAAGCTAGTTGTAGCATTAAAAAGAGGGTGCAAAATTCTACCAGTAAAAGTAGATAACTCAAAAACAAAAAATTCAAGATACCTAGTTGTAGTATATTTCTGAACGTAGTTGATAAACCTATTCAAGAGATTTTTTAACTACTTATCCAGATTATTTTTCTGCATGTACCTACCATTAGAGTGACCCTAGAAAAAATAATAATTTACAAAGTCTGCAATTAATTGATAACAAAGATCACTTCCAACATTCTCACAATTGACTAGTTTAGAAGTATAGTTATATCGTTGTATGAAGATAAATATAGTAGGGTAACCTTATGGACTTATCATTGGAGGATGATGGATATAGAATGTAGATGGCGACACTGTACTTATATCCAAGTCAGGTCTCTAGGTCATGTCTGTGCTTGAGTATGAATTATAATTTAAAATCTTCTTTTTCATTTATACTTGTCTTCGGTATTGTATTTTTATAGTTACAGTTCATCAAATTTCTAGAGGCTTTCGACGGCTAGACAGAGAAACCACTACTGACAGGCATCCCGACGGATTTACGCAATGAAAGTACACTCTGCGCATCAATTTTTTTACTATTTCATTCAGACGTAAATGTCAGATGTAAATTTTGCTAAAACATTTCTTTTATTTTCGTTTGTGTTTTTTGCTCATTACAGTTTAATAGAACCTAAGTATGGAGTTTAATAGCAAATTAAGAGGCCGCGTGATTAACAGTCAATCTCGCGAAATAATAGCCAATGTTATAGAGTTTATGAGAAGAGAAGGAAACTTTAATTCACCTTCAATACCATTTAAAAATGTAAATGATCGTGTTGCTGCAGCCACAGGAGTATCTAAAAACACTGTCGTCCGCATTTTTGGAGAGAAAAAAAGAATCGATAACCGTGAGATATCGGAATTTTCATCACCAAGAAAAACCATTAAAAAACCAAAAACAGTTAATGATATAGATGAAGCTGCACAAGAATCAAATTTTATTTTTTTATTATTAGATAGCTATTTTTGTTTCTGAGTTGTGTTCATTTACAGGCTCAATTTTTTTCCGTTTCTCCTTTTTGATTTTATATGGGGTTTCAAGTTGTTTTTGACTTATTTCGACGTAAATCACAACAACACACTTTTTTAATAAAGCAAACAAGTGTTAAGAGGTATATGTACGTGTAAACTACAATTACAAAAAATTGATATGAAACCCATGAAACCACCAACAAAAATGTAAAGCTAGCTTCCGTACTAGAACATGGTGTCATTCGTCGAGATAATTTATCGTTTTGTTTAATAGATCAAGAAATGTAAATATTCCCCTGTTATTTTTTATAAAATTATAAGAGAAATAACTTTTTTTCTAAATAGTATAGTTTATTATTTTGTAGAAAAACAAAATTTCGAAAATTTTAGTAATGTTTCAGAAACAACCGTTATTAATAATAGGTACCATTTTCCTTAATAAGGTAGAAATAAAATATAAACTATTTCCACGATTTACAAAGGCCTACAAAAAAATTATAGGTATTTTCCGCTATCCTATAAAATTTATATTTTCTGACTCAATTTCAAAAGGTTGAAGGAATTCCAAAACACCTTTTATGGCATAATAATTATTTTCAATTCTACATACTATCTTTAGCTGCTTTTAAAAACGTTCTAAGAAAGTCCAATCAGACCAATTTAATCCCTAAACTATTCCACACTTTTAAAATTTAATTACCTAAAAATATTAAAAACTATTTAAAATAACTTGTTTAGCAGACTGTACAATAGCTATCTTAGTCACACGTAGCGCGTTCTCTGTCATATAAAATCAAAAAGGAGAAACGGAAAAAAATTGAGCCTGTAAATGAACACAACTCAGAAACAAAAATAGCTATCTAATAATAAAAAAATAAAATTTGATTCTTGTGCATCTTCGTTGTAAAAATAGATAATACTTTTTTGATCTTAGGTACAGATATAATTTTAATGGTCTTCCGAAAAACTTTCTTCAGTTTCCATATCAGATTCAAAATCAGTCTCACTGTCACTGTTTAAGTTAATTATAAATCTATCAGTTGCCTCATCCAAAGTAACTTCTCTGTCATAAAATTTAGATTCCCACATTTTAGCATTATTACAACGAGATTGCCACTCCTCTTTAGAAAACGTATCAAAAAAGTCTTCACACGACAGTTGTACGTCTTGCCTCTTAAATGTAGTGTTGTTACTAGCTACATATTGTTTCAATGATGCCCACACTAATTCGATCGGATTAAGATCGGGATGATACGGTGGCAAACGCAAACAACTAAAACCATGTTCATTTATCATTTCTTCAATTGCATACCTCTTAAATCGTGACTTATGCAATAGCACTAAACTGTATAATTGCGTTTTGAGCATATCCTCTTCGTAAGCAATATTATGATTCCTTAACCAATCCTGCATATCAGCTTTTTTAGAAGTTGACGTTGGTGCTTTATTTACCTGGACATTATGGTAAGGAGCATTATCAACAATAATAACGCTTCTTGGAGGGAGGTTCGGAAACAGCTTTTCTTTCAACCATTTAGAAAAATTATTAAAATTCATTTCATCGTGGTAGTCTCCACTTTTGGTTCCAGATTTGAAAATTAACCGGGCATTCGGAATAAAGCCCATTTCACCTCCTGCATGGACAATAATTAGTCTATCACCTTTATTAATTGGTTTCTTTAATCCCTCATTTGAATTATCACTCCAAGCTTTCTGGTGTGTGTGGGAGGCATGAATGTATGTTTCATCTAAGTAGACAATTGGACGGCCCTCTGCTCGATAACTTTTTAAACGAATCGGATAGTCTAAACGTAGCTTTTGAATATCAAACCTTTCCATTAATATTTTTCTGTTTGTTTTTGTTTTCGGCCAACGAAATCCTAGCGACTTTATTATTTTTCTTAAACTTTCATAGCTTCCTTTGTACTCTGTAGCTTCTCTAAATTTAGTCAGAATTGTTTTTAATGTTGGAACAATATTTTCCGAGATTAACATGACCAGAATAATTCTTTTTAAAATACCTTTGTCAGCTTCATCTATATCATTAACTGTTTTTGGTTTTTTAATGGTTTTTCTTGGTGATGAAAATTCCGATATCTCACGGTTATCGATTCTTTTTTTCTCTCCAGAAATGCGGACGACAGTGTTTTTAGATACTCCTGTGGCTGCAGCAACACGATCATTTACATTTTTAAATGGTATTGAAGGTGAATTAAAGTTTCCTTCTCTTCTCATAAACTCTATAACATTGGCTATTATTTCGCGAGATTGACTGTTAATCACGCGGCCTCTTAATTTGCTATTAAACTCCATACTTAGGTTCTATTAAACTGTAATGAGCAAAAAACACAAACGAAAATAAAAGAAATGTTTTAGCGAAATTTACATCTGACATTTACGTCTGAATAAAATAGTGAAATACTTGATGCGCAGAGTGTACTTTCATTGCGTAAATCCGTCGGCCCCGCCAACCGATGCCTCTCAGTAGTGCTTTCTCTGTCTAGCCGTCGAAAGCCTCTAGAAATTTGATGAACTGTAAGTTTACTAAAATCGGCACTGACAAAATTTAACTAACAGATTTTTTTGCTGTTAGGTAAACTTATAACATAATACCAAACACGTTTAGTGAAATTATACTAAGTAATAAAAACATGTAAGCCACTAATTTTCAATTTTCAACTTTTACCACCATTTGAAAACGAATCGAGTACCAATTTATGGTAGCGGAATGGAGTATTATTTTCGAAAGGCAAAATTACAAATTTTTCATTTATTTTTTTTTGTACATGGAAATACTTTCCTGCATGCCCTACAGTGATGAAGCGCTCAACGAAGGCGTCTTGAAAAATAAATTATAGAAAATACGAATGTTACACGTTTGATTAGATACAGAGATAAATTAACATTGACATAAACCTTTATTGCTCAGGACGTTAAGTGCTCAACTTTGGATTTCATGAAGTTCAGTTACGGACTACTACTATTTTTTCTGAACTGTTATCAAAATACTATAAAATTTATTAGAAAGATTGCATTAATTGTATTTTTCATATTTTTTCCAAAAAAAAAAGAATGTAACTGAATCCGGGTTGGGAAATCAAAACTTGAACGCTTAACGACTTAAGTTTTGAAGGCACTTATATCAAGTTAATTATCTAATCAAATATGTGACGTGGCTTTTTAAAATACCATCATAGTGCGCTCCACTGCTGGTGTGTCCATCTTTTACAAGAGAAAAAAGAAGGAAACATTTGTAAAGTTGTCTTGCACAAATGTGTACCAAAAAAGGGCAACTGGCTCTCCTACGCCTTTTTCGTTTAATCGTCTCTATATTTTGAACACTAAACGCCAGCATGGGAAATATATGTTAAAGTTAGTTTTAAGAACATTTAACATTCAAATAAAAAAAAACAATTTATAAATCTATTATTAAAATCCGCATTGGAACAAAACATGTAAAATTGTTGAATTTGAAAGATATTCTAAAAAGGGAAAGGACTTCGGTCGAGAGCCTATTGGACTGAATATTCAGTTCAATGACAATTATTAATATTACCATTCTTAAATATTTTGATGTTTAATTTACTTGTAAATTTATGTGTGAATATATTTATAAATTACACTGGTCAACAGTGATTTTGTGGACGGGGGTTTAAGAGCGTTTTTGGACGATCGTTTTACCGATTTCAAATCGCTTCTCCAGCCTATAAATCTTCAATTTTTTAAAAAGAATAAAATAAAGTAGTTCTGTCTAAAACTAAAATAAATTTGCTATCTCGATTATTTCCAAACTTTTCCTTAACGCCTTAGTTGTAAGTTTCATATTACATTTTTTTTTAATATGTTATTTCTGTGGAATCATTAATTTTCACTTGCGTTATTGTTCTTCTAAAAAAGCGAAATGTGACTCACGTTTTGCTTGATTGGCTTTAATTTTTGAGATAGTCAACCAGTCGAAATAAAAAAAATTCAAAAAATAATAAGACATTAGTTTATTTATTTAATTAGTTTTGTCTGAGCTAACTAAAAGGCTGTATTCTATAAACAATGAAAAATAGTGATTGTTTTGAACTACTTAAAACATTTTCACTCGAACGGCGTGCATGATTCAATTTAAAAATACTTTCCAGAATAAAACCACTTGTTACAGTTTTGATTTCATTTATTACTAAACAGCCAAGTCATATACAAAAACGTTAATCCAAAATCTAAATTAAAAGTAATAACAAATTGCCTATCTACTAGGGTCGGTAACCAAACGTATAAACAGAATGGGCGGATTTTGTTCATACTTAACATTACACTCTGGCACTGACACTTAACCTGGATTAAATATAACTATAAATACAAATATTTACAAACAAATATACTTTTCCAAACAGTGATAAATTATATATAAAAAAAATGTTTTTTATAAGATTTTCTTAGGTTCAAAGTTAGGACTTTATAATTATTGTGTCGTTTGTATAATTCTGTACTAAATAAGAGCACTGATTTTGGAAATAAATTTTAACCATTTTGGCAAGTTGTTGAACCTTGTAACATTGCATAATGAAATATAAAGACTAACTGAATATGTCTGCCACAGATAGACCACTTGTAGGTCTATCGATTTCGTCTTGAGCTATTCCTAAAGAGCGGAGCTATTGAAAACTTCCTTTCAAGGTGATTTATTTCAACACTCAGAGCCAGCCGAGAGAAATTTTTTTCTTATATTCATGATCAACAGCCAAGATACATTTGGAAGTCGCTAATATATCCCTGTGACTATTTTTTTTTAATTTATTTTTCAGTGTTGATTGATTTTTCCCTGATTAGTGATTTTCTTGTTCCTTAACTCAATATCTTGCAAACTGTTGATAGCTTTGATGATATTTTGTAGCAAAGCTTGTTCAAATTTTGAAAACTATAAAAATATTCAGCTATTTTTATGGTTATAAACTTTTCCAACACTTAGTCCAATTAGAGGTACTTAGATTACATGTAACATTTTCAGAAGCTTATTCCTTTTTTTGTATTCTACTTGGAACTTTTCAATTTATTTAAAACATTGGACATTGTTATCAGTTGTTATTAGGTATTCTTTGTTATTGTTTATATATTTTGACATAACCGCACATAACCAAAATATTGACCAAAGTCCTTAACCACTTTTTATCACCTTAATCCAAAAATTGTATTTGTACGGTTTTGTCAACTGGAATAAATTTTCATTATTATGTTTAATTTTTCATGTCTTTTATCGTGAATTGTTATTTTTAAATAAATAAAGATGTTTTTAACTATAATAGGTAGGTAATAGAGGCCATGTGCCTGAACGAAAAGAAGACGTAGATGGCGTATCTGCATAGCATTAAAAATTGACTACTTCATTAAATCGTCACTAGATGCCGCTCGAGATTGCATCCAACACTTTTTACTGTTGCATTATCCTACTATATTATCTTCATACAACGGTAATATATTTGTTCACAATTGCCCTGTTTCTCAAGTAATACGCAAATTTATAAAAAAATTGTATATCATTTAGAAATTTAGATAGTACTAATTAACTGTAAATTAGCATTATTTTTAGAGTTAGAAATTTGAAATCATTTAAAATATATAAGCAAGTTTATATATAATTTAGTAACTATTTAATTTTTGCCTATGTTTTTGTTTATAGAATAAATTAAAAGATGTATAAGTAACCAGTTACTTAAATGACCCATTGTTAAAAAATGGTATGTGATAAATTTAAATGTTAATTTACAGTATAAAAATTAAAACTTATAATTTTGGAATATCAACTGTATACCTTAT
Organism: Psylliodes chrysocephalus; assembly: GCA_927349885.1. Classification (NCBI taxonomy): domain Eukaryota; kingdom Metazoa; phylum Arthropoda; class Insecta; order Coleoptera; family Chrysomelidae; genus Psylliodes; species Psylliodes chrysocephalus. Next base: position 608,398 of record OV651815.1, read on the forward strand.
GGGGTGATCGAACTGGTTAGCCAGACAACTCCAGTTTTTGGACAATTTTAAATAAAAATCTTTAAAATAAGAAACTTCCATATTACTCTTATACAGTGGCGGCTCGTTGTAATTGAAAATGGGTGTTCACTTTTTCCAATAACATGGGCACACAAAAAAAAAGTTGTTTGTACATCAGACATGACCTATCTACCGGCATGTATTTTGACCCGCTGAATCCGAATTTCAAGTCAGTTTAGTTTGGGCCGTCCACCCTTCAATATCCACCCTTGCAATATCTCTAAAAACTGATGTATGAACTGAATGAGGCGAAAGATTTTCTCAGATTTTGAACTGTTTTTTGTTGGTATCAAACTTTTTTGTTCTCAAATGACCTCCGCAGTATTCAGCGGATCGAAATACATAAAAATTATGCTTGGTTTCGATTCATAAATTTTTTGTATTACTAATTATCTTATTTTTACTATTTTTACAATTTACTCGATATTGAAGGGTGGACGGCCCAAACTGACTTGAAATTCGGATTCAGCGTGTAAGGGGTTTTCTCGCCACAGAGAAAACGGTTTCTTACGAATGACGCTGGTTACGGGCGGTTCTCGAGCGCCAGATTTTTGATAATGGTTTACTCCACAAACTCTCGAAACGGCGTCGAAAGTACTCGGGTAGCTACAGATGGAGATGAAAAATTCCAGGGGTCAAAGGTCACTTAGACACAGGTAATAGTAGGCCACAAGTAACGGGCTTTAATCGTTGCTTGGGCTCGTACAGAATTTATCACTAGCTGAAATATAAGGGGGAAATAAACTAGGGAATTATTAACCAGTAATACGGCAGGTTAACATTGACACATATATTGAAGTTAACTATTTACAATAAAAAGAAAAGATTTAATATTTCAACGCCCACCCCAGTTGTGGTGAAAGTCAATATAACCCTGAATATATATATATAAAAAAAACGGACGGTATTAATTCGCGACTAGTCTCAATCAGACGTCAAAAATTAAATCAAAATAAAATATATGTTTCGGTCGCAGAAAAAAAAATATTAACTTGGCTTTTTACTCGTTAGATAACTGTTTAACCGCGGTATCGGGAATTTAAACTCAAATGTAGTTATTTTGCACTTTACGTGAGGAAAAATTAAATAAACGGTCGAAGAGAGTGCGAGGAGACAGGGACGCGAAATAATTACTTATAATAAATACACGGAAAGAAAATAAAAATAAATTTATACCCGGGGTAGCCTATTATCCCAGAATGAGCTGATCGTCATCACGAGCCCGCTCCAGACAGGGTAATGAAGCTATTTTTAAATTCTGCAAGTTGCAGTTTGCACGAAAAAAAAAATGAAGAACATAAAGGGGAAAAATAAATCTAACGCGGATAGCCCCTAGTCCAAGAATGAACTGATCGTCATCACGAGCCCGTTCAGACAAGGACAGGACACTATTTAAAATTATTTAAATTGTTGAAAAAAAAAAAGAAAAGTAAATTATTATTCGGAGGGAAGAAAATTTACTAACGCGGATAGTACCTACTCCAAGAGTGAACTGATCGTCATCACGAGCCCGTTCAAACAGGACAGGATACTATTTGAAATTATTTAAATTGACGGAAAAATAGAAAAACAAATTATTATCGGAAGGAAGATAATTTACTAACGCGGATAGTACCTACTCCAAGAGTGAACTGATCGTCATCACGAGCCCGTTCAAACAGGACAGGATACTATTTGAAATTATTTAAATTGACGGAAAAATAGAAAAACAAATTATTATCGGAGGGAAGAAAATTTACTAACGCGGATAGTACCTACTCCAAGAGTGAACTGATCGTCATCACAAGCCCGTTCAAACAGGACAGGATACTATTTAAAATTATTTAAAAATTGCGGTTTACAGATTAACTCAAAAAAAAATATAACGCGGATAGCACCTACTCCAAGGGTGAACTGATCGTCATCACGAGCCCGTTCAGACCAGGACAGGATGCTATTTAAGATTATTCAAATATACGGTAAAAGAAATAAACAAATTATTAAAAGAGGGAAAACGTCTCCTCGAAAACTCCGTTTATAAATATTCTCAACTTAATTACAACGCGGTACCTACTAAACAAAAGTATTTATGAATAAAGTCAAATTTAAATCCCGATTTAACCTATCAAAAGAAAATGAATAATTTCTTAAAACCGACTAACAATCAAAAGTCTAAAATCCCGGTTTTACAACATTACAGAATTAAATCCTATCATTTAATATTTAATTCAAATTATATCCCTTTTTAAAGAAACGGAATATTTGTCAAGAAATAAATTCAAATGTTTTTAACTAAACCCTATTTATAAAAACAAAAGAAACGGTATCATTTGCTAAGAAACAAATTCTATTATTTATTATTTAAATCAAATTAATTATTTTAACTAAATCCTATTTATAAAAATAAAAATAAAGACGCGGTATTATTTGCCAAGAAACAAATCCTATTATTTATTATTTAAATCAAATTAATTCTTTTAACTAAACAGTATCTATTAAAAATATTCCTATTCCTACAAACTAATTCGCTATTTAAAATGAAATACTGTTTCAATTGCAAATGTAAAAAGCGGAACAGGGTTTTTTACCTAACGGATTCGTAAATATTGAAAACGGAAAAAAATATCGGCGGTGTTTAGATTTCTACTGCGGCTTATCGGACTGAACTGCTGGCAATCAAAATTTATATCGAACTGATAATTTTAATAGCATCTCCGCTATCGTTCAAACAAATGTCCCTCTCCCAATCGAAAATCCCACTTACGTTCAAAGCTATCGCGCATCAAGAATTTGAGTGGCGTTCGCGCATCTGAAAATTAGCAGTTCAACCGCGATTAATATTTATTAATAATGAAAAATGAAAATAAATTGATTGAGAAAAATTGACTTCATTACAAGCGGGTCAAAATACATGCCGGTAGGTAGGTCGTGTCTGATGTACAAACAACTCTTTTTTTTTGTGTGCTGGTGAATTTTATCATATGTAAGTTCGGATCAAAACTTTGTACAAGAGTCAATATCGCTGTTTTTTTTATTATTTGAGTTTGTATTAAGTGTAGTTATTATTATCAACATCATACTGTTTTCAAGCACTACAACTATTAATAAATGAATATTTTAGTTAGTCTAATATTTGTTTTGTTTTTAATACGTTGAAAACCATCTATAAACATTATTAGTTTGTAAACTGACTTTTCTTCATAATTTGAGCTGGTTGTTGTTAAGCATGGGCTTCTTATGAGCGTTTTCTATCTTTATGTCCCTTATCTCTGATCGTACTTAATCAATTTTTTAACAGTCGAAATTGTGTCTGGGTAAATGGTTCCATAAAATTCTTAAAACTTCTTGGTATGACAGTAAAAGTTTGTTGACCCGTTTCTAGTAAATAACCAATCAATTATTATGGTAATGTTTTAAATTATACACAAACTTCTTGAAAGTTGCGAACGTTTATCACTTGTAAACAGTAGAAAAGGATATACATTTTGTTGGTGTCACCCTCTAGATGAAAAATCTTTTGTTTTTTTTATTTTTATTAAGAAAAATAATTGCTCCTGTAACTCTACCCTGTAGAATTATAAAATATTTTCCTATCTCTCTGATCGGGTTTCAGACTACCACGTATTTCCGCGACACGGAGCGGTTCCCGATTCCCGATCAGTTACTCGAATTCAGTACTCGCAGCAGTAGTACGCCACTACTCAAAGATGAATGGTGTTTTGTGCGCTAGCGGTGGAAACGGCTAAAATGTCTTTTTTAACAACCCCTATGTTGAATCTCTCTTTTCAAGATGTATACGAGCACATGTAAGCTCAATTAGATAGTTTAATTAATGTAAATAAATTCAGTGCTGAAAGTGACACATATGTAAGTTTTTTGACTATTTTTCTTTTATTTAATTTTAAGGAAAATTTGGCTAAACGTGCAGGTTGCCACGTCTAAAGCAAGACATTTCTGTTATTTTTGATCATTATAGTTATATTGTGAGAAGTCCTTCTGACTTCTCTGTTTTTTAAATAAATCGTTTAGTATGTGTATGATTTTTATTCGTATGAAAGTGGTGAGTTCTACACAATTTGCTCTCTTGTATTGGTTAGGGCGGAAACTTTTCGAAGAAGTAACATCCCTCAACATTAAATATACAGTCCACATGCTTTCCACCCTCTCCAATACAGTTACCTTCTAGCATTTTTATTTGTAGTTTGTTTTTCGATAGAAAGATATCTTAGATTTTTTCAAAAGAAACCGATTCAAATGTTTAAAAAGTGACTCCAGAGGGGTACGAGTTGAGCCTTTACCTGTACTTACATAATTTTTCAAAAAATAATCCTTAAAATTGGTGTACTATGAAACCCTTGCATATTTTATAAATATGTCGATCTTAGTATTACATAAATGATTTACGTAAGACAATAATGTGTACCTACAAATACGTAAAATTTAATAATCCCTCGAAAACATCAGTAAAATATATTGTAAATTGTTTTCATTCACAAATATTAATTTCTTAAAATATAACAGAGGCGCCTCTTGCCAGACAATAATTCTTGCAATGTAAGGATTTCGTAGTACCCCACTTTTAAAGTTTATTTTTGACTATTTTTAGAAGAAAAAAAAAATATGTACGTGTAGAGAAAGGTTAAATCTATGCTCCTCTGGAACCACTTTCTCAAAATTCAATTTAGTTTTTTCTATAAGTCAAAAATAAACTTTAAAAGTGGGGTACTGCTCTAAAGCCAACTAAATACTCCTAACCTAACACCACATACCTTTGCATTTGAAAAAAAAAGTTTGGTAGGGTGGCAGCTAAGGGGTTGAAGAAAAAAATTTCATTATATTGGCAACAAATACGTCCAATGTAAAATCAATTCCTGTGTTTCAGCGGTTTTTTTTTAAAGTTACTGGTTGAACAGTTAATAATTTTATTCCGGACTTTCGCACAACTCTGTATATGCATTTATTTATTTGTTCATATACAGTATCGGCAAGCCTCTAATACGGTTTGCTAGTGTCGAAGTGAAAACTTCGGAGAAAAAAAACGAAGTTCGAGAAAAAAACGAATAATATCAACGTTCCCAACGGCCTCGCTGCGTTGGGATTATGGGCACAGTATAAAGATAGTACCAGTAATCGCAGTGGCTAAAATCGGTGTCCAAAAACAAAACTCGCGCAGCACCGTTGCGCAGATATGGCCGACTTTCTGGATTTGACACTGAAGTCGTGAAACATAACCTGTTAGCACAGCTGTTATTTTGTTTTGTACAGTCGTTGTTGTCAGTTGTTGATGTGTTTAGCGATTATTAAGTGCTTATCAAATTATTTTTCGTGTGAACTTGTGTTATTTTTCACAATTGTAAATTATTGTGGCATGTACAATTGTAAAAACAATAAAAGGGACAAACCAAAGTTGAGGTTTTTTGCATTGCCCAAGGATCCTATCAGGTAAGACGCTAAAAATGCTTTTTGTTTATAAATACTAAATATTTCCTTTAATTTTTTACCCATAAAGATTGTTCTAATTCTCTATATTATATTCACGGCATTATTTCATACAATTTTTTAATTTTTCTTTAAAAAATGCATATTTTCAATTTTTAAAACTTTGAAGACAACTTTTTGTGCAGTTTAAATATTGAAATACCTATGTATATAGTAGATTTGACCGAAAAATTATGTTTTACACTTCTTTAACCTGTAATTGAAGCTTTTTCATTTAGTAAGTACATTGTTGAAAAATAATAATTTCAAATATCACAGCCTCAGTTAAAAAAAATAGACGTCTAAGAACAGGCACACAAGTTTTTTTGTTTTAAAAGAAAATATGCAGAGGATTTTATGAGTTCTAAAAGGAAAATACCACTTATTTAATTTTTTTATACATTTTCAAAAATTATATAATAGAAGTCATTTTATTATGCCCACGATAATATGGTTGGTGAAATCTTGTTAAGCCAGTAAGAATGCTGATTTTTCAATTTTTTTCATGCAAATTGTATGGCTAAAGTAATGCTGATTTTTCTTTTTTTTTTTTTCAGGCAAATTGTATGGCTAAAATTAATGGGAAAAGAAGAATGGGTTTTGCAGGATTCTAAAATAATTGCTGGACGCCGAATATGTACTGAGCATTTCTCAAAAGACAATATATCTGGAACAAGACTGAAGAAAGATGCTGAGCCTGACATATTTAATGATGGAGAGGGTTTTAAAGGTATTTTTTATTTTGAATTAATTATAATTTCGTGCACAGATTATGTTTTCCTAATTTTGTTTGTTACTCAATTCACCACCTTTATTTAATCCCTTTACCTGATTCTTAATATTATGTGAGATAATCCCAGTAGTGTTAAAACCTTATTTTTTCAATTTAAACACAATTATTATTTAATTAGTTCATTCCCAGAAGAGTTAAATCAATATACCATTTTAAACATTAAATTATTGCTTAATTACTTTAATCTCCTAGGGTTAAAACCTTATTAAATTAATTTATGTAAATATAATTATTATTTGATTAATATAGTCACAGTAGTGTTCATTATACCAATTTAAACAGAAAATTATTGCTTAATTACTTTAATCCCCTAGGGTTAAAACCTTATTATATCAATAAATTAATTTTTTTTTACAAAGGTGTAATAAATCTTTAAACTTAGGGTTCATTTAATATTAAACTTTGACATAAATTGGCACAATGATTAACTAAATGGATAGGAGTTGGAACATACTATAAAATAAACAGGTATATAATACAAAAAGGGTTTATTTTAATAATTCTATATTTTCATCAAGTATGTGCCTAAATAATCATCAAGAATCATAATATAATGTATAAAATATCAGAATATAATCACATTAATTTTAAAAATTAGAAACAGTATATTGCATCTAGCAAATCTATCACAATTCCTGACATTGAACTATTATTTCTGGATTCAATTACATATCTACTTATCTTTATAGGTGTAGGATGTAAGAAAACTGCAACTCAATCAAAAATCAATGAAGGTGCATCAACTTCTAGAGCGTCATTGAAAACAGACCCAATGGAAACAAGACAAGAGGAAAATATTGATCCAAATTTAAAAGCACAAGAAACTCAAACGTCTCCAAATCTATCTTGCTCAACTCCAAGGAAAAGAAAGCTTCATCGAGAAGTTTTAAACTTGAAAAAAAAAGTGTCTTCGTCTGTCTAAGAGTCCGCAAAGAAATGTAGAAGACAGCAACACAATTTCCGAAGAAGGCTTCATCAAATTTTGTCAGGAAAAGTTCAGTGAACCCTTACAAAATTTTATAATTACCCAGCTAACTCTGTCAAAAAGAGAACCTCATGGGTACAGGTGTACAGAAGCATACAAGCAATTTGCTTTAACAATTTATTTTTTGGGACCTAAAGTGTACAGATTTTTAAAAGATACGTTTCATCTTCCTCATAAAGCTACGCTCTGTCGAATGACATCTAATTTGGACTTTTGCACTGGTTTTAATGCATTCTTGTTCAATTTTATAAGTATTAAAGTGAAAAACTGTACTAATCGAGCAAAAGATTGTATTATATGAGTAGACGAGATGTCTCTAAAAACACATCTATATTATAACCTTTCCAAAGACTCCATTGTTGGTTTTCACCAAGCCAACGGTATTCGTAGTTATGAGCCTGCCAACTGTGCATTAGCAATCATGGCCAGAGGTATTCAATCGAATTGGAAGCAGCCAGTTGCCTATTTTTTTATTGATAATACGTGTAAGATTGAATACCTTAATGAGATTGTTCATACTTGCATAAAAAAGTTAACTTTTGTAGGCCTTAATGTATTAGGTATGGTGACTGATCAAGGATCCAATTTTTTGTCATTCGCAAAAGATAATGATGTAACAAAACAACAACCCTTCTTTTTTGTCGATAGTGTCAAAATATTTTACTTTTTCGATACTTCTCATTTATTAAAGTCGACTAGAAATATGCTTTTCAAACATAATTTTAAAATTAATAATGAGGTAATTGAGAAAAAATATATTGAAATGATGTATAATTATGACAAATCAAAATTTAATCGTTTAATACCAAAGGTCAGCGAAACACATATACATCCCACTCGCTTTCAAGTAATGTCAGTTTCTTTGGCAGCACAAATATTGAGTAACCATGTAGCAGTTGGACTTGAGCTCTTAATTACCTTTGGTTATTTGCCCTCAAATGCAATTTATACTGCAACTTTTGTGAGCCAAATTGATATTTTATTTGATATATTAAATTCTCTTACGTTTGACTCTCCAAAGATACTGAATAGACCATTCGTAGGAAGTAATGAGCAATTAGACCATTTAATTAAAATGAGGGAATTATTTAGCAATTTGCAAATTATAAGTAAAGATGGGAAAGATATGACAAAAAAAGTTAAATTTTTAAATGGTTGGCAAATTACTATAACAGCAATGATAATGCTATGGGATGATTTAAAAATAAAAGGTTGCAAATTTATTTGTACAAGGTATATAAACCAGGATTCTTTGGAGAATATGTTTGGTAATTTGAGGGCTCAAGGAGGAAATTCTCTTAATCCTACCCCGATTCAATTTCAAAGATTGTTTAAAAAAACATTTTGTTTAAATTATTTTAAATACAATAAAGGTGCCAATTGTGCTCAAGATTTTAATGAATTGTTAGTAAAATTTAATAAAACAAATGTACTAGATGTAAATATTTCAGAAACTGATGGGAAAGAGAATATTATTAATGAAATTTTAACAATAAACAAGAAAGATTATTCAGAGGCTGAATTACCTGAAAAAAATGCTTTATCTTGAGTAGCAGGGTATCTCATTAAAAAATGTTTGGGAAAACATTCCTGTCCTATTTGCCTGCAGTTCTCAAAAGAACAAACTGAGCTCACTAGTGAAACAAATGAGAGCTTATAGAAGTAGTGACCAAAATATATTTGGAAATTTGATCATGCCACCAGAATCATTTTACGAGTATATTCATAAACTCGATCAAAAATTCTGTGAATTATTTCCCACAATAGCTTTAAATAACGGTGTTGGATATGAAATTAAACGCAATATAGAAAAAATTATTTATGTACATCCTTGCGAGAATTTTCCCATCTCATATTTGTTAAATTTATATGTACGATTAAGAATATTTTATACTTTAAAATATGTGAACAAAAATTTAAAAAATCAAAAAACCAACAAAAAAATAAAAAACTAATAATTCTACAACATTTGTAAACATTTATTTTAGAATTTGTTAATTTTTTTATATGTACGTATGTATGAGATTTTAATAAAAAAAAATTACCGAATACTTTGTTTTATTTTTATATCAATTGATTTGAACTCGACAAACTAAAATTTATATACATATATCTACATTTTTTAAATTTACATATTTGTAAAAAATATAATTGTTCTAGATTTAATACAAATAAAAATAATTTTATACATTACTACATTAAAATCACATAAAGTTGTCCTGGTGCAACTTGGATGTGATTTTGTGTGTCAATATATAAATATACGATTACAAATTTGATATGGATGTAGAATTGCCACCTCTCCTGGTTTCACTTAGAGATTCCGGGTTCTAATATATGGTCTTCGAGCTCCGGTTTACTAGATATTTTCTCGGGGTTAAACCATAGATAAATTAATATATTTAATATTAATTTATCTGTAGGTTAAACCGCGTTTCACCAAAATAAAAAATATATATTCTACCTCCACTAAATTTTAATATGACGTGTCAAGTATTTAGAGAAAAGTGAACAAAAGAATTTAGTAACACTATGCCAAAGTAATAACAAATATAGCTTTAAATTTCGAAACATTTAAAAATACTTTATGACAATAAAAATGCAATGTTTAATTATATTTTTAAGGAAATAAAAATTAGTTCTTTTCATGTGTGAATTGTTATTTTGAATAAAATAAGCTTGAAAATAAAAATTTTCTCTCTCTTGCTATTTTTATCCGGGTCAGCTAAATTTTAAAGGTGGCATCATGGATGACAAAAATTAATTATTAAAAATATTACAAATTAAACAATCATTCTTAACTATAAAAATTACTTAAAAATGTAAACAATTGGCGGTCGAATTAACAGCGGCCATATGTGCGCGTCGATGCCTGCGCGAGTTCAGAACTGGGACATCTAGATCAAAGGCGCCGACAGGGAGTGCGATTACTGGTAATAATCTTTATACTGTGTTATGGGTATATCTGTCGTTGTGTGCCTATTCTTAATTCACATCACACAGAACAGAACGCAGACAGATAGCACAATACACACATACGGTCAACGGTGCAACGGAGAGTTATCCCCACGCAGCCAGGCGGCCGTTTACTGGCAACGTTGTTATTTTAGTCTCTTTCTTGCACTAATAAACTAATAATAAAAATTTTCTCATTTGTGGTCAACTGTAAGGGACATATTCATAGGCGCCGCCACACGAGGGCAAGCGTCCTGGATTTCCGATTTTGGATTTTTCGGTATGGCTTCCGTCTATAGTCTGCGGCATTTTGAACTTGCCTATAAGACTTGTCCCCAGCAATTTTTTGTCACATTGTTTATTGACAATATGAAAAACATTTGTTTTTAGTTTCTGTTAATCACAGTGTTAATTAGTGAGCAGAACTGTGTTTGTATTCAATACAGTCCTGGATGTTTTCACACCCCAGTTTTCTATCATAAACAGCAAACTCCTTTCATGAACAAATCATATATAGCAAACTCCAACCTTAAATATCAAATACAGCAAACTCCAATATATATAGCCAATTTAAAATATTCAAAATCCTACGGCGATTTTGACTACAATTAACATAAAATAATTTATTTACACACTTAAAAACTAAAACAGTAATATTATGTAATGTCCTAATATTTTTTAACACATTGACGGATTGACCTGCCACAGCCTTCACGTATGCTGTGACAGACCTGTCACAGCCGTCAAATAATAATTCGTTTTATAAGAAGACCGGCTGAAGCAGATACGTCTTCTATTAAAAACCGCTAAAAAGACACGTTTAGTGTCCCATGAAACATAAATGTACTACTGGTTGCCTAAAGATTAATCATCTAAGAAAGTAATAAAGTGTGATACCGAGCCCCCAGAATATTCTGTGCCATGCGCGTCATGTGCTCATTGTTTATGCTATTCTGAACGACACTGAAATGTGCAGTTTTGGCTTTTTTTACTTTCGTTTCATTAGTTATTTTGTGTGAAAAAATTTGCTAAATATACAGAGTATTTATTGTTCGAATTTGCAATGAATCCAAAGGAAGAACAACGTCTTATGAAACTTTTTGATGAATTAGACAGTGATGAGTGTGACGACTATAATAGTGAGATATCTAATTCGGAGGCGGATAGCACCTATCATCCTGAAAATGACGATATTGATTCTTCTGAGAGTAATATCGAATCGGAGGTAAGTCAAAATAAATTTTGTTTTTACGTTTATTTTTTCACTTTGGCTTTCAGGGCCGACAATCTCCTAATGAGCCAGATGATGTTTCTGCAGAAGTTGGTCAAGAATCGGATGCCGTCGAAAACATTGCTGCATACAGTTCATCAAATTTCTAGAGGTGTTCGACGCCCAGACAGAGAACGCGCTACGTGTGACTAAGATAGCTATTGTACAGTCTGCTAAACAAGTTATTTTAAATAGTTTTTAATATTTATAGGTATTTAAATTTTAAAAGTGTGGAATAGTTTAGGGATTAAATTGGTCTGATTGGACTTTCTTAGAACGTTTTTAAAAGCAGCTAAAGATAGTATGTAGAATTGAAAATAATTATTATGCCATAAAAGGTGTTTTGGAATTCCTTCAACCTTTTGAAATTGAGTCAGAAAATATAAATTTTATAGGATAGCGGAAAATACCTATAATTTTTTTGTAGGCCTTTGTAAATCGTGGAAATAGTTTATATTTTATTTCTACCTTATTAAGGAAAATGGTACCTATTATTAATAACGGTTGTTTCTGAAACATTACTAAAATTTTCGAAATTTTGTTTTTCTACAAAATAATAAACTATACTATTTAGAAAAAAAATTATTGCTCTTATAATTTTATAAAAAATAACAGGGGAATATTTACATTTCTTGATCTATTAAACAAAACGATAAATTATCTCGACGAATGACACCATGTTCTAGTACGGAAGCTAGCTTTACATTTTTGTTGGTGGTTTCATGGGTTTCATATCAATTTTTTGTAATTGTAGTTTACACGTACATATACCTCTTAACACTTGTTTGCTTTATTAAAAAAGTGTGTTGTTGTGATTTACGTCGAAATAAGTCAAAAACAACTTGAAACCCCATATAAAATCAAAAAGGAGAAACGGAAAAAAATTGAGCCTGTAAATGAACACAACTCAGAAACAAAAATAGCTATCTAATAATAAAAAAAATAAAATTTGATTCTTGTGCAGCTTCATCTATATCATTAACTGTTTTTGGTTTTTTAATGGTTTTTCTTGGTGATGAAAATTCCGATATCTCACGGTTATCGATTCTTTTTTTCTCTCCAAAAATGCGGACGACAGTGTTTTTAGATACTCATGTGGCTGCAGCAACACGATCATTTACATTTTTAAATGGTATTGAAGGTGAATTAAAGTTTCCTTCTCTTCTCATAAACTCTATAACATTGGCTATTATTTCGCGAGATTGACTGTTAATCACGCGGCCTCTTAATTTGCTATTAAACTCCATACTTAGGTTCTATTAAACTGTAATGAGCAAAAAACACAAACGAAAATAAAAGAAATGTTAGCGAAATTTACATCTGACATTTACGTCTGAATGAAATAGTGAAATACTTGATGCGCAGAGTGTACTTTCATTGCGTAAATCCGTCGGGATGCCTGTCAGTAGTGCTTTCTCTGTCTAGCCGTCGAAAGCCTCTAGAAATTTGATGAACTGTACGTAGTTGAAGAACAAGACAATCCGCATACTGATGAAACTAATAAATGGGACAGTGATACTGCGAGTATAGATGACTTCTTATTTGATCATACACAAATAGGAGTCAAGTTATATGGAGATATGAATTCTTCGCCATTTGATATTTTTAGTCAACTCTGGAATGATGATATAATGGAGTTATTGATAAAATCCACCAATAATTATGGGAAGTCCCTAACTAGACAATCACGCCCTAAAACTAGAAATTCACGAAGTGCGTCTTTCAAAGAGACATCTCGAGATGAAATGCAGAAGTTTATTGGTTTATGTTTACTGCAAGGGCAAATCAAAGTCCAGAATATTAGAAAACTTTTTAGTTTTGACCCATTGAACTATCATTTAATATTATAACAAATGTTACGGTGTTTTTCTATACATAGTAGTAATGAAATTTCTGATGCCAATGATCGACTTTAAAAGATTAGAAGCTTATTGAATATTTGTCTTCGAAATTTTCAAGACGCTTGTACCCGAGAATACCGATCAAGGTCGGTATTCTCGGCTTATACACCAGGTAAAGAGTTATCTCTGGACGAGTCTTTACTATTATTCCGTGGGCGGCTTTCATTCAGAACATATATGAAAAATAAAAAAACAAAATACGGTATCAAATTTTATGAACTTTGTTCTTATGACGGATATGTGTTGAATGTAGACATTTATAAGGGTCCGGGGGAAGAGGTGCCAGATGAAAATATGACAAACCTGGAACGTCTCGTTTTAACACTAATGCAACCTTACGTAAATAAGGGATACCATCTTTTCATGGACAATTTCTATAATAGTATTACACTTGCCAACAGATTGTTGCAGAATCAGACACACGTAACAGGTACTCTACGCTCTAATAGACGAGGAAACCCTAAAGTAGTTGTAAGTAAACGTCTTCGAAAAGGATATCACATCTGGAAACGTCGAGGAAAGGTTTACATCTCGAAGTGGAAGGACAAGAGTGATGTTTTTTGCCTAACAACTGCTCATCGTCCTGCTTTAGCAGAGGCCAAAAATCGACACAACCAAATACGAATAAAACCAGTGGAAATTATTGAAATAAATTCATGTCTGGTATTGATCGCTCCGATCAAATGATTTCATATTATTCTTGTCCCAGAAAGACGATTAACTGGTATAAAAAAGTTATTTTCCACTTACTGGATATAACAGTTTGGAATTCCTATTTTTTGTACACAAAAGTGACACAACAAAAAATAAGATATATAGAATACAAAGAAGCTCTTATTAGATCACTACTAGGTATTGACAAGAACCTGAAGGATGGCCGTTTCCTTGTCAAGCTGAATCCAATACACCAACCTAGTGACCATTCAAGACCTCATTTTACTCATGCTGCTCGTACATCCCAACACTTCCAAGAATTAATACCAAGGCCAGACAACTATAGTAGAAAGTTCTATTACCTACGATGTAAACAGTGTTCACAAGACAAGAAGAGGACGGAAACGCATTGGAGGTGTAAGACATGCCAGGACACTCCACGCCTTTGCGCTGGACCGTGCTTTGAAAGGTGGCATATAGAAAGAAACTGATTTATTTTGTTTAATAATTACTTTTTATAATGTTCTGAAAATTTAATAAAACCATTTTGTGTAACATTACGTCGACCGATTACAGCCGTCTTGTCCCATCATACATAATATATTTGCCTGATGGGACAGTGACGGTTGTTACCGTCATAGTTTTATTCGGCTTAAGTTATTGATAATCGGCAGGTTTATCTGACATGATCTTGGGTGATGGATCTAGTGTTAATATTATGTTGAATATAATTTTTATAAGTATTTTTATATTTCATATATTTTAAGGTGCTTTTTACGTAGAATTCTCTTATTGATAGAGCTCCACTCTCAGTGAATAAGCTTTCAGATGAATATCTTTTTGGTTTTTTATTTATTATCTTGAGAATATATTTTTGTGTTAGTGTTAAATTCTGTAATATATTACCACACGTACTTCCCCAAATTTTTTAACCATAGTTTATGCCAGATTCAACTAAAGCTTGATATATAGTTTTTAGCAGTTTTTTTGTCATAAATTCCCTTAATTGGTAAAACTTATGTATTGTTTTCCTAATTTTCTTAGTTATGTATTGAACTTGAATATCATATTTAAAATTTTGGTCAATATAAACACCTAGATATTTTATATTTGATGCTGAGTTTATAGTGTTTGTGCAGTTGCATATTGTATCCTTATTAAAGCATTGGTATGTATGTATTTTAATATCAGGTTGGATATCAATATTATTATTATTACTTATTGAAAATGGTACAAAATATGTTTTGCTTTCATTTAGGGTTAGAAGGTTTTGATCCATCAAGAATTTAACTAATGTCATATATTTTTCTGCTAGTCGATATGTATCTGTCCATGTTTTAGCTTTAATTAATATAACTGAGTCATCTGCATAACAGATAATGAGGCCATTTTTTTCTGGCAATATCTTTGTAAGGTAGTTAATGTAAATTGAAAATAATAGAGGTGCAAGGACCGTGCCCTGAGGCAGACCCAATTCTACTTTTTTCTTACAGCTTACATTGTTACCGATTTTTGTTTGTTGTGTTCGACCATTGAGGTATGAATCAAATAGTTTCCATTCAGCTCCTCTAATTCCAATATTCTCAAGTTTTTTTAGCAGAATTGGGTGCGCCACAGTGTCAAAGGTTCTTGCAAGGCCAATAAAGATACCAATGGTTTTGTAACCATCATTGAAATTTTTTGTTATATTTTCAGTCAGGTGTAGGATGGCATCTTCAGTGCTCATCTTACTACGAAACCCAAACTGTGTTTCGGATAATACATTATTTTCTTCTAGTTGGTTGTTAAGTCTTAGTTTTATACATTTTTCTAGCAGCTTATTTATTGTGCTGGTTATTTCAATTGGTCGATAATTTTCTTTATTTTACATGTCTCCAGCTTTGTATACTGGTGTTATTATAGAGTTTTTTAGAATACTAGGATAGGTACCTGTCGTAAATACAAGATTTATGATATGTAAGAGGGGTTTAATTAGGGTCAGATGATTATCTTTTATAATTAATGCTGATATATTATCTGAGTAGCATGATATTTTATTTTTTAATGTACCAATCTGTAATATTAAGTCGTTTTTTGTAAATTTTTGAAATTTTGCTGTTTTTTGTAAACTGGGCTCCTGAAATTCATAATTATTTTTTAAAATCTTTTTACTAAGGTTGATGCCCATGTCACAGTAATAATTTAAGAAGATGTTTGAAATTTCTCTGTTATCGGTTATTTCTTGTTTATTTTCTATTAAAGAGTTAATATCGTTTTTTTGTGTTATATCGTTTGTGGCCTCCCGTACTACGTCCCATACCTTTTTTAAGTTATTTATATTTTTGTTAAGTTTATTTTTATAATAGGAATATTTTGAAATCTTTATTAATTTTGTTAAATGGTTTCTATAAGTTCTAAATCTATTTAAAGCAAGTTCATTTAGGGGATCTTGAAGGGTATCCTTTTTTAGTTTATCACGTCTTTTTATAGAGTTAATAATACCTTGAGTGATCCAGGGCTTTTTCTTCTTTATTAGGGGAATAGATTTATAACTAGTAGCATTTTCAATAATTGATATTAGTATTTGAATAAAGTTATTACTGCACAACTCTCATTACAGTTTAAAATGTCATCCCAGTTATAGTTTTCTAGGGAGTTTGAGACTTTAGTTTGATCAATTGACTTCTTTTTTAATGGCTGATTTGATAGTTGTATGCATGTGTTTTCAAATTGTAAACTTAACACTATTGGAAAATGATCAGTTAACCCACTCTTTATAACATAAGATTTAGCCATTATGCTTTTGTTATTTTTTAGAAAAAAGTGATCAATACAGCTTTTTGTTTCTCCTGAAATTCTAGTAGGTGTATTTATTTGATTTATATATCCGTGATGATTTAAACAATTTAGATATTCACTCAAAGAGTTTGTTATTTTGTTATCCAGGATATGAATATTGATATCCCGCAAAATATCTCAATTGGGTATTTAGTATAATTCTCTGTGAGGAGGAGCTTTAGGTTATCTACAAAGTCTAATTTATTTAGACACGGTGAGTTATAAATAGTAATTAAACCAATTTTAGTTTTATTTTTAGTGAAAGTGATTCTTAAAAACTTTGAGAAATTTATAGTAAAAATTTCAGATTTAGGTAAAAGACTACTTTTTATTAAAACTATGCTGCCGTCACATTTATTTAATCTACGTTCATTATAGAATATTTCGAAACCATTTAATTTGAAGTCGTTTAGGTTACAAATTTTGTTTGTTTCTGATAATACGATAATATCGAACTTACAGTTATTATCTGTCTCCAGATATGCCTGTAAGTCCTCAAAATGGGCATAAATGCTGGAAATATTCAAGTGGATAATGTTTAAAAAGTTATTACCTAGAACCTTCATATCACTCAACTGGTCGTAAACATCTGCATCAATCCTATTTTGATAGTCATCAAAAAGATTATTACAATCCATTTTAATAACCTAAACAAGATTATAACTAAAATAAATAGAAGATAATAGTAAAAAATGTTTTTCATTTTTTCAGTTTATTTATATCTTCTTCTGTCATAATTCTTATTATGTTACTTTCTTCTTTTTCTCTAACAAATATATTTCCCGCCTTCGCCCAGATGAATTTAAAACTTTCTTTTTTCAAGTCTCTTGCTTTATTGTACAATATTTTCTGTTCTTTGCTCATGTCTTCATTGAAATATATATTTGTGTCCTCTCCATCTATTCCACATTGCTCTGTGCTTATTTTACCTTTTGCTCTCCGTTCTTGTAGAAAGTTGTTTTGTTTTCCATAGTATTAAATTCGATTAGTATGGGAGAGTTTGAAGTTTTAAAATTTGTAAGTTTTATTTTACAATTTTCTTCATCTATATTGGGAGCTACATATTGAATTGCTTTTTTGGCCTTCTTTTTGACATTTTCAATCCATGACGTACCATTCTCTTCCACGTTGTACTTAATTCCCACCACAATTAGGTTATTTTTTCGTTTCTCATTGTTTTTAGCCTCCAGAGAGGTTTTGATCTTGTTAATTTCGTTCTTTATGGTTTCATTCTCTCGTTTAAGTTTAATTAACTCTTCATCTATTAAGCCATTTCTGACTTTTTGCTCCTCAAAACATTCGGAGTAATAAGTGAGGTCTTTTCTGTAGTCTCTCATTTCTCTTCTCATATCTTGTAGGACTATCATTAGATCATCCAGAGTTAAAGCAGAATTTTTCTTATCCCCATTTTTACTTCCACTTGGGGTTTTCCGAGGGCTGTTGCTATGATTATTTTTTGTTTGTAGGTTTTGCACACATTTTTTGTTTAGTTTTTGCATTACTTGAAAGTCTATTTGTTTTATATCTGCGCACGCCAAGTGAAAAAATTTTGCACAACAATCCGCGTTCTGGTTACATTGTAAAGTGTCAGGTGCTTTTGTATTAACATTAGTATTGCATCTTCCCCACATATCAACGATACTCCTTTTCTAGGTCTCGTCATTTTCTCTTGTTTAGTTCAAGAGAGAAATCGGATTCCTTTTTATTTAGAAACAAAGTTTTGTTGATTTTATTACGATTGATTTAGGTTATGATCTTCTTTTCTTTTTGCGTGGCCTGTGTACAGGTTAGTGACGTGGCCGTATAGTCCTTTGTCTTTACGAAGTTGGTCGTTTTTGCACGTACGTCTGTACTTATTTCTGGATTCCTAACCTCAAATCGAGAACGTGCAATTTTGTATTTGGATTTTCTTTTAAGTGCAATGGATTCCGACCGTTATTTTACGCTTATTCCAAAACTGACACACTAGTTTTTAATTTGACACACTTTTTGCAAATGTATCTGCTGATTTTCCTGGTTATTTTTACAATTTTTGTTAGATTTTACACTCAAAGACCACTTTAAAGTATCTTTCAAAACCCCCTCTTCATTACATAACTTATTTGTTCATAATAAAGATAAATTAGATCCCTTTGACTTATCTGGAATTTATAAATTAACTTGTAAATCTTGCCATTCTTTCTATGTGGGACGCACATTTCGAAATTTCAAGATCCGTTTAAAAGAACATTTACGTTGTCTTAACCAAAATACAACAGGTTTTTCACATTTTGCCAACCACCTACTGGACTCAAATCACGACTTCGATTCAACTGAAGGTTTCGAAATCCTTCATAGTTCCTACAATAGATTTACTCTTAATAGCTTCGAAAACCTCGAGATATTGAGACATTTAAAATTAAATCCTGTTGGTTGCTTAAATGCCCAGATATTGTCAGAAACTCCTCCTGTTTTCTCAACACTAATCTAAATTTATCGTTCTAACTTCCTTTTTAACCTCCCCCCTTTATTTCTATTCACATATCTTCTTGCAAGGGGTACATTTCAGTAAGTAATTTTTATATTTTTTATATTTTTTCCCATAAGAAACCAACGAGCACGTGTAAAGATTAGGTTAGATTGTCTGATATCCACATGCGTCATTTTCTTATTTTATTCTTCAGTTGCTTCACAACAGTTAACCCAGTCATTTCTTCTTCTTTCTTCTTCCTACAACATCACATACACTTGGTGATTGGTTCATGGCCCAAATCTTATATAATAGATAATAAATAATTCTTCACTCATAGTTTACATCTTATTAACTATACCCTGTCATAAGTTTACCCAAGAATTTTTTCGTTATAATACTTACCACCACCTGTAGAGGCCTTAACTTGACAGGTCTCCTTTCAAAAAATGTTAGTTTTTTTGAAAAGCAACAATGTTTAAAATAGGCCTTATCTTTTAATCTGTTTAATGTATGTGATTTGTTTTTGTATAGTCTTGAATATTTTAAATTTTCACTATAATTGACTAATATTTGTTTTATCAAATATTTTTAACTTTTTATTACGTGTAAATCGGTTCATTTTACAATTTATTTCAACCCAAAATTGATGAAACTTGTTTTTGTAGTATTCCCTAGTGGATGGAGAGTATGGTGAGTTTTCTCTTTTTTATTATTTTATATATCGTTTTGTTTCCAAGTTAACACACCTTACACCACATATTCTCCTTTCCACTAGGCGAGCCTGAAGATGAAGTGATGACATTTCGAAACCGGTCGCACTCAATGTTTTGTTAAACAATTAAACATTGACTTTCCTTGTGAGATATAAAGGACTTTTTCTCACCCTTCACCTTAAAATTACCTCAACTCACACATGGCTACCCCCCTTGTCAATGAAATAATTTAGTTTCTGCAGCTAAAACTTCTTCAACGTCCAAACTTCCTATTCTTTTATTTTTCCTATTTCGACAATTAAAAATAAATCTATTAATCTAACAATTTTCTCAAATTTTGAAAAGTATCTATAATACCAGTCATCGGCTAATGTATCATTAAACAAAGAAATTATCTCACTCCTCTTCTCTGTATAAACTAGATCTTCATTGCATAAAAACTGCTGAGATGGCCAGCTTTCTTCACTTTTATATAGCCAAGCTGGTCCAATCCACCAATTAGATTTTAATAAAGCTTTAGGACTACACCCGCGGGAAGGTATATCTGCTGGATTCAATTCTCCCGGAACATAGTTCCAAAAATGTTTATGAGTCAATTTTCGAATTTCTTCTACTCGATTCCACACGAATGGTTTCCATATTTCCTCCCTCTTTATTCATGATAAAACGGTAGTAGAATCTGTCCACCAATATATTAATATATTTTTATCAAAATTCTCTTTTACAGCTTGTGATAGCCTAGCTCCAATTGTTGCGGCCATCAACTCTAAACGGGGAATTGTAACCCTTTTAATTGGTGATACCCTCGCTTTTGCTTGAAGTAAATGCACATAAACTGTGCTGTCAGTTACGGATCTTAAAAATATTACACAAGCATAAGCATTTTGACATGCACCACAGAAAACATGTAAACTCAAATTTTCAGAATATGGAGATATATTTAGCCATCGTGGAATTGTTAACCTTTTCAAACAAGACAATTCATTCAACCATCGCAAAAATTCTGTTTTGATATCGTCCTGAATTTCAACATCCCATCCTATCTTCATCTTCCAAATTTTTTGTAATAACATTTTCGGACACAAAGAAACTGGACAAGAAAATCCAATAGGATCAAAAATGTTTTGAGCATAAGATAACATTTTACGTTTCGTCACTTTATTTGATATGTTATCCTTAAAACAATCATTGTTAATTAGCAGGGCATCTTCTCTTTTATCCCAATTTAATCCTAAAACTGGAATAACATTTTCGATATCGTCTTCATCTTGATCAACCCTCGTATGCTCCCAACATCTTAAATCAAACATTCCTTCAGACATCATATCAGTTGATTCTTTTATAAATTGGTGCAAATCTTCAATACTATCAACACTTGTCACGGAGTTGTCAACATAGAAACTTTTGGCAAGTTTTGAAATTATCCACGGAGTAAACAAATATGAATGATCTATACTCTCGTTCATCTTTTTTTTCAAATGGTAGTCAATCACGGCACATAACAGAAATGGGCTGCAAGTTGCTCCAAAGACGACTCTAGCATGTCTGTAAACTTTAATTTCGTTATTCTCACCATACCAAAAAAATCGCAAAAAGTCTCTATCATAGTGCGACAAACTTATCTGCAGAAAAGCTCTTCTTATATCTGATACAACTCCATATCTTTGTAATCTAAATCTTATCATAATTAAAGGTATCAACTCTATTAAATTTAATCCTTTATCTAAACATTGGTTTAATGAAGGTTGCTTTTTCTGGTGGACTGAGGCATCAAAAACGGGACGAATCTTTGTAGTCTTACTACTTAATTTAACTACATGTCTGTGAGGTAGGTAGTGTCCTTTGGTTTCTGCTAAGTCGTTGAGTGGTACTTCCTCAATAATATTTTCTTGTAGCCATTCTCTAAAGACTTGGCTGTAATCATCAAAATATCCTTCACGCTTCAATTTTTCGGTAACAGTTTCTAATCTTTTTCTAGCTATATCTTCATAAGTGGGTAACGGGGGATGTCCTTGCAACCATGGCATATTTACTTCATACCTTCCTTCTGAATTTATAGAAACAGTTTCAAGAAAATGTTTTTTAACTGCTATTTCTACTTGCTCTCTTGTTTTCTTTTCAGCCGGATCTTTTATACCCAAGGTTTCCAAGCTCCACAGATCCGAAATTTCTTTATACGCCGAAAACAATGAAGTAACTATCATGTTATTTGATAAGGAACCACCAAAAACTTTTCCCATTAATGTCCACCCTAGTAAAGTCTCTACAGCTACTAAACCACAGTCTAGTTTATACTGTTTGCCCAGTTATTAATTTTCCAGCAATGTCAGCTCCTATTAATATATTTACAGGTTCAGGATTTCTGTCACTAATTTCAATGCCTAAACTTTCGAGTTCTTTTATCCAAGGTCCTTCTTTCACATGATTGATACCATTACATATAACTTCTTGATCTAGAACTTCAAAATTACATGAATAACTATCATTTACACTGTTCAGCCAAATCCTATATCTTATATGTTTAATGTTCTCTGAATATACACCACCAAATAAAGCGTGCATTATAACGTCTTCACCTAGAGGAACACATTGCATTGTAGACGCTAAAGATTTGCTAATATAGCTTCTTTGGGACCCCGTGTCTATTATAGCTCGTGCGTATTGATAACAATTATTAGGACCCATAATTTTTACTTTTAGAGTCAGCAGGAATACTTCACAATGTGTGCTATTTGATAGAGTTTCACTTGGTGGAAGATCAATTTGCTTTTTATTTTCATGTACGTTATTTTCTTTCTTATCATTCTCAGGACACATAAGATTCACGTGGCGTTTATTACAGATATTACAGTGGATTCTTACGTGACAATTTCTAGATACATGTCCAAATTTTAGACATATGAAACAGCACCTTTTATCTTTTAAAATTCTCGTTTTTTCTTCATATGAAAACTTTTTGGCATTCGTGTGAACATTTGGGTGAACTTTTATGATTTATTAGTCCTGACGCAGTAGGTACACTTTCTTCTTGACAAAACATATATCTCTTCTTCAATTTATTATTTCCGCCTTTAATATTAAAACCAAAAGCGGCCATCAATATTCTTTCTTCGCTCTCGACTTCTCGTCTTAAAAACTCCATATTATTTAGTCGATCTTTTAATGAAGAATCGCAGTTGTATAAACTACTTCTTTGCCAAGCTCTCAAAAATTCCTTTGGTAAACAAGACTCTACCAACGGAAACAACAGAGCTGCACATGTATCCGAAGTAACGCCTAATGTATCAAGTGCTCTTAACTGTGTTTCCATTTTATCATAAAGATCTGCAAGTTTTACCTCCTTATTTAAATTATTAAGTATAAGGGAAAGTAGTTCTCTAACATAGACTTCTATTAAGAGATCTGGTCTACCAAAACGAGATGTGAGGCTATCGATAGCTTTGGAATAGTTATTACTAGTAGGAGGAAAGCTATCTATTATTTGTCTTGCTCTGGTTTTAGGGGCTGTAGCTTGAATTAGGTATTGAAACTTGTCCTCTTCATCAATTTCTTGATCTTCATGTATGCGACGAAATTGGCTCCAAAACGACAACCAGTCTTTTACGTCTCCACCGAATTTTTTAAATTCGATCTTCGGCAAGTTTAACTTATTTTGACCACGAACGGTATCTCCACTGATACTCATAACATCAGCTTTATCAGATATTCTCTTATTCAACATTGCTTCGTAAGAAACTTTAATAAAATTATACTTAGTAAGATATTCTTCCGATGTTTCAAGCTCTGTAACAATATCATCTTCGTTTGAACTGATGTTTAGTAAATGATCATACATTTGTTGATCTAATTCTTTAATGGAGTTAAATCTTTGATCAAAATTTCTTATATTTACTTCTAATTGTATCATATCTGGTTTAGATTGGAACAATAACTCATGAAGATTATTATACAACTTTGTAAATGCACGTCGTTGGCCCATACGGGCTTTCTTAATCCTTTCCATCCTCGAAGTTCAACAGATCGTGTCCTGTCACGGTCGCCAAATGTGTTAAATTTGACCTGTTTGGACTGCTGGAATCTTACAGATTTCAGCTAATTGAAAGGATTCTATTTAAACCTTAACAATAAAATATATAACGTCTTCCAATATAATATATTACATTACGAGTGTGGAAAATCACTTTTCACACAAGTGATGTACAATATTTTTCCTACGACCACAAAATAATTTCATCAAAAAATGTAAAACCAGATTATTATAATAATTAAAATGTATTTAAAAAAATAATCAACAATAATCGTATTTATTAAATTTTCATAATTTCTAAACAAATAAAAAAAAAAAAAATAAAAAAAAAATAAAAAATAAAAAAAAAATTCTGGCACAGCCAGGATTCGATCGCGGTCGTTGGACGGTCTCAAATTGCAAAGTTGATGCTCTAACCAACTGAGCTAACAGGCCTTACGGTAATTGATTGATCTAATCGCTTATGTGTTTAACCAGAATAAAAAGCAAATATATCTTAGTTATTTTAAAATTATTTTAAAAATAGTTGTTAAAGATAAATATCTAGGATCTAATTTACAATAATTTAACAATCATATCGATTTTAGTATTAATATGGACATTACATAGATCAAAATAGAAATTATGTGTTTGACATTTTCTGACAGCTACTGCGGAAAGTAGCATATTCTCACTTGGGTGGAAAGTAAATTCTTATTCATACGCGTGTGATATAGGGCACTTTCCATAGGTCTATATAGTGTGATATGTGTCACTTTCCTAAGTGGTCGTAGGAAAAAGATATTTTATTGACAACTAATCTTTTTTATATATGACATTTTACAACTTTCAAAACTAAAAAAAATATATCATACAAGGGGCACTAAAATTTTATTTGAATATTTCCAACATATACCAATCAGTATTGGCACTCTGAGGCGGCACGTTTGATCTTTAAAAGTAGAAATTTTAGTTCACTTGACGTTTTCGGGATATGAAAAGTTTTCTTTACACGGACTTGGTATACATGATACATGGTTAATTGAATTTTTGTTCTGCTGCTTTTCAAATTCGTGTGTATGAGGGAGATGTGAGATACCTTTATAGACAACGGTTGAACAACTTAGACCCATATTTATAAACAAAACTCAGCTGAGTCGGACTTGGGTAAGTCGTCCTTGAACTAAAATCGAAGTTCGGTTATATCGCGTGAATTTAGAGATGGGTAGTAACAAATCCGTAAATAAACATAACAGTTACAGATTTGCTAATAGCCATCTCTAAATTCCAGTGTAACACCGAAACCACCTCGAACTATAGAGACGTTGTAACTGAACTTCGATTTTAGTTCAAGGACGACTTACTCAAGTCCGACTCACGTAAGTTCTGTTTATAAATACGGGCCTTAATTACTTTGAAGAAGAAAATAGATTAGATATCAGGGCAGTCTTCGCAAATGTAAGAAGGACAGAACCGTTTTAAATTTTTTTATATATGTGAAATATTACTTTTTGGTGAAAAGTTTAATTACTTTGTTCAAAATATAACGTTAGTTTGTCAAGGGAAATATATAAGACACAAGGTTAGAGTAACAAAATAGAGGTATTGCTTTATTTCTTAAGAATTACTCTAATCTAAAACTTTTCTAGTATATTGTAAAAAATTATTCTATACGTTATTTAGGTACTGCAAAATCTATAGGAAAGTATGTAGTTTTAAATTTAAAAATTTGTAACGGAGACATACAGGGTGTTAAAAAAAAAGTGTCACAAAATGAAATGGTGAATAGTATGACCCAAAATAAGCAGAAAAGTCTTAATAAATATATGACCGCAAATTAACGGTTTCGGAGATACGGACCATTTTGTGTTTATAACAATTTATTATTATTATAAAAAAACAATGATATTTATAAACAATCAATAACAACATAGAGTTAAATGAGATGTTCAAAGTGCCCTCCCTCCATTTCAATGCATTGCCATTTGCACGACCGTACATAAAATGCATGTCAGCTAATTCAATATTAGTGTAAACAGGCATAACGAAAATTTATAAAATTATTCACCCACAACAAAATAATAACTGCAAATAGTATCTATGAAAAAACATCGGTAGACTCCGATAAGAAAAGCAAGTTTTTGAGAATGAAAAAAGATAATCAAAAAATGATACAAAACACTCCGAAACACTCTGAAACCATTCATTTGCGGACATATGTTTATTAAGACTTTTCTGCATATTTTGGCCCATACTACCCCCCGTTTTATTTTGTGACACTTTTTTAAACACCCTGTATTTAGTGTAGTTTTTTTAAAAATATATATACTCAGTGACTTGTTTTTGTGAATGAGTTCAAGTATGGCAGACTAAAATCGTTATTTTTTATTATGAATTAATTTGAATTTATTTTAAAATGGGAACTATATGTATATGGTTTTCGTAGTTTTTACACTTATGATAAAAATATCAAAGTTATGTATATGCCATTTACTACACACAGCAAATTCATAGACACAATACATATTACTATTTGACATTCTTGTAAAACCACTAATTTAAAATTGACTTTAAACTAAGTGACTACACACAGAATTGTTTGAAAGCAGCCATAAGATATAATTTATTTATTGGATACTATAAAAAAATTAATAGTAATAGTATGTAGAGTTAAGTAACAAGAAATTTAAGACCAAAAACTAAACAAACCTTTATATCTAGAGAACTTAATTTAGTACAGTCCTCAACTTTCTTAGGCTAACATTAAATATATCTATTTGGATCTCGCTAAGAAACTCATTGGTAACAGCCATCATCTTGTTAAAAGGAGATATACTACTTGGATCTAAATCAAATAATTTTTTGTTACTTTGGTTTCTTAGATTAATCTTTGGCGCATTAACATTTATTGTATAGTCAATCAATTCACAATCTTTGTACTTAAAATAGAGTACAAAATATATCACAGCCTGTTGCTTTCTTCTTTGTAAAAGAGATTTAATCTTAAAACTATTGAGCATAGTTTTATACGAGATCTTAGGTATAAGGGTACAAGTATTTTTTATGACATAAAGGTACCGTAAAAATATTTTTTGTACTTTTTAAATATGATCAATTTGTGTGGCTTCCAAGGGCATCCATATTTGTGAAACATACTCAAGATGGAGTCTTAATCCTAAATTTTTTAGTATTTCTGATTTAAAAACCTAATGCTTTTATTGCTTTTTTAGTTATGTGTAAAAATGGTTATTGAACTTCAAATTAGACTGAAATACAACTCCCAAATCCTTTACCTCATATTCACGATTTAATGTGACATCACAGGTCTTATTTCTAATGTAAAACATTAAGAGGCTATGGATCCTTACAACTTAAAATATACGGATAAAAAGTGATGATTTTTATTTACAACTATAATAAGAACCCATTAAAAAGATTAAGAGCAATATAACATTTCAACAAATTCCTATAGGTACACATATTTTTGATACCTGATAATTAGAGGGCGGAATATATGCATCAAAATATAACAAAATAGGCGCATATATATGCATCGTTTTTACCAAAAATATGCAGTTATTTTGTCCAATTATGCCTAAATATGCAAATGCATATTTGTTAAAAATACTTAAAAAAAAGTAGGGGTGGGTAGCTCAGTGGTTAGTGCGTTGGCCTGTGGACTTAGGGGTCCCGGGTTCAAATTCCAGCCGGGACGCGATTTTTTAAATTAATTAATTTATTTAAAAATTAATTCTGATGCCTAGCGAATATTTCCACTTGACCATTCACTGTTGGGTTCTAATTAACATTACTGTTCCTAATTTGGTACGCTATCAAAGCCACAAAGCATGTATCTTCTAGAGACCCCACGCCAATGTTAAACTTTTAAACAAAATTAGCGCCACCTTGTGTTTGGAGCTGGAACTAAAATGACAATTGACAGATGGCGGTAAATTCAAATTGTAATTTTTAGGAGTAGGTAGTAGTTTTAAATTAAATTTTAAATGATTTCCACATAAATTATTTTATAAAATAAAGTATGGAACTAGTAAGTTCGAAACTTTTATTTTACAAAATAATTTAGGTCAATTATACCAAATTTGAAGAATTAATTTGTTATGAGGGGTCTAATGTGGAGAGTTGGTTCTGCATATTTTTATTAAATAAATATAAGATATATCAATAAATAATAAAATAGAAGATTCTTAAAACATGTTTATTAATAACTTAAATAAATATTATTAGATAAAAATAAATACAAATAATAATAATAATAATAATAATACATATTTAACGAATACTTACTTGGAGCAAATAGATATATAATCTCAAATCTTTAAAATATCTATTAATAATTTAAATGTGAAGTAGAGACTAGGATATTACATTTTATTAACACTAAAGTTATATATTTTATAATGTCTTTTTAACTGAGGACAAATGTAATATAGGTATTGTATTAAAAGGTGAATCCTTTTAACTATTCATTCAATGATAAATAGGTATTTTCCTTCCAAATACAGATGGTGGTATTACTCCTCTTATGTGAAAAATGATTTCGGAATCTAGTCCAGTGATAAATTGATTATCAATTAGTTGTTGTCCCCGTTTGTCTTTTTATGATGCAGATGCATGGTGAATCAATGAAGTTTTTCTCGAAGTTTTCAACGTAGCACCAAAATTATTGCAAAACACAGTAGGAAATAAAAAAGCGAAACATCACAATTTTGCAAATAACTAAGACGAAACTATAAACAGAAACTAAAAGCCAAAGCCAACAAAAAATCACTAAAATCAGACGGAAAAATGAAACTAACCAAGAACATAAATAAATACACGTCACATCTTTGGAGTCTTTGGTTAAGTTTTTCTCCCATAAGGCTTAAAAATGGAGTAAGAAATCATAATTTCACCAGTAGCCCCATGTAGAGTTTGGAGCAAATAGCATAAAAAATGTCAGTTGTCGGTTTTGACCTTGGTCATTCACGTGGAACCTCTATGTGCTTTGTGATCAAAGCCATTACACGAAAAAAAAAAAAACAAAAGAAAATATGTAATATAAAAATTTATTTAAAACAAACGAAACACAAAAACTAGTAGAAGTTAAGTATAGAATAGTATAAAAATATTAAATAGTAATATTATAATAGGAATTTATAATTAAATATTTTTCGAAATTTTCTATTAAAAATTTTTGTCTTCTGTCTGTAAAAATGTTTTGATATAGAAAAGGTCCTTTCAACATCTACCGAAGTAATAGGACAATACCGTAATTTTGGAAGTAATGTACAGGGCCAACGTAAAACTTCTTTGGAAAATTTTCCCTCAAAAATGTTTTTCACTTCCCTTATTTCATTGAACCCTTCATTCTTTAATAAAGTTGTATTTAATTTTTTTCTAATCTTAAGGCCTATGGCACCAGGAACATTGTTACATTTATCGGAAACTGTTGCAATAAAATTTGTTGATTCGATTAAACTTAAATTTTTCTTTTTCAATGAAGTTATTACATCAGGTAAAAAACTAAAATTAACCTTTATAAACACAAGTTGCTTAGGCACAAGGGGATTTTTTTAACAATTCTTTACTTTGCACTACACATTGTGAATTGTCTTCTATATCCAAAATTAAATCCTTAATTGCTTCAAAATTTTCTGCATAGAATATAGCTGCTTTAATCCATGTCCCCCATCGCGTAATTACGGGTTCCGGGGGCAAACACACCCCTACCATTCTCTCTTTATACAACTGCACTCTTAAAGGGGCATTTAAAAATATTTTTTTCACATTCGAAATTAGCTTGTTAACCAAGGGATATTCTGTTCTCACAGTTTCTGCAAC
The DNA here is from genome assembly GCA_927349885.1 of Psylliodes chrysocephalus. NCBI lineage: Eukaryota > Metazoa > Arthropoda > Insecta > Coleoptera > Chrysomelidae > Psylliodes > Psylliodes chrysocephalus. The sequence continues at coordinate 638,302 of OV651815.1, forward strand.
TAAGTTTATTCCATGCAGAAGACGTGGACCATATTTGGATAAAATATTTTTAAGTTTTGCTCTACTTTTATCATATATGGTGCTGCGTCAGACAAAAACACTAAGAACTCTGAGGGAATTTGATTTGGTAAAAAAAATTCTGCTAGAGATTGTTGAATAAATCGGGTAACAGTTGTATTGTTAGTTTTTTCTAACTGTTTTGATGCAATTAAATATGATGTACCTGGTTCATTTTCTTTTAAGGCTTCAATCATAAGATGTACCATATATCTTCCACAAGCATCTTTGCTTTCATCAACAATGATGTAAAAATTGCTATCATCCAGTAAAAGTTTAATTTCTTCTATTACATTTATTAGCATATACATTTTTTTTTCTGAGTGTAGATTATCAGTGATAATCAATAAATAATATATTTTTTGGAGTAGCAACAGGTTTATTAATACACAACTATTATTTTGTTACAAATACTTATAATATTTATAATTAACATAATAGTTGATATAAGTCCTTTAAAAATAATATATTTTGATTTAATTGTTGAATTTATACATGAGCAATTTTCCTTGTAGCATTGTTTACATTTTGCAGAGAAATATTGTATTCTGCTTTTAGCTGATGAATCATGTCCTCAAATAAAACGAGCAATAATAAGGATAAAACACACACTGAAGTGTATTTGGGGTATTTTTGATCTAAATCCACTATCAAAATAATAAATTTTCCGTTTTTAAGCTGTGAATGTATTACAAAAACTACTTCGATAAAATGTAAACAAAAGTTTATATTTGTGTACGAAATATGGGTTGCCTGCGCATGGTAGCGAGTTTTTAACCGGATTTATGACAAGTGATAGGTTATATCCCGAAAACGTCAGCGCAGTAAAAGCTGCGCTTCTTTTTCCCGCCCAGGGCCTGGTTTGTCTTTGCGTGCATCGTTTAGTTCAGTTTTTAATATTGTATGTTTTGTCTAAGTTAGTCATAAATGTGTTGAAAGTCACGAGGTACTGTACGAAATTGGTGCAGTTTCGGATTAGGGAATTGAGTTCTCGAACGGCTAGAGTAAGTTCTGCTATATTTACCATTGAGTTAAGCTCCACAAATTCTTGATTAAGAGCGAAGATATCGTCAATCGCGTCTGTAGGTTGATTTACCATATTAGGTTGTCTACGGTTTTGATTTTGTTTTTGCGAGTATGCCTGTTTACTATTGTTGGGTAATGGTGGAAACTCTTCTGAGGGTTGAAATTTGTTTTTTCTTTGATTTTTCCATGCGTTTACCGAGGTGGCGGCGCTTATATGTATTTCTTTGGTGGTACTTGTAGAATTTTTCTCTCTTTCATCCTTTTGGTTCGGTCTAAATACGCCTTGCACTGCGTATAGTTCGCGGGATGATCCCCGAGGCAATTTGCGCATGTTGCTGCCGTTTCCCAGGTTTTCACACACGTGTTAGTAAGGTGGTCACCGGCGCACTTTAGGCACTTTGGGGGCCGTCCGCAATTTGAAGTAACATGTCCCCATGCTTGGCACCTATGGCATTGTATGATGCTTTTCGTAGATCGCCTTAGTTCCCAGGTTACCCGGGTGTTCTCTATTACCCTAACATTCCTGTTAATGTAATCTAGGGTAATTGCAGGGTCTGTCACAACGAGGTATAGTGGTCTATGCTTCGTGTTCATTTTAAATTTCTCTAGGGGTGATTTCATATGAGGCTATTAAATCTTCTTCAATATGTTCTTTATCGATCCCTTTTGCCATTCATCTGAGAACAAATGCGTGTGTCTTATCTGATTTGTTCGTGTAAGTGTAATGCGGTATTTTTGCATCCTTAATGCTGACTAAAATGATATATAATCTTCCTGTTCCTCAGTAAAAATTATGGTGGTAGCATTTGTATATTTGATTATTTGCCTTTTATTATTTCCTTTATGTCACTTGTCAGGGTTTCATGGTTGTCAGTGCGTCCGCCTACTACAATGGGCGGTATGTTATTTTTTTGTTGATTTGTTGCGTCGTTTCAACTTTCTTAGTGGCTTGGGGTGGCTTTACCTTTTACAATGGGCACTTCGTTTGTTTGCATTTCAAGTTCGCTGTCGCTGTCACTTATAGCTTCAAACCTGTTTTTTGTAGGTATAGTGCATTACGTTCAAGAAGTTTAACAAAGTTTGTTTTTTAAAAACCTCTTCTTCCTCATTATCTGAGCTGACGTTGCTTTTTGTAGATAGGGGAGATAGATTTTTCCTTTTTGGCAGGAGTTTCGATGTGATTGGGGGTTTAGATTGGGGTTTATGTGAGGGACTATTCCCTATTTGTCTGGCCAGAGATACTGGGGGTATCTGTGGTGGTTTAGGTGTCGGCGGAACCTGGGGAGGTAAACTCTGTGAAGTTTGGAGGGTTGCAGGGAATTGAATTTTTTCAGGAATCTGGAAGGGTTCTGTCGGTTGGGGGATCTTAAAGCCTGTCATTCTCCCTGTGTTTTGCAGATTTTTCGGTGCACTATTTCTCTACTCTTCAATGGAGCTTGTGATGTTTGTATCAGTTCCGAAGTTTAACACTCTCGCTGTCACTGATGGTGGCATTGCTATTGTTTTGTATGCCGATTCGAAACTCGCGATACTAGCTTCGTTTTTATCAGGATTATCAAATTTACTGTTTTTATTCACATTATCTCACACTGCGTTTTTGGGGTTTACCGGCATTTCGATCGGCACTTCATTAGGCGGAAGGTTTGAATTTCCCGCACTTTCATATTAGAGTGTAACGTCCTCACTATCTGGTGATTGTTCCTGGGTTGCTGGGAGGTCATCATAGAGCATGTTGCTCTCTTGCAATGGTGGTGAGTAGAAAGGTGATTTCTCCATGGTTTCTAAAATGTTTTAATTTTTTTCTTCCGAGAGGGTTTGGCTGGTACCTTGCGTGTGGTGCAAACCGACCTTATCGGTTTGCATTTCGCCTTATGTCCTGTGGGTTTTACGTCAGATCGTTTTTCGACTTTCTCTCGGCTTTGTGCGTTAAATTTTTTTTCGTAGGAGGCACCTGTCTTGTGTTCTCGTACTGTCTTATTTGTGTTTACTTTAGGTAAAGAAGTACTCACATGCCTATAGGGGTGATGTATACTCCTTTTTAATTTAAGGGTTGGTGGGCTTCTACGACTGGTGGTTTTTGATGACTTATTGACATCTACCTTTGGTGAAGCATGTTTATCTCTGCTTTTGCTGATTTTCTCTCTATGTCTCTTTGGGTATATATAGTCTCTGATGATGCATTTGCCTCTGTGATTGATGCGGTGGCCCCTGGGGGCTCCGACATTTGGAAAAACTCGATCCCAAGTAGGGATTTTGTACTTAACCCGGCTTATTTCAAAATATTTTTAATTAAATTTAAGGCCGTGGCCAAAGCAACAGAGACGTCACGGAGTTAATATTTTTATCACACAATCCAAAAAAAAACTTGTCACTTTTTATCACACTAACGATCCTACGCAAAACGTACTGTTTATACAAGCGACAGAACTAGAATATGATGACCATATCGCACGAAGACGTCTGAGTGCGATGTGGACAATCCACTCGAGTTGTACAGTATATTTTTTCTACGATCCCCTAACGAAAATTTACAAATAAAAAAAATTAGGTTATTTAGACAAAATAACTAATTTTAAAATAATTTATGACTTAATAATTTTTAAAATAAAATAAACGAAGAAAAAAATAATAATTTAAAAGTCCCCAGCCGAGGCTCGAACTTGGGTTCCTCGCGTGGAAGTCAGATACTCTCACCACCCATCCACCGGCATATTTGGGAATTTTTTTTTATTAAAATTAACAATTTATTTATAATTATAGTATAAATAAAAATAGAAATGCTATTATTTATCGTTTATACACAAAAAATGCATTTTAAAGTATATTTAAGTTCAATAACTAAAAAATAAACTGACAATTAGTGTGACAGAATTGTCACTTATTTAAAAGTTTAAAAATAATAGTCGTCGCGTGACCAAAATATGAACTGTGATTGGTGGATTTCATTTTTTTTGCAGTGTTCTCACTATATCGAATGGATATAAAATATATTCTTTCAGTTAATGGCAATAGTACCTATACTTTTTCGTTTGGTAGTCTGTGCGTAGATAAGCTAACATATTTTTTAATCCGATTTTAGAAAGATAACTATCATAAATGTTACTATTAGAAAAAGATAACGATCAACTGTGTGTTATGGTATAGAGAAAGTAAAAGTTGAAAAGTCTTTTGGTAGGTAGAGAGGGGGTAAACGTCAAACCACGTCGGGCGGCTCCGAGAATTTCACAGTAATGTTTACCTGCCGTTTCATAGAATAAGTAATTTTAAATTGTTATCGGCGGAACCGGACAATCGCATGTATTTATGGATTATAAATAATTATTAAACATGTATTATAATATTCAAATTATAATTTTACAAAATTTCAACCGCTATTTACAATTTATTAAACTATTTACTCGAAATTGTTATTAACATCTATAAAATAATTTTGTACGCCAATGTATCGCGTCCACTTCGGTGAGATCCGCTGCAACCTGTCAATTTATGTGTATAAAGTGGGAGAACTGGCAAAAGCATTTCCAACTTTTACTTCTGTTCTATCACAGATCATTAGAAATAGGCTCTTCATTATGACGCGGTAAATGGCGCAAAAATAGAGTGTTTTAAATAATTGATTTAAAAGTGTACTTTTTAAAGTACTATGACTTTACTATTTATTATCTATTTAAAGAATGTATTGCATGAAAAAGTTTTTTTTGTGCTTAAACAGTTAATAGCATTAGATTCGTTTACACTAAACACGCCCATTGATAGTTGTTGTATATTTAAAGCTTATGACTTGTGAAATTTGAAATACAGCTGAAAACGATTTCGGCGTAAATTTGAATTGAAAAACCGAAAAATGCACGTTGAGAACTTAATTTAATGGAGTAGGTTTTATTACTTTGTTATTAATATTTTTATTTCCGGAAAATGACGCCATATTAGCGTATGACGTCATTTTATATGGCATTTAATATGCTTTAGTATGACTTTTTTGGACAATAATAGATATTTAAACATAATTTGATTTATAGATGTGAACAAAATGAATAAACAAGGTTTGTTATTTTTTTTTTGTCCCTTTTCTATTTAATAACTGTGATTGCCTTGCAAAATACAAAAAAAAGTTGTTTTATATAAATAATAATAATAGTAATAATTTATAACATGAATTAATGTATCATCATGCAATCGTTGGTTACCTATATCGTTTATTTTGTACAAATGTACAAGGATATCATCAAAATGGTATAATCAGTATTACCGCTCTAACTGCATAAATTATGTCGGTTTTGAATACGAGGGTGTATTGATATCTAGTTAGCATTGGATAAACAATAAAGGTTTATTTAAAAAAAAATAAAAAATTTCGCAATTAACAATCTACTTGAAAAATTCTTGCTTCACTCTTTTTGGAACTATTAACTATGGTGCGTCTGGTCATTGTATAAAGAACTATTATTGCAGGATAATCGAAATTTAAAAAGTATTGGAGGCAATCGCATCTAATGATGCACGTAACGATTTGGATTGCTGGTCAGTTACGCTTCCTACAGTAGCTTTTAAAATTGCCTTTTCTAATATACGAGTTTGTACTTAGTCAGTGGTATTTTTATAGTAATATATTAGTTTTGAACATAGAAATTTTGTAAAAAAACAATTCCATTTATCAAAAGTGAATCATAAAGAATAAATAGGTGGTAGAAACTAGGAACACCTACGTATAATGTTGCCTGCTTGAACAGGATCGACTCAAAAATGTTATATCTATCAAAAGGTTGTCTAATTTGCAGATTGGAATTTGACGGCTGCCAGGTACTAAACTAGTTATAGTTAAGAAGTGATCAATTTTCCCTCCAACGCCTCTAAGGGGTACTTATCGGTGACAGGTACTAGAATAAACGCACTAGATCAGGCCTACACAACTGAGATTTCCAAAGGGCCAGTTCAAAAAATCCGAAGGTGTACGAGGGCCAAGAATGGATGTAATTTTTTTTTGCGGGGGTGTGTAGGCGAAGGAATTTCGCAGGTGCAACGCTCAAATACGTTGATCAAAAACATTTATTTATAGTTTATTTTCAGAAGTTGTTTTTTAAATAAAATAAACGTTGCTTGTTAAGTTTTATTTTAAATACTTACATCAAAGTTTTATTCAGTAAAGTTTTTTTGTGCTTTACCACATATATGAGTTGATTAATAAATGCAATTTTGTTACTGAAAAATCTATAGTTTGACGTAGACGGGACAAAGGGTCAAGAAAATGTCAATGGCGGGCTACAAGCGGCCCGCGGGCCGTATGTTGTGCAGCCCTGCACTAGACTGCACTAGATTATACTTGTAAACGTAATAAGTACACACTGCAATAACTTTTTTCCAGGTGAGACCATTTTTCTTCCAATGCCTCTAAGGGGTACTTTACTCTTACTAATTTGAACAAAAGCAGTGCCCAGTACTAGAACAAATGCGCTAGACTGCTGAACCTTCGTACACGTAATACTTATTCGAATACCTTTTTGCCAGGCGAGACGAATTTTCCACCAAATGCTTCCAAGGGATGCTTTACTCTTGCTAATTTTCACAAAAGCAGTGCCAGGTACTAGAAAAAAACGCGCTAAATTGCTGACACTTCGTATACGTAATATCCATTCCAATACTATTTTGTCAGGTGAGATCAATTTTACCTCCATCGTCTCTAAGAGGTACTTTACTCTTGCTAATTTTGACAAAAACGGTGCCAGATACTAGAAAAACGCAATAGATTACTGATACTTCGTACAAGTATTACCCACGATTCGTAGCATAGACATCATCTAAGATAGACTCGCCCTTCACACTGTATTAACAATACACCTTCCGTCCGCATGACATACCAGACGGGGAAAGGGGTATCATCGTACGTCGCACATAACCGTAGTGCAGCCATACTCAATCTTTTTACTTCCCTCTATAAGAAAAAATAAACAAGTTTTTTGTTAAACAAAGCATATTAGATATCAGGAAAATCAGAATCTGTATCATTCTCATTCCTTATCGGTTCTTAAATGATTATATATTTTTACCAAGTTTGCTATCGGCACCTAATCTGTTGCGAAGCTTAGTCCATATTAATCCATATGAAGAAAAAATCCGCTCAGTAGATGCAGATGAAGCTAGACATGAGAACAAAGATAACATATAAGTACAAAATTCAACTGGTATTTTATTTGTAACAATTCCTTTATAGTGTAAGGGGTTTTCTCGCCACAGAGAAAACGGTTCCTTACGAATGACGCTGGTTACGGGCGGTCCTCGAGCGCCAGATTTTTGATAATGGTTTACTCCACACAAACTTTCGAAACGGCGTCGAAAGTACTCGGGTAGCTACAGATGGAGATGAAAAATTCCAGGGGTCAAAGGTCACTTAGACACAGGTAATAGTAGGCCACAAGTAACGGGCTATAATCGTTGCTTGGACTCGTACAGAAATTTATCACTAGCTGAAATATAAGGGGGAAATAAACTAGGGAATTATTAACCAGTAATACGGCAGGTTAACATTGACACATATATTGTGGTTAACTATTTACAACAAAAAAAAAAAAATAAATATTTCAATGCCCACCCCAGTTGTGGTGATAGTCAATATAACCCTGAATATAAAAAAAAAACAACGGACGATATTAATTCGCGACTAGTCTCAATCAGACGTCAAAATTAAATCAAAGTAAAATATGTCTCGATCGCAGGGAGAAAAAAAAATATTAACTTGGTTATTTACTCGGTAAATAACTGTTTAACCGCGGTATCGGGAATTAAACCAAAATGTAGGTATTTTGCTATTTAGGTAAAGAAAAATTAATTAAACGGTCGAAGAGAGTGCAAGGAGACAGGGACGCGAAATAATTACTTATAGTAAATACACGGTAAGAAGATAAAAATAAATTTATACCCGGGGTAGCCTATTATCCCAGAATGAGCTGATCGTCATCACGAGCCCGTTCCAGACAGGGTAATGAAGCTATTTTTAAATTCTGCAAGTTGCAGTTTGGACGAAAAAAAATGAAGAACATAAAGGGGAAAAAGAAATCTAACGCGGATAGCCCCTAGTCCAAGAATGAACTGATCGTCATCACGAGCCCGTTCAGACAAGGACAGGACACTATTCAAAATTATTAAAATTGTCGAAAAAAAAAAGAAAAGTAAATTATTGACGGAGGGAAGAAAATTTACTAACGCGGATAATACCTACTCCAAGAGTGAACTGATCGTCATCACGAGCCCGTTCAAACAGGACAGGATACTATTTAAAATTATTTAAAAATTGCGGTTTACAGATTAACTCCAACAAAAAATATAACGCGGATAGCACCTACTCCAAGGGTGAACTGATCGTCATCACGAGCCCGTTCAGACCAGGACAGGATGCTATTTAAGATTTTTCAAATATACGGTAAAAGAGGGAAAACGTCTCCTCGAAAACTCCGTTTATAAATATTCACAACTTAATTACAACGCGGTACCTACTAAACAAAAGTATTTATGAATAAAGTCAAATTTAAATCCCGATTTAACCTATCAAAAGAAAATGAATAATTTCTTAAAACCGACTAACAATCAAAGTCTAAAATCCCCGGTTTTACAATATTACAGAATTAAATCCTATCAATTAATATTTAATTCAAATTATATCCCTTTTTAAAGAAACGGAATATTTGTCAAGAAATAAATTCAAATGTTTTTAACTAAACCCTATTTATAAAAACAAAAGAAACGGTATCATTTGCTAAGAAACAAATTCTATTATTTATTATTTAAATCAAATTAATTCTTTTAACTAAACCCTATCTATAAAATAAAAATAAAGACGCGGTATTATTTGCCAAGAAACAAATCCTATTATTTATTATTTAAATCAAATTAATTCTTTTAACTAAACAGTATCTATTAAAAATATTCCTATTCCTACAAACTAATTCGCTATTTAAAATGAAATACCGTCTCAATTTTCAAACGTAAAAAGCGGAACAAGGTTTTTTACCTAACGGATTTGTAAATACTAGAAAACGGAAAAAATATCGGCGATGATTTGATATCTAAAGCGGTGTATCAGAGTCAACTGCTCGGAATCAAAAATTATATCGAACTGATAATTTTAATAGCATCTCCGCTATCGTTCAAACAAATGTCCCTCTCCCAATCGAAAATCCCACTTACGTTCAAAGCTATCGCGCATCGAGACTTTGAGTGGCGTTCGCGCATCTGAAAATTAGCAGTTCAACCGCGATTAATATTTATTAATAATGAAAAATGAAAATAAATTGATTGAGAAAAATTTACTTCATTACAATAGTTTAACGGCCGTTAAAATATTGGCGGCCGTTAAAATATTGGCGGCCTTTAAAAATATTTTCGTATTCGCTAATTTACTTCTGTCATTATTTAAACGGATTTCTTTAAGATAGTGCTCTAATGTATTTTAAAGGAATCCGTTTAAATAATGACAAGTAATTTAGTAAATACGAAAATATTTTTAAAGGCCTCCAATATTTTAACGGCCGGTAAAATATAAAGGAATTGTTACAGAATAGACCCCAGAGTAGGTAAGCTGTGTCTAGGCCGTTGGTGTTTAGGCCGGTCGGCGTAGCTAGGTATGGATTAAAATTTTCTGGTGGCGGCGAAGCCGCCACTCTACGAGAAGTCGTTGCTTCATTTTCTTGTTGTCACGGCATTATTAATTATTTGTTCATGTATGTGAAATTTGCTTCTAAGGTTTATAAAATACTACTGCTAGTCACGGCGTAAATAAAAACAAACAAGACGCATTCACACAAACACCTCCCACCACAGCAATATGACGTTTCGCGTGTATATAATTTTTTGAATTGTATACACTTTAGCGTGTACCTAGCAACAGCGCTTGTGAAACGCTATTATTTATCGATTCTTCACAAAAATAACTAATTTTTAATTATATTTAATCCCAATAACTAAAATTATAATGACAATTAATTTGACAGAATTGTCACTTATTTGAAACAAAATAAATAATAGTTGTCTGGTGACCAAATATGAACTGTTATTGGTTGACTTCATATTTGTTCAGTGTTCTTACTAAGTAGAATAGATATTGAATATATTCGTTTGATGTTTAATTAATAAAACGTTTAAGCGTTTAGCTAGAAATAAATAAAAATAAATAAAAATAAATAAAAACAAATAAAAATAAATAAAAATAAATAAAAATAAATAAAAATAAATAAAAATAAATAAAAATAAATAAAAATAAATAAAAATAAATAAAAATAAATAAAAATAAATAAATAAAAATAAATAAAAATAAATAATTTAAAATAAATAATTAATAACAAATAAGTGAAACTTCTTGCACACTGTTATGAGATGAGTGAATTGATAAAAATTATATATCTTGATATCCCGATTCTCGACAACCTAAGGGCTCCTTTTCTCAAGAAGTTTTATGTGGCCTCTTAGTGATTCAATTCTGTAAGTAATTTGGTGATATTAGCAGATGCGAGCCATACCAGAAATGTAGTATACAAAGACAATCTTAATTAGATTATTATACCTAAATATTAGATTACCCTACAACTCTAATGTATAATCCTATCACATACATATCATGAATGTTACGGTATTAAAATTCGTTATGATGGTTATTTATAATAATTAAACTTTCGTAATTTCATAGTCAAAATCATTAATTTTATAGCATTACATTATTAACTTGTATTTATAATAATTAAACTTTCGTAATTTCATAGTCAAAATCATTAATTTTATAGCATTACATTATTAACTTGTATTTAAATTGTTAGGGTAAATAATTAAAGTCATTTAAAATTATAATATTTATTTCGTTAAATACTTATAGTCAACACAACACACTCGATGGGTCATTGTGTGTGGTCTATTATTCAGGTGTATTAGATGTTGTCTATTCAACTAAAGAGATTATTCGTAAACATTTAGCATTTGACCAGGGTTGTACTTAATTTTTGGATGGTTAATAAATTGTTAGTAAGGGGTTTAAAATAAGGGTAATTAATAATTTGGGATGTTAAACAAGGGCATTTAGGTAAAGAAATAGTGCAGAGAATATTTCATGCTGTCAACATATATTTACAATAGTTTTTGTAAAATTTTTAAGTAGGGCTTTGAGTGAGTGCGTCTCTGTTATTTTATAATTAGAATTAGGAACTTTAAAATTTTTGATGTTGATACCATTGGTATCCGTGTCTTTTTTTGTAATATCCGTCTTCTAGAATTTTATTGAGTTGACTTCATGTGTAGTTGTAGTTCTCATGATGGCGAAATTATTATTATCGTGGAAGCCGTTGAAGGTGTTTGTGAACTGTGAACGAGGACGTATCAAGCCTAATTGGCCAGAAGAGCCACTTGAGGCAACCGCACCGCGGGATTTACTGGGACCGTCAATAATTGAAATTTATTCCAACCTTTTTAAAAGGGATTTTCATTTTTACGAGCCTCCATTTTGGAACTCTGTTCGACGAGGACGTATTTCACGTAATACACCTACTTGGCCTGAAAAACCACCTGAGGTAACAAGGGATTTACTGGAGCATTCCAGGAATTTTAATTCCGACCTTTTGGAAAACGGATTTTCAAATTTGGATGAACCATTGTTTTTAAGGCATCTCGTTTCGGCGAGGTAAGTGGTAGAAACTTTTTTATTTGACTCTCGCTTACTATTGTTTTTCATAACTCATAGATTTTTGGGGGAGCTCAAAGCCGCGAAGGTACTCCTTCAGTCAATCGAGCTTTTGGCCTTTCTTTTGTTTTTTTTTTGGATGACCGGCAACCGGCGTGGTTAGGGAGAGAGAAGAGAAGAGTAGCTTCCATCCCAGTTAGATGAGTAGGAGTAGGAGTTAGATGTATTTTTTTGTTGAGATTTCCAGGAGACGTGGTACTGAAGTTTAACTTCATTGGATCCCGAGGCTCACCGGTGATTTCTGCTCGACCACCATTTTGAGTTAATTAAGCTAAGTAATTATTTAATAGTTTATTTTCAAAGTTTCTTTCACTTCATGAATTTAATGGGATTAGGTTATTTTAGAGGTTAAACCACCTTGCAGTGGAACTCTATGTATTAAATTATTTTTTTTGGGGTTTTATAAATTATGTCACCACCCATGTAAGGGTTGGTTATTAATCTTTTGTTAATTAAATACTTTAGGTAAGGTATATGTAAGCTTCAAGCAATTGCTTAAGGTAACCAAGATTTGTTCAATGAAATGTTCATTGAGTATAATTAAATATTAAGTCTTAAACATTTTCTATGCTGAATCCAACAATTCACATGTAAGTTAGTTATAATTAAAAAAGTAAGTTCTTCACCACGGGATTTGGGTGTTTTGTCACATACAGTGTTTCTACTTAATAAGTTATAAACGTTAGGGAAATTTTTTTATTATTGGTTTTATGAAAAAATTCATATGTGATAAAAAGTTCTACATGGTCCAAAACTTAAAATGCAACCATCAGATATCAATTTTTTTAAGCCTATACGAGGTTTGTTAAAAAATATGAATTTTACTCAAGAGTAAAGTACCTACCTTTATTTTTTACAATACAGGAGATTGTTATAAAATAAAGGTATTTTGAATTAAAAATATGCAATTATTACCCATTTAGCATTAAAATTCAGATTTGGTGATTATCTATTTATAGCTACAAATAATTTATAATATAAATTGTAAATAATCACCTAACCTGAATTTTTATGCTAAATCACTATTTGTATATTTGAATATAACTTTTAATTTTAAATAACTTTACTTTATAACATTCTTCTGTATTTTAAAAATTAAGGTACTTTACTCTTGAGTAAAATTCATATTTTTTGACAAACCCTGTATACGGCTTAAAAAAATTGATATCTGATAAGGGAGCGTTCAAGTATTACGTAACGCAATTTTTGGAGATTTTTAACCCCCCTCCCCCCCATGTAACGCGCCGCAACGTTTTTCTGTACCCCCCCCCCCCCTAGTAAAACGTTACGTAACCACCAAGTGACTATTTTTACCTAAAAATCACAATTATGTGGCGTAAAGTACCGGAAAGTCGCTAAAATAAGCGACTTTTCTGAAGGGTTAAAAAATAATAATGTTACGTAACGGGAAGTTCAACTCCCCCCTCCCGCCCCTGTAACGCATCGTAACGTTTTACAAAACCCCCTCTCCCCCCCAAATTCGTTACGTAATACTTGAACGCTCCCTAATTGAATTTTAAGTGTTGGACCATGCAGAACTTCTTATCAACAATAATTTTTTCAGAAAATCAATATTAAAAAAGTTTTCCATATGGTTTCAACTTAAGTAGACACTGTATAACTCGGAAAGGACAGATAATTGAGAGAAGTCATAATAAATACAAATATTCTTCTTACCGATATCTTTTATCTAGCATATATCTTACTCCTATTGGGAGGTGGGGCAAATTTGCCCATTCTCCTTTAAGGGCGGGCGTGGGCAATGTATTTAACATAGGCATACACAACGCTCTTTCAATGACTTTTTAGCTGAAACAAAGATAAAAGTGAAAAAATTCCTGCCGATAATAGATATATACTGTTCAATAAAGGTTTTTGGTGTCTCTAACTATAAGGGATCGTTTAAAAATAATTCCCAAAATATGGTAATTTTTACGATGAAATAAAGCTAAAAATATACCAGTAATAGTTACCCGATGATGAAAATAATTCTTCTTTGAATAGGCTATATACTAAAGCAACAAATGTCACTTAAAATATCTAAATTAATTGCGTCAATTTTCTTAAAAGCTCATTGAAGTAAATTTTGGAATAAATTATAAATCGCCATTTGTGTAATAATTGCCTAAAATATAAAAGAAAACTTCCTAAAACTGCATACAGTAGCCACAGGTTAATTCTGAGCTTCTCTAATAGATGGCGCTAAAGTCGTCTTGAATAAAAATAAAAATAAATTCAAATATGCAGGTCCTTATTTAGGAGTTTACTAATATGTATATCATTTCAATTATTAAGTTGATTTGTATTCGATTTTTTTTATTTTGTAAGAATTAAACATATTCAATATTTGCGTAAGAGCATGAAGGATATGTAAGTAATGAGAGAAAGCCTCAACTGTATACTTTGAGATTGGAAAATGTCTGTAACGGAGATGGTAAAAATTTATTGCTTGCTTATTTTGTTGGATACTGGAGCCTAGGTGTTAATGGTACTTTTAGGTGTTTTATAAAATTGACAGCCGGTTGCAAGAACGATTGTTAAAATCTCTCGTTAGCTAAAGAACAAATAACTAACTGAGATTAAAACTGGCAACGGCGCTTTTCCAACTGACAGTCTGTCGCTTCACAGCTGATCACGGGAGATTATTATATTAATGAAGTTAATTTGGTAATATTTTTTCGAAAACTAATTACAAATAAAGTAGAAAATAAAATTGAGGCTCAACCTTTACGGCTATGGTTAAATGTTAACACTACTTATCCCTATCTTTTTTCGACATCGGCTCATATTTTTTAATATACAGAAGCAAGGACAGTCGGTTCAGAGAAAAAATGTTTTACACATGAATATAATTTCTTAAAATAAATAGAATGGCTTAAATGAAGAAAAGGTTCCAAGAAGTCACTGGAAAAAGAGGAAAATACTCATTTAACTGCCCTTCTAGTAGTGCCCGATTAAAAATCTGTGATTTGTGGTGTAAAGCAACGGTATTTAAATATAGTTTGTTTGTTATGTTATCAAAACACCCTGTGTTATAAAATAATAATAAAACTAATAATAATAATAATATAATAATAATAATATAGTAATAAATAAAAATTAGTCAATAAAATTTATATTTGTGTATAATAAAGAAAAAATATATCATCCTGTACACTAAATTTAATTTGAGGGAGAAATGTCAAAGTAATTTGATAAGTCAGAGATATCCGAGGAGACGGGGATATTGATAGGAAGGTTGAAAGACATCAGAGGGGAATCAATTTTTTCGTGAAAGAATATTTAAAAAAAAATTACCGAAATTTAGAGCCGCAGTACATTTAAATTTGTTTAAAAAAGTTGTAATATTTAATAACAAATTAAAAATAGACAAATTGTATATCACCTCAATTGTACACTTAAAGTAAACGGGTGAAGTTATATGGGGAATCTATTATAAACTGAATAGTGAGAATGCAGACATATTAGTCAGAAGTTTTTGGATTTGAAGATGATAGAAGAAAGGACATTTTACTGTGAGTAAACAGTTTTGTTATAGTGAAAGAGCATAATAGACAATTTTGTTATCACTAATTCAATAAACTATATTTGCTTTTAAAATTGAAGATAAACCATTAGAAGATTAGAATTAAGTAAATTATTTATAATAGTTACATTTTGGAAAAGTAAAACGTCAAAATTTTTTTAATTGTCACATTGAAATTTAGTGGTTAGTAAGTGTATATGGTGATGGATGTATGATTAGAGTAATTTAGTTAGTTAGTATATAGACAATATTGTAGATTTTTCAGAAATTTAAACGTTGTTACAAATTACTTTTAATAAATTGGAACTTGTATTTAAAAAAAAAAAAAAAAAAAAAAAAAAAAAAAAAAAAAAAAAAAAAGATATTATACAGAGTGTAAAATATACAAGTTTCATATATAAAGTGAATAGTGTAGTATAAAATAATTTTAAATGAATTTAAGAGACGGAAAGAAAATCATGAGAAAGGAAGGGGATGATGAAGAAGGACAAGGAGTTACAGAAGAATTGCAAGTGCAAAATATAGATGGAACCGTCAGTGAAGAGAAAGTAACAGACTCAATGGAGTCAGAAAAAGAAAAAAAGGATAAAAATCCAAAAACAAATAAAGGAAACAAACAAGATATTTCGGAACAAGTAGAAGAGGACAGTATGAATAACGACAAATTTGAAATGTTAATAAAATTAATGATACAAGATAAAGAAGAAAGAAAACGGGAAAGACAAAGAGATAAAGAAGAAAGGAAGCAAGATAAAGAAGAAATCAAGCAAGATATAGCAAGTGTTATAAAAAAGATTGATGAATCAAAAATATATTTCGAAAATAAAATCGAAGAGACAAAAAAGGAAATAAGAGTAGAAATGATAGCCAGGATAGATGAAGTAGAGATATTACAAGATAACAAATTTAAAATAATACAAGAAAATGAGAAAATGATGAAAGAAGAGATAGCAGAGAATAAGCATAAAATAAAATCAAATAAAGAAGAGATAAAGAAAATAGAAAGGGATATTACTAAAAATAATAAAAATATACAAATTATAGAAGAACAAATAAATAAAGGAATGCAAATGAACATAGAGATAGCTGAAGAAGAAAATAAAAAAACAAAATTAGAATTGAAAAAGGAAATAGAAAAGATAAAAACTCAGTTAGAGCAACAGGAAAGAGTTGGTGTACAGACAAATATAGAACATATGGGGGGAATAAGAACTATGTATGGAGCAATTAACCACAAATTCGAAGGAAATATTAGAAAATTACATCCAAAAGTATTTATGAAGAATTTGAGAAATAAACTGAAATATTTTAGAAATATAGAAGATATGAAAGAAGTAATACGGGAAAATTTAGATAACCATGCATTAATTTGGTATGATAGTGTAGAAGAGGAAATTATGAACTTTGAAGAGTTTGAAAGTCTTTTTATGAGATACTTTTGGGGTGACAATGCACAAACCACAATCAGAGAAAAGCTGTATTTTGGAAAGTTTGATGAAAGAAAGGGAAACAGTATGAATAACTATGCAATACAGATGTATACAACAGCAAAGTATTTAGAACCTAGAATGAAGGAAGAAGAAATAGTAATATTTATTTCAAGACATTTCAGAGTAGAAATTTCAGAAACAATAGCAATTCAAAATGTGAAAACCATGGAACAATTAGGAAATTATTTAAAAAGAATTGAGTTGACAAGACAAAATCATTATAACACATATAACAAATCACCACAACACAATAATAATACAGACAGGTATAAACCATATAATAGAAATAACTATGGAGAAAATAATTATAACAGATTAATTAATTATCAAAACAATAAACAAAATAGTCATTTTAATAACTACAATAACCGAAATAATGATAATAATAGAACCTATTATAGAAATAATCAAAACTATAACAACCAAAACCATAATGAAATTTCTAATCAATATAATAGAAAATTTAATCAAAGTAATAGACATGACAGTACTTATCACAATAATGCTTATATTAATAATAATAATTATAGGCCTAGGGCTAATTCAGCAAATAGGGAGCGACAGGTAAATTACATGTCCATTGGGGAACAAAATAATGTCAGACGCAGAAGTTTTTCTGGTCAATCCAGCGAACAAGCAGTTCAGGTACATAATGAACAAAATCCTGAACAAACTCAAAATTTTTAAAAGGTTGCACTCTGTACAAAAATCTATATATTGGGAAATATGAACATCCTCGAGAGTTTATAAAATTAAATGATACATTTGATAAGGATCAAAGTTTTGGTTTAATAAATTTTCAGGCTAAATTAGAAAATATACTAATTAACATAGTAATAGATACAGGTTCTGAAATTTCAATCATAAATCAAAATTTAATAAATAAAGTCCCTAAAATTCAAAATGAGATCCTTAAAATTTCAAAACTAACTTTAATTGGTGCAAATAACAAAAAACTATGTGATGTAAATAAAATGGTAAATGTAAATATTAATATCAATAATAAATATATACCAATGGAATTAGTTATTGTCCCTAACATGGAAGCAGATATAGTCTTAGGAGGTGATCAATTAACAAAATATAATGCTATCATTAATTATGAACAAAAATTATTAAAAATAGATGAGAATTGGATAGAAATAAGTATAGCTAGTCAAGAAGGTAGAAATAGTAATACAGATATTGTAAGAAATTGGAATGTTTATTGTGAAGAAGGAAATGATAATAGTATAAATAATTGTGATGATATTAATGATGAATTTAATGAAAATATTATTATTGATTGTGGGGAAAAATATTTAAATAAAGTGAAGGAATTATTAGAAAGATATGATAAGTTAATTTCAAAAGAATCAAGAGTAGCTAAAGAATATGTACATAAAATTGAAGTAAAAAATGTTAGTAATTTTAAAGTTAAAACATATCCAATTCCATACAGATATAAAGATCAAGTTAAAAAAGAAATAGAAAAGTTGTTAAATGATGGCATTATAGAATACAGTAATACACAGTTTATTAATCCAATAGTAGTAGTTAGAAAGAAAAATAATGAAATAAGATTATGTCTGGATGCCAGAACTATAAATAGTATAAGTATACCTCAATATGAAGCTCCTATGCCCATAGAGGAAATATTAGGTAGAATAACTAATACAAAAATATTTACTAAATTAGACTTGAAACATAGTTTTTGGTTATTTGCACCAATTAAAGTTAGTTTTGAAATTTTAAGGATCTCATTTTGAATTTTAGGGACTTTATTTATTAAATTTTGATTTATGATTGAAATTTCAGAACCTGTATCTATTACTATGTTAATTAGTATATTTTCTAATTTAGCCTGAAAATTTATTAAACCAAAACTTTGATCCTTATCAAATGTATCATTTAATTTTATAAACTCTCGAGGATGTTCATATTTCCCAATATATAGATTTTTGTACAGAGTGCAACCTTTTAAAAATTTTGAGTTTGTTCAGGATTTTGTTCATTATGTACCTGAACTGCTTGTTCGCTGGATTGACCAGAAAAACTTCTGCGTCTGACATTATTTTGTTCCCCAATGGACATGTAATTTACCTGTCGCTCCCTATTTGCTGAATTAGCCCTAGGCCTATAATTATTATTATTAATATAAGCATTATTGTGATAAGTACTGTCATGTCTATTACTTTGATTAAATTTTCTATTATATTGATTAGAAATTTCATTATGGTTTTGGTTGTTATAGTTTTGATTATTTCTATAATAGGTTCTATTATTATCATTATTTCGGTTATTGTAGTTATTAAAATGACTATTTTGTTTATTGTTTTGATAATTAATTAATCTGTTATAATTATTTTCTCCATAGTTATTTCTATTATATGGTTTATACCTGTCTGTATTATTATTGTGTTGTGGTGATTTGTTATATGTGTTATAATGATTTTGTCTTGTCAACTCAATTCTTTTTAAATAATTTCCTAATTGTTCCATGGTTTTCACATTTTGAATTGCTATTGTTTCTGAAATTTCTACTCTGAAATGTCTTGAAATAAATATTACTATTTCTTCTTCCTTCATTCTAGGTTCTAAATACTTTGCTGTTGTATACATCTGTATTGCATAGTTATTCATACTGTTTCCCTTTCTTTCATCAAACTTTCCAAAATACAGCTTTTCTCTGATTGTGGTTTGTGCATTGTCACCCCAAAAGTATCTCATAAAAAGACTTTCAAACTCTTCAAAGTTCATAATTTCCTCTTCTACACTATCATACCAAATTAATGCATGGTTATCTAAATTTTCCCGTATTACTTCTTTCATATCTTCTATATTTCTAAAATATTTCAGTTTATTTCTCAAATTCTTCATAAATACTTTTGGATGTAATTTTCTAATATTTCCTTCGAATTTGTGGTTAATTGCTCCATACATAGTTCTTATTCCCCCCATATGTTCTATATTTGTCTGTACACCAACTCTTTCCTGTTGCTCTAACTGAGTTTTTATCTTTTCTATTTCCTTTTTCAATTCTAATTTTGTTTTTTTATTTTCTTCTTCAGCTATCTCTATGTTCATTTGCATTCCTTTATTTATTTGTTCTTCTATAATTTGTATATTTTTATTATTTTTAGTAATATCCCTTTCTATTTTCTTTATCTCTTCTTTATTTGATTTTATTTTATGCTTATTCTCTGCTATCTCTTCTTTCATCATTTTCTCATTTTCTTGTATTATTTTAAATTTGTTATCTTGTAATATCTCTACTTCATCTATCCTGGCTATCATTTCTACTCTTATTTCCTTTTTTGTCTCTTCGATTTTATTTTCGAAATATATTTTTGATTCATCAATCTTTTTTATAACACTTGCTATATCTTGCTTGATTTCTTCTTTATCTTGCTTCCTTTCTTCTTTATCTCTTTGTCTTTCCCGTTTTCTTTCTTCTTTATCTTGTATCATTAATTTTATTAACATTTCAAATTTGTCGTTATTCATACTGTCCTCTTCTACTTGTTCCGAAATATCTTGTTTGTTTCCTTTATTTGTTTTTGGATTTTTATCCTTTTTTTCTTTTTCTGACTCCATTGAGTCTGTTACTTTCTCTTCACTGACGGTTCCATCTATATTTTGCACTTGCAATTCTTCTGTAACTCCTTGTCCTTCTTCATCATCCCCTTCCTTTCTCATGATTTTCTTTCCGTCTCTTAAATTCATTTAAAATTATTTTATACTACACTATTCACTTTATATATGAAACTTGTATATTTTACACTATTTTACACTAAACTATTTTTTCTTGTACTTACTTTACATTTTCTCTTCCCGTTTGTCATGGAAAAGCACATTTCTTTCTACTGTACATTATTTTTTCAAATAGAAGTACATAATTAAAAACATGTTTAGTTTTTATCATGTGTGCAAACCCCATTTACTGTGGTAATATTTCCAATGTATTTTCTATTTTTAGCAGACTTCAAAAAAGAAGTAGGTAGGTTCTCAATTCATCGGAATATATTTTTTTATGGATATTCAGCGACAATTCTTTACGATGTTGTCCGATTTCTGATTATTTTTTTTGTTAGAAAGGGGGCTCCTCAGAGATGGTTTCATATATAAATTTGGTAAAGATCTGATGATGGGATTCATGAGAAAATAATCACTCTTCGTATTTTGTAGTAGTCAGTTTTTTTAAATTAATTTTGTAACTTATACATTTTTCAATGAATCAAAGTAAAAAACTGTTTAAATTGGGAAATTTCTATTTTTAGTTAGAAAATGAAAACTGGAGGAGAGATGGTAAAATCTCTGGTATGAGAAATAAATTCACATTTGACCTATTCTTGAAAATCATATACAGTTCCTTTAATCCCTTCAATTTGGATGCTATATTTCTTTGCTAATAAACTAATGCTAGAATATATTTTTTATTTAAGAACAACTTTCTATTTGTACAATATTGGCATTTCTAGATTGTTGAGAAAATTAAATAATTATTATATGATAATTAGCTTTTATAGGTTGTGTAATAGTTGAAATTTAGAATATTAAATAATTGCTATGTAAATTACACTTATTTACCTTAATATATTTGCTTTCACATTTATAATTTACAGATTTGTAGGTCATAAATAAAACACCAAATTCATTTTAAAATTTTATTTTTTAGGATTAAATTAATATACACAAAATACATAACATAATAAAAAAATATAATAAATCTACAATAAATAAAAATACATTTAATTTGCCCATCATTATTAAGAATTCTAATTCTAGAAAATAAACATTCAATTCAGGATTTCTTTTTGGTTATGACAGGTTTCAAGTTTACTAGTAATTTTGTGTTAAAATTTACAGTTTGCCTAACGTACTGGATATGTCTACTTAGCCAGTTCCACATATTTAATAAATGTATAAAAAGAAATGGATTATTTCAACATAGGTACAAACAATAAAAATGTTATTACTGATAGTAGTTCACTGCTAAATATTTACTTTTTCTGAAAATAGGCAGGAAAAAACTATAAAATAATATTAAATATGGTTGAGAATAATGAGAATGTATAAATACATAACATTTATACGAATTAAAAAGTTTTTAACAATATAAGTAGAGATACCAAGCTCCACAGTTATATGACTTAAAATTATTCATGCTATCATCTCATGAAATATTTTAAAATACTTAGCAAACACCTATATTACTACAAAGTAATGCCTATTTAAAAATAAAAATATATTGCTACAAGGCTATACCTCCGTCATAAGCCAAACCCCCATAACTGACAAATTACAAATATTTGAGGTTATTTGACCATTCTGATACTAACCCATTTTTCTTTTTAAAAAGTAAACAAAATACCAGCAATTTTTATTCTGTATCCTAAAAAGTCAACTTGATTCTACAATGTAACTAACATTTTTCTAGAGAATTCTTATCAAAAATCAACCCAAAACATTAAATCACACTTATTTATATAACTAGTTAAAAACGTTATTCAAAACTTGTCTTTAATTCAACAAAAGCAGCTATATTGGTAACACATATCAAAATACTGGCACTAATAAATTTCTTATATTGCATATATCTTCATTCTATAGTTTGTGTAGTTACTGGGGCAGTATAGATATTTTAAAGTTTTACTTGTGAGCCAAGCCTGTCTTGTTTCAAGATTAGTGGTCCATACAACAATATTTTTAATTTTGTTGTGTTACAAAGTTTTCCTTTTTTAACTGTATGGTTTTGCTTGAGAGTCTGTGCAGGGGGACCAGAAGAGTCTACTTGGACCAGGCAAGGGTTTAGTAGATTCCTTGGGAGTGAAGAGACTACTAGGAGAAGCAGCTACAGAGACTCCACTGAAAAGAGGCATAATATCAATTATTGATTCGTGCACCTACAGAATAATAAATAAATACATATTATTCTAGAGCTCTTAAAAGTATGTTCCGAAATATAATGATATAACAAAATTTATAGGAAATTCATCATTGAACAAGTTATAATTCGAACCTACATAGAGATTCAACGATGATATTTAGCTGCAGTTAACTAGGACTCGTGTAATTATTTATTGCAATGAAAGAACCTAATTAAACCTACAGTTATACTTTACTAAAATATGTAAAAGTTCCCTTCAATTCCAAATTTGTCTTCATATTGCACTAATTTTCTTACCAACATACAAAGTATTTGTGATAATTATACAGGATAGTCCAAATTTGACAGGTTTATAAGATATTACTAAATTAGCAGGGGATAAAGCACATTTGATCTCACCTTTTTTTTTAAACTAAACATGTTATTTTATATCCCGTTATAAATTCCTCCCCTAAGTAAAATGTAAGCGTGATTTTTAAAATATCATTATTTTGTTTGGGTGTTCAAATAAAAAATGGTAAATGGTATTATCTTGAAAATTTGTACCCCTTGAAAAAATAATAAGAGTATGACAATGGATTTTACATATGTAACTATGTCAAATTATTAAATTGTTTTTGAAAATAAGATATTTATTTGAGATAATAAATTATGATAAAATTAGAAAATCACCCTATAGCTTCTAAAATGGATTTATAACATAACTAAGCATTCCATGTTTTATTTCTCAAAAAAGTTAAGAATGGTGGGTTATAAGGTTTCGATATCTAGTTGTATCATGTAAAAGCGTCGAATTTTGACCACCATGTATAATAAAACAGCTAAGTTTAAATAAAATAAATAAAATACTTTCTTACCAAAGAATGCAGCAGTGGAATCAATGGGGACTTTATTTGATTATAAAAAATGCTTTAATTTGAGCCTATCTCATCAAGTTGAAGATTAACCATGTCTCCTTCTCGTTTTTCACCCTTAAACAAATAAGGAAAGAATTTAAATAAACAAAATTAATACTAAACGTTAGTTATTTCCAATATTATTTTTTTTTTAACTTTAGTAGTTTGAATAATCTTTAAAATGGGAAAAGACAGATATTGCTAAAATTGTATAAATAATAACACATACAAAAGAAGTTTTATATTGTATATATAAAAGTGATTTAATTTCTGTTTAAATTAAAATCCTATAAATTAATCTTTTAAAATACCTATAAAATTTCTCTAAATAACATTATTATTATAGGTACTTTGCTTAGAAAATTAACTTTAAATATATTACTGCATAAATTTTTAATTTGATTTCAAATAAATGTTTTCTTTTATTACTAAGAAGGCACAATATTCTATACTATATAGAAGGCAAGTATATTAATGTTACTGTCCCAGAAGGGTGGGTGTACAAATATGTTATGTATAATAAGTGTCCTTTGAATGAGACAAAAAAATACGAACCTTGTCCTGTCTCTCCTTCTATTTAACCTCTTGTAAAGTTTAGTTTTCTTTTTGTTGTATCTCACTTTTAGATTTCCTTGTATCAGTTTTATATTTAATTAGTATTTTGGCCAATACAACTTCTTAGCAATTTACCTAAAATTTTAACCCCAAAAATGTAGTTGGAAATACAAATTAAGTATGTAATAAAGTGAATGTTTTTGAAGGAATTTTATGTACTTATTATTAATTTACTTACCAAGTGGTTTTTCTTCTATCTGTAGCAGTAAATTGCTTGCGATTTTTTTTGTCAACCATTATAATACTTCAACTAAACGAACTCAAATTGAACTTTTATAATATATATTCAAAGTACCTCTCGACACTCACATAAATTGGCTGGAAAATTGAAAAATTCTAAAATATTATTCAGTCATTGCGTTCGGTTTGCCACGTTCCTTTAACTCCTTTAACACTTTTAACTCCAAACGACTCTTTTAGCGTTCGGTTTAGTCCACTGATCTGTATTATTTTACTGGATAGGATATAGGCTATATTTAACATACTAAAAAATCGTTCCACCAAGGAGACCGGAAGTGCCACAATGCTGGCCGATTTGGGCAAATTATGGTGGGTTCACAGAACTGAAATTTGGAATAATTTGACATACCTAACCTATAATTTGTTTAGTTTTTCTTCTTATTCTTCTTCTGTCCCTTTTGCGGTCGATGTCCTTCGTGAAATTTCACCCATGATTTGATTTTTTATGAAAGAAAATATAAAAATGGAAACGTGAAGCATATTGTGTCTTCAGGAATGAACGTTTATTGTTTATTTCATACTCTTTTTACTTTATTTTCCACAATAAAAACATCTCATCGTAGCTTGTTTACACAATTAAATGACAAATGTGATGACAAATGGAAATAGAGGTTACGTTAAATAACATCCGGTCTGCCATATTATTTGCCCAAATCGGCCAATTTTTCGGAACGTTTTTTAGGGGGCTCTATCCTATCCAGTAAAATAATATAGATCAGTGATTTAGTCCGATTAGTGACAGTTTAACACGCTTAAATGTCATTTAAAAGCACCCTAAAATTTGTCCCGCTCCAGCCCCTGACTGACCGAACTCGCCTATTAAATATTCAATCTGTCAAAGTAAATGACGAGCAGAGCTGACAGAGGAAGCGACGTTGCCAGTTCACGTCGTCGTTAAAAATTAACAGAAGAATGCAACCCGTACTACACCTTTAGTAAAAGATTTGGGTTTAACGAGTCATTAGATATTTAACGATCGTTGTTGCAACCCGCTGTGAATATTTCAAATATTCATACAAATCTAATATGCTTAAATGTATTTTTTTTTTTAAATTAGGTTTTAACTTTCATGTATCCAGTAAAGTATAGGATTGCTTTTTTTTTCGACTTGTAGTTTTCAACTGTACTTTAGGTTTTGACGATAATTCAAAAATGAATAAACAGTAAATTTTAAACTTCAAATTTAATCTAATAAAAGCTAATAAAAGTTATATAAATTTGAAAAATAGATATTTTAAAAATATTTTTGGATATACAGGGTATTGCGTTTTTCCTGGCAAATAAAAATGTATATTTTTTAGATAGAATACCCTGTATGTTTGAATTTGAATTCAAACCGCTATGTCAAACAGCACGTTTGACAACCCACAAGAAATATATACAACGGAAACAGCCGAAGGCTGAACACGTCATACACTTTTATTTCATAAATAATAAAAAACCAACGCCTAAAAATAAACAATAACAATGCACAAGCCCTAATCAATAATTCTAATAGTTAAAATAATAAACAACTCACATAAATAATAATAAATAAGAATAATTAGAAAATCCCTCCATAATCAAGCTCCCTTATTGGCCAAACGAAAGGGTTTAAGGCGAGTCGGCGCGGGAATAGAGTTAGTGCGTCTCTAACACTCAACGTGAAAAGACGAGAGTAGATTTCTAACACTCTGTGATGAAACGCGCCTCCCCTGCTCGAGCAGAAAAAGTCTGCATTTATTGCATATGCGGAAAGTAGTGCTTTGCAACACACCCTTAACGGACTCGACCCGGGATTATCGGCCCGCGAGTCGCGACATTAAGAAACTACGTAAATTCTCTACATCGAGTGAGTGTGGGTTTCCCGCCTTAGTGCGTATGTCAGCAAATCAGTGTAAAAAGTGCTAGTTGTAAGCAGGAAGCCCACCTACAGGTGCAGAGCCTGCACAGGTTCTTTTTTGTTTATTTCCCCTTTCCTCTCTATTGAATAATTGTAAAAGATAACAAATCGTTTGCCTGCAAGACCGGCATGTTTTGGCAGTGTTGTCACGTGTCACTAACTGCTTACCGACCCTTTTGATAATATAGAATGTTCAATGATTCCCAGTGCATTATTTTTCCCAATCACCAAGTGTTCCAGGATGCTCTCCCAGTGCAGCCATCGAAGAAAAATGTAATAGCGGCTTAACAAATGAACTACAGTCCGCTAGATGCCGTTTTAGGCTGGCTATTACACTGTATTTTATTTTTAGAATATTTTAGTAATACTGTATTCAATCCTAGAATATTTTTATAAAATATTACACTATTGCCAAGCATTAATTTTTTTTGAAATTAGAGAATGATGCAGACCGCAAATTAAATTATCATAATTTAGGTAGGTTTACATTGATCTCAAAATTGTTTAATATACAGACTTACAAGATACTAAGCTAACGAATAGTGGAGATAGAACTGATTTTAAGTTCAATTTACTCAATTTTTTAAAATGCATCATCGTGTATATTATCTTATCATAAAATTCTTTAAAAATTTGTCTATACAACGATACCAATAGTTAGCCAATAACGCATATTTGATAGATAGCTGTTTTATTATTAGAAATACGACGAAATTTTTAATATAAAAGTTGTATGATTATATTTAACAATTATTCCTAAATATACAGGGTGGTCCATAAACGAGGTGCGAACCAAATCTATACTTTTTAAAAGCAAAACACCCTGCAGGTTGTTATACTAATTTTGTTTTCTCATCGTCAATCAATTTTAATAAAATTAACTTCATTAATTTGCTATGTTGTATAGGGTGTGTCGAAACGTGAAGTTACGATTTTCTCAATTTTGTAAATGGACCCTGTATTAATCAATTGGTGGTATAACATATAGGGTATTTCATTTAAAAAAATTGAGAAAATTGAAAATTTTAACACACCCTATATTCAACATAGCAAATAAATGAAGTCTATTAAAATTGATTGACGATGTGAAAACAAGCAGATATTTTTAGAAATAAATTTAATGCTTAAAGGATAGATGTGGTATATGATCATTATAAAGAACATTCTATCAAAAACTCGTCAAAAGAAAGGATTCCAGAAATCAATTAATGTAGAAATTGACCGACCCAATACTCCACTTCCGCAACAATAGAACTTGTTTATTCATTCGATATTTAACAAAAGACGTTTAACAAATTTTCTGTCAGAGCAACTTCTTCAAAATTCCATTCAGCAAAAGCATATTTAATTTGTAACTAGTGGTGGATTCGCGAATATCAATAAATATGGGACGAATGTTGAACCATCAAAAGACGATTTCTTAAATTCAAATCACGAAGAAGCTGATACTCGTATCTTATTGCACATATTGTCAGCCAAAAATTCGGGGCATTCACGCTGCATTATTAATTGGAACGATACAGATGTTCTAGTCTTAAAAATTTATTTTAAGAAGCATTTGACTAAAGAGATATGGTTCAGAACAGGGCGAAGAGACTCAAGACGATTTCTAGCAGTACATGATTTAAATTTAGATGATACCTTCTAGAAAATTTGCCTGATTTTCATTCTCTGACCGGTTATGATACAACCAGCCAATAGTCTGGCATTGGGAAAAGAAAACATATTCTCTAATCTTGAAAAATGTTTCATAAAAATTTATTCAAAAATTGCCAATGTTACTTCCATTAACATTTTGAGGGGATTAATGGCCTCTTTAAAAACCATTGCTAAATTGCCACCGACTTAAGACGACCTAAGATTACATTGTTTAATATGTTTTCACCAGCTAAATATTTGGCTAAGCTCTTTAAAGCCGCAGGTGCAGCTTCCTAATGTTAAAGAGTATGAATAAAAAGTAGATCAAGATGGAAGTCTGATACCCACTCTAAGACTCTGTCCGACCTGCCACCAGACATAACAGCACTTACATCATGCAAATGCAAAAAAGGTACTATACACCGATAATTTTCATAGATGTACAATATTCTAACAATATTATTCTGTTCTAGACTAAGAAAGCAAAATTTGAAAATGCAGGAAAAAAATATTGGCTGTATCGGTTCCTGCGCCTACCTGTATGGCACAGAAAAACTGCAGAAAAAGTTTGACCACAGTCGCTAATGTTTTGTAAAATGTTGATTCGTGTGGTGAATCTTATTCTGATTAGTTTAAAAGTCTTGTACTATAAATTTTAATATTATTAATTTATGCTTTATATACTTTTAATTATTCTTATTATAATGTTTTATACATTGGGAATTTATTGTATTTTCCTTACTGTTTATAATCGATACTTATATATACTGTGTTTATACCTTCAATAAATAGTTCATATTTTCTTATTTTTTATTTTCCTCAAGAAATAAAAAATAAATCATAGCGTATAAATCAATAATCCGTGTATAAAATAATATGAGAGAGTCAAACTGATTGCATACATTTTAGCACTGAGAGAGAAGAATAGAGAGTGAGAGACTTTACCTTCAATGTTTGCTTTCTAGTTAAACCATGACATAACTAATTGTTTATTGCTATATTTTTGTTATTATAAAAGCAAAAAATATGGGGAAAGCACTGTTACCTTGTTAATACATTGGCGAAACTTTTATGAGGAATAGTTTTTTCTCATTTAGGCCTTCGTTTTTCGTCAAATGAAAGGTATATTTCTAAAAAAAGATTTTTTATACAAATTTGTGGACGGTTGAAACCGAGATATTGACGTTTAAATTTTTTTTCGACCATAATGATTTTTTTTAAATAATTATAAAAAAATACTTCCTACAAAGACCTTATTGTGCATTACTACAAAAAATAAGCATTTTTTTTCTATATGGTGGTATCAATAACTCGATTTTTTATGATAGTGCCCTTTTGCACTGTCTAATTTTGTATTACCTCCGGAATAAGGGTAAGCTTATCATGTACTTTCATTCCTGAAAAATTCAGCTTGTGATACCGAAGTGGGAGGCAAAGTCAAAAAAATTTCAATCTATACCATACAAAAGCCCGTACCTGCGAGTTTAAAAGAATACATTTTTATTCGCAAATGCGAAAATGCAGAACGTATATTTGTTACTTAGTTGCTAACTAGAGGCAGCACCTCTCGGATAACTTTATTTTGTCTCTCTCTGGGAGGACTTGTTCAGACTTCTCTGTTCCAATGCACGCCCTTAAGGCAAACATAAAAATAAAAGAGAAATTTTACAAGTCAAAAATAACATGGATTTCCCATATGAAAGTTACTTTAATAGAATTTTCAAAAAAGACTAATATAATGACCAAAATTGTACATGAAATAGACAGTTAATAGGCCAGACACAAAACTGATATGATAAATAATACACCATTGTTGTTGCGCAAATATGGGGTAATTTTCTAATTTCTCCCTATATTTGTGTGTTTTTTAATGGACTGTATGTTTAGATTTTACTGGTTTTGGGTATTCAAAATACATTGGAGTTTCGTCTACAACCGACTTTAATATAAAGACGTAAAGTTACAATGACAGGTAGAACATCGTTAGCTGGACAAAAACCTGGAAAATCTAACAAAAAACAACAAAAAAAAGCACCACACAGCTGGCAACTATGTGTAAAGAGTAACATTGGTCTGGGTGATAATAAGTTTAGGAAATAGGGATTTTCACGAACATTAATATGTATTTGATTTATTTAAATATGTATTATTAGTTATTAAAGGAGTTAAGAATATATACAGCGTTAAATTTACATTTTACAAACAGTATTACTATAAACACGTCTGCCCTTAATATGTTGACCCACCGAAGTAAACTGCAGACGTATAAGGACAAACTACGTCTGCACTTTACTACCGTTTCTTATTGGTCAGATAAATCTTAAAAATCCGAATCGTTTGGCTATACCTTGTGCGTCTGCAGTATACGTATATGCAACCTGGATCCTATGAGAGGTTTACTCACTAGTGGTTGGAAAGTAAAACCAACTAACAACCGGGATAGTACATTTATCCCTGAGTGAACCGATCGTAATCACGAGCCGTTTCAAACTGGGGAATGATACTATTTAATGTCAATTAAATAATGATGCTATTTAAATTTTCTTAAAATTTTCAGTTCGGAGAATAAAACAAAAGAAAATACCTCGTCGCAATTCTACAAATATAACCAATCAAAACATTAGACAATTCCCAAACAGTTCCAATCAATTATTTATTGGATAATGTTTTTAATAAACTGTAGTATTTGTTCACGGAAATTTCTTGCAGTAGGAAAAATTGACTATAAGACTATATTTACGATTAAATGAAAAATAAACTAATTAACGGTTAAGCCTTCAAATAAACTAAAATGAAATTTATAATTTATTCACATAAATTTCCAGTAGTAGGAAAAATTAACTATACGACTATATTTACAATCGAATGTAAAATAAATTGTTTAACGCTCAAAACTTTAAACTAAAATGAAATTTATTATTTATTTACGGAAATTTCCAGTAGTAGGAAAAATTAACTATAAGACTATATTTATGATTAAATGAAAAATAAATTAACGGTTAAGCCTTCAAATAAACTAAAATGCAATTTATTAGTTATTCGCGGAAATTTCCAGTAGTAGGAAAAATTAACTATACGACTATATCTACGATCGAATAAAAAAATAAATTGTTTAACGGTCAAAACTGTAAATAAACTAAAATGAAATTTATTTTTTTATTTACGGAGATTTCCAGTAGTAGGAAAAATTAACTATACGACTATATCTACGATTGAATAAAAAAAATAAATTGTTTAACGGTCAAGACTTTAAATAAACTAAAATGAAATTTATAAAGAACGGTGTATTCTAACAAGAATAATTCAAATTAAATCGGTTTCAAATAGCACGGCTTAAAGACTCGGGCACGAAAGAAATTAAATAAAAAAAAACTATCAACAAACTTTACCTCGCGGCGTGAAATAAATTTCGGGATCGTAGGTATTTAGCGTTTAATCGAGTATTGGATTTGACGGTGTAAAAGCAAGTGAAATTTTTAATTCAGACTCGGACGTGATTCAGCCGATGTATGCCCTTCCACATCAGAAAACCCCACCATTAAAACGCGCGCAGGCACAGTACCTCGACGATGGTTTGAACAGCGATAAAACTGATGATATACAGGGCATATCCACGAAGTTGAAATTAATTGAAAATCGAAATTAATACCCGGAATTAATAAATAATAATAATAATAATAATAATAATAATAATAATAATAATAATAATAATAATAATAATAATGAAAATTGACCTCATTACATCCCCCCCTCACTTCGGAAAGAAAAATAAAGGTGAACATCGTTTGCCTTTATTTTTCCTTTATCCGCCTACCTATTCATTACAAAACTAATAAAATTTACAAACTCAAAATATAATCTTCTTTCTTCTGTTCCGGAGTCAAAACCATACCATCTCCATACCATAGCGTCGAACTACCATTGTCGGAAACATTGAATGCCGACAGTACGGCGTCGGGGGTGTAGGTCTACCTGTACTCCAATTGATCGGTACCTTCCAGACGGTACATGGTGGGTGAGGTTCGTGTCTAAGCTGACTCGACGGCCGGTTTCAGGTCTTTTATGTGCACCTGATTAAGTCTTTTTCCTGAAGCATCTTTTAGGTTTTAGGTGGATTGGTTACTGGTCTCAACTTCTTGTCGTAAGGATTTGGGGATGACTAACTCCCTCCCAAAATTTAAGAATGCTGGAGAAAAACCAATTGATTCGTGACGGGGACGTATTGATTGCAAACTTTAAATCAGATAAATGGAGATCCCAATCTTGATGATTGTCCTCGCAAAATTGTGGTTTTTATGGTTCGGTTTGCTCGTTCTACGGGGTTAGCTTGCGGTGTGTAAGCCGGTGTACACCGATGACGGATTCCTAACTCTTTTAGAACAGATTCAAAAAGTTTGCTTGTATACTGTGTGCCATTATCGGTTATGACTTCTTTTGGACATCCAAAAGTTGTGACGATGTCGTCACAGAAAACGGTGCTCTCGCTCTTTGCGGTGGCAGTTCGAATAGCCTTACATTGCACCCACTTGGTAAATCTGTCCATAAACATGACGATATATGCATTACCCCTTTTACTCCGGGGTAGCGGTCCAACAAGATCTGTGCTAACAACTTCCCATGGTTGACGGTTCGGTGAGGGGTTCATCTTCCCCGGCGTCTGCTGTTGGGACGGTTTGTATTTTTGGCATTGCAAACAACTTCGAACATACTTAGTAATGTCTCGGAACATTCCAGGCCAATAATATTCTCTAGCTATGCGGGTAATAGTTTTGGCGATTCCGGCATGTCGTGCGGTCGGCGCATCATGGTTTTCTTTCAGAACGTGGTCTCTTTGCGGTTTTGGTATGCACCACGGATCGGACAATTCTGGTTCTTTGCAATCATTGATGTCCCAAAAATGACGGTATAGTCGGCTTTCTTTGATGCAAAAATCGGGATAATCGGTAGGGTTCCTTTCAACCTCGGCTTTCTTAGATGAATACCATTTGCAGTTGGTATCTTCATCCACGGCGCACACATCTGGTGTGTCTGACATAGTCTGAATTTCTGGCAACGGATTTCTGGATAATGCATCAGCTATTCGGTTTAGTGCTCCTTTTCGGTATTTGATGTCAAAATCGTACTGTTGCAAGAAGATGCTCCATCTTGCAAGACGGCGGGACGCACTCACAAATGAATGCAACCATTTCAGTGATTGGTGGTCGGTGAGTACGGTGAAGTGGTATCCTTCTAGGTAAGCGCGCATCTTTTCAATACCCCAGACTATAGCGAGGCATTCCTTTTCGGTAACTGAGTAGTTCCTCTCGGCCGGACTCAGAGTTCTACTGGCATATGCGATGACATAGTCGATGCCATCCTTTTTCTGTGTCAGCGCTACTCTTAAACCATGATCAGAAGCAACTGAGTATCGGTGCCTCAGTCGAAATAGTCTTCAATTTTCGGAAGGCGGTTTCTTGTTCGTCCTCCCAGCGCCACTTGTGGGCTTTTCGCAGTAGCTTTGTGAGTGGAGCTACCACCTGTGAGAAGGACGGGACGAATCTGCGGTACCAGGATGCAACTCCCAAAAATATTTACAATCGAATGTAAAATAAACTAAAATGAAATTTATAAAGAACGGTGTATTCTAACAAGAATAAATTAAAGTATTTTTCAATCAAAACAAATTCCAAAATCCTAACTCAACACGGAATAAATCAAATTAAATCGGTTTCAAATAGCACGGCTTAAAGACTCGGGCACGAAAGAAATTATATAAAAAAACTATCAACAAACTGTACCTCGCGGCGTGAAATAAATTTCGGGATCGTAGGTATTTAGCGTTTAATCGAGTATTGGATTTGACGGTGTAAAAGCAAGTGAAATTTTTAATTCAGTCTCGGACGTGGTTCAGCCGATGTATGCCCTTCCACATCAGAAAACCCCACCATTAAAACGCGCGCAGGCACAGTACCTCGACGATGGTTTGAACAGCGATCAAACTGATAATATACAGGGCATATCCACGAAGTTGAATTTAATTGAAAATCGAAATTAATACCCGGAATTAATAAATAATAATAATGAAAATTGACTTCATTACACTATCAAACCCATGGAAACTCTGCATACCCAGCAACAAAAGACAACAGTTAATAGCAGAAAACCACGAACAGGCCACAGCAGGTCATTTAGGAATAGCAAAAACAATAACTCGACTAGCCAGAAAGTACTGTTGGCCAGGCATGTTTAAGGATACCGCAACCATTGTTAGAAACTGCAAAAACTGTCAACAATATAAAGTAGAACAGAGGCAAACCCCAGGAATTATGCACTCAACTCACATACCGCCACACCCTTGGCACACAGTATCCACAGATGTGATCGGACCCCTTCCAACGTCCAGCACATAGTAATGTTCCAAAACACCTTCTCAAAATGGATAGAAGCTATTCCCGTCCGGAGAACAACAGCAAATACAATATGCCAAAACCTGAAAGATAAAATCATAATGAGATTTGGCTGTCCCAAAGAACTAGTATCAGAAAATGCAAGGCTTTACGAAAACAGGGAACTTAAAAAACTATTGACAGAATTTCACATCTCTAAAAAAGATATCCCACCATACTCCCCACAAAACAATCCAGTAGAACGTACGAACAAAGTAATAAAATCAATGGTGGCGCAATTCTGCGATAACACAAAAAATGGGACGCAAATTTACCAGAACTAGTTTTTGCTTACAACTCCGCAAAACACGACTCCACAGGATTTACGCCGGCTTTCCTAAATTTTGGACACGAACTAGAAATCCCAAGTAAAGTTTTAGAAAACACGACCGACAGCAAGAAACGTTACATGGAACAAGCTTAAAGAAACGTTTGACATAGTAAAAACAAACCTGGCGAGGGCTTTCACAAAACAAAGACGTTACTACAATATTCGGCACAGAGACTGGAGACCGACAATTAACCATTAGTAAAGTATGTTCAAAAGTAATTTTTCAGTTACGAGTTACACGAAATAATCGCACCCTAAAAGCTCACATTAAAGACCTCAAACCCGCCTATGTCAATGTATCCTCCTCACCATAAAAAAAAACACATTTCTTAATGTCTCAGCTAACACAATTGCAGCCAAGTATAAAGGTCTCCATACCATTAGGTAATCCGAATAAAAGGCAGAAAAGGAGGGTCCACCAGCCATTTAAACTTTGATGGACACAACTAAAGGAAGAGTTATGGAAGATCTCTTTTTTTTAGGTTTTTTTTAGGTTTAAAAAAAATTTCCGTTTCGAATTTTTTTTTCCACGAAGGAGGGGTGTAACGGTGTTCCCCAGTAACACCATTCTAGAGACGCCTATGGTTCAGCATGCAGCCGTTTTTGCCAAGCAGAGACAAGTATATAAAGAGCTCCGATTTTAATTCTCGGCAGTCGAACTAAGGTACTGACTTAGTAAGACTCTCCTCTCCTGCTCCTGCAGAGGTATTGACTCTGTAGGCTTCCCGACGTCCCGACCCTTGCCTGCAAAGGTATTGTCTTTGCAGGTTTTCCCTTCCGTGAATCTCTCCCACGAAGGTATTGACTTCGAGGGACTTCCATACCGTGAACGTGACCTAAGCTCTTGTCACATCTTCGCCACACCATCCTGGACCACTAAGTCACGCCAAACCGACGCACAAAATATATTTTAGGTAAACAACATTTGAAGACACGACGATTCGAAATTTAGAACCTTTTCATGTACATGTTGTAAATATTGTTATCTGTATATAAATTGTTAGAATATAGTTTTATTTCCAAAGAACTCTGTCTCCGACTATCTAGAATTGACCTGCTACCCGAACAAACTCCAGGAGGGGTTACAGATTCTTTCCTAAAATGGGCTCAGTGTTATAAAATTCCTGATAAAACTTCGATCTCAATATTAAGCAAATTAAGACATTACTTTTTTGACCACAATTATCCCAAAAAAGTCGTATGCAAAAACGGTAAAGAATTTAGTTCTGCTTTAGTCATCGAATTTATGAAATTACATAAAATTGAAATTTATTACACCACAGTAAAATGTTTCATTGAACTCCCCCGTAGAACGATTCCACTTTACCCTACTTGAGAAACTTAGAACATTACGAAATCAAAATCCACAAGACCCCATAGACGACACATTTACACATGCAATATTAATCTATAACCATTCAATAGTGGCATAGTGCCACTAATTACTCTTCTTTTTCAATATACGGACCATATGCCGAAGAAATGCATTTTGATTTTGATCTTCCCCTATATGAAACATCAAAGACATAAGGATGAACTTCGTCCTTTCATAACTCATAACTGACTTATACAACAAACAAACAAACAAGCAAACAAACAAGGAAACAAACCAAAATATTATAAAAACAGAATGAAAGTGCAGAAACCGTACCTAAAATAGATCTTACACAAACTCTTTATGTTAACTCAGAAAAAACAGGCCTAAATTAGATGGCCCTTATTCTACTGTACATCTTAAAAAACAAATTAACACAAAAATTGTTGGTTAAACTAACAAACAAAACGACACTAGTACTCATTTAAAATTTGCAAAAAGAATTTGAAAAATAAAAAATAAAAATTCTCAAGACGATACTTCTTTACAGGATAATCCTCTCCCTGGGACGTCAGGGACAGCTTATCAAAATTTAAGTGATTCTGAATAATGGATATTACGCTGGAGAAATTGGCAAACCCCGAGAGATTTCACATTATCATAGACACCTTTTACACATTGACCTACAAAAACTAGAAGAAACTTTAGATATTAGCCTCAACGACTATTTCAAAATTCATTAAAAACTGGTCCTTGTTTCTTTATTAAATACTCAATACAATCACATACGTGGCGAAGCAAATGATAACTTACATAAAATAACACGAAAACAGAAAAAAGAACTATTTAATTTTCTTGGCACAACTATAAAATACATAACCGGAAATCCTGACGACTCTGGCTTAAATTTACTAAAGACTCGCATTACTGCAATAGAAGTTAAACAAAATGAAATAATATAATCTCATTTAGCCAATCTATCAATCAATAAACTTTTAGAACAAGTAACTAAAAATAATAGAGCTGATTTTGATGGATACATTACCCTGCATAATGAAATAATAAATATTCAAAACATTAACGAATTTTTCATGAAACTTATTCGGACAATTACCCTTTCACATTTAAATTTGTCAAATATAGAATTATTTACTCTTAAAACGTTTTCGACTGGTGAAACTGGTGCGTACTTTTTGATACTCGGTGCAAAATTTGTTTTCGAATCGCAAGAGCAGTGCGAACCGGGTCAGTTTTTGAATTTTCGGTTGGAATAAGTTAAACCCAAAAAAATATACCGGTGCGCACTTTTGTGAATGAAGTGTAGAGACAGATTTTCAGTTTCAGTTCAGTCATAACAAATATGGTGATGGCAAATGAAGAGTTGTTTCTAAAATATGTAAATTTTGTAAAATTTGTAGAAGAAATATTGGAAACTTCTTCGTCAGATTCAGACGAAGAAGATTTAATTAAGGCCAAGTGTAATAAAAATAAACTGCCAAAAATAAAAAAAAAAATACGTGTGGCACTCGGGGACTGCCGCGGTAAAGCTATTGCATAGCATTTTTTATCAACTTACGCAATTATAATTATTTATTTATTTTATTTATGCAGTTTTTTTTTTCTTTGATATTAATTCAAGTTTTTTCTTTGATATTAATTCAAGTTACACTTTTTGAGTGTGGTGACCGATAAGAAAACAATTTTTTTTCTTTTATTGAATAAATGAGAAGTTAATATTGTTTAAAATATTTTTATTATCTTACAATACATGTAGGTTGTTCAGGAATTTTTATCATTGAAACTATAGGTTTATGGTAACTGAAATAAGAAACATAAGTTTGAGACTTGATATCCTCTAAATATCTGGAAAATACCGCTTCAATGGTGGTCCCATATTTTGTTGTGGATTCTTGTGGATCATTATTCATTTTCAAATTCAATTTTTTCGAAATTGTGTCTAAAAGAGATAGAATCAGTTATGAGCAGTTAGCAGTTAGTCTACACGCATACGTCTAATCGCACGCACACAAACACCGTGCCGAAGTCTGCCGAACTGAAACGACGTTAGACGATGCACGGCTTTCAATGCCGCACCGCTGTGCCGGTCGGAGTGGGGGGGTGTTAGGTTTATTTTCGTTACGGAATTTCTTTTTCGATTTTCCAATTTATCGTTTTTTCGATTTTTCAATTTTTCGATTTTTCGTATTTTCTATTTTTATTAGTGAGTCGTAAAAAAAATATACTGTACAACTCCAGTGGACTCGAACTCACTCGTGGACGCGGCCAAAAAGCACGCAGTCTCACCTAGCATTGTGTCTAAAAGAGATAGAATCAGTTATGAGCAGTTAGCAGCTAGTCTACACGCATACGTCTAGTCGCACGCACACAAACACCGTGCCGAAGTCTGCCGAACTGAAACGACGTTAGACAAATGTGGACAATGGTTTATTTTCGCGGAATTTCTTGATTCGATCGCCGCGCTCAAAGCTATGCAATAGCCTAAAAATTAATATCTAATATTTACGCCTGCCGGGAACATTTGTGATACCAATTTTTAGAAGCCAGAGAAAGCTCTTCTAGTTCTTCTATTGCATAAATGTTCCAGTCCGCAGACGTATATTTAACTCCGCTTCATACTAATATGAATAGGGTCGGACAAAACATTCCATGGCTTTAACGCACCGCTGTGCCGGTCGGAGTAGCGGGTGTTAGATTTATTTTCGTTACGATGTTACGAAATTTCTTGATTCGGTCGCCGCTCAAAGCCCGCGATAAAAGCTATGCAATAGCTTAAAATTTACAATGAATTAGATGACTCCCAGGTAGGTACCATAAATATTCTTGTAAGTCCTGTATATGCATAGTGTAAGTTGACATCTTAAGTACTTAAACATAAGTAAGGTTATGGAATTTGGAAGGTACTTCTAATTATCACTCAGATGTTAGCTGTCAAATAGAATACAATGCACTGATGACCAAATGCGTATTCGGTTGAAAGTCACTAAATTGAACCAGTGCTGAGCAACAAAAACTCGCACTTCAGGAGTGTGAACTGAGTGTGACCAGTCGAAAACGCTATTAAAGAACTCGAGGAACAGAAAACCTTAAAATTTACTCATGATCACTATTGCACACTCTTATGCCAATAGCAAATGGTATGAAACATGTACCGGCCAAGCAGATTACACTATATGTGCCAGGTCCCTGAAATCCAGATGCCTTATCCCTAATGTTTAAAATTGCACCAAAACATTGAGAATTTTTCTAGGAAACCCGAAAAATAATTTTATTGGGAATAGTTTACACAATAATAATAAATCAACAAGAAATCCGAAAAAGCAGTATTC
This sequence comes from Psylliodes chrysocephalus, assembly GCA_927349885.1. Lineage (NCBI taxonomy): Eukaryota > Metazoa > Arthropoda > Insecta > Coleoptera > Chrysomelidae > Psylliodes > Psylliodes chrysocephalus. Next base: position 677,673 of record OV651815.1, read on the forward strand.
TGTTGTCAGATAACTTATCTACATAGGAATTCACTGTGATAAGAAAACTATTCAAGAAATTGCCATTCCAGAGAGCCATCCCAATTAGGCTAATTACTGAACATAAATTAAAAATTGAATATATCAATGCCACGGACAACTCCAACCAATAGAGCCAATAGCACTTATGCCACAAATTTCAACAGGACTCAGCACTATCGTCCTTGTCCTTATAATTTCTGATTCAGCCATCAACCATCGTAGTAAAGAAAAAGAAAATATCAAAAATTATTTTTGGGCCCAAACTACAACTGGCACAAATCCAGGTTCTCCAGGAGTTACTCCTACTCGTAGAGACTTCGAGGACGAAGCCAGGACCAAAGGAGGGAGGAGAAATGTTATAGAAATCGACCGTTAATTGCCCGGAGTGCCACATCATCAAAGTCAGCGTTTTGCAACTTCACGGCGATGATCCCGAGGTTATAAATACGTTGTCAACGTGGGATTAATGTTCTTTTTATTTTAATCGTATTATGATAAACATTATTTCACATAATTATTTGAAATTATTAAAGATCCATTTTTTGTACATTTTTTAATAAATAAAGTTTGTTTTTTTTTTGGAAACTTAAAGTGTTGCTAACTTAAATGTATACAGGGTTGGGATAAAGTATAGAACCAAGTAAATATCTTTAAAACGAAAAGGACGATATTTATGAAACTTTGCAGGCAAGTACAATGACGCATAACGCATCTGATGCCATATTTTTTGTTACTGCTGTACTTCCGGTTCACCGGAAATACCCTCAACTTTTTTAATTTAGAGGGGACACCCTGTATATTTTTGCAGATTTTAAAAGATTTTGTTATTCCGAATTCGTACAGTGCCGTATAAGATCTTTTAAAATCTGCAAAAATATACAGGGTGTCCCCTTTAAATTAAAAAAGTTGAGGGTATTTCCGGTGAAACCGGGAGTACAGTAGTAACAAAAAATATGGCATCAGATGCGTTATGCGTCATTGTACTTGCCTGCAAAGTTTCACAAATATCATCCTTTTCGTTTTAAAGATATTTACTTGGTTCCATACTTTATCCCAACCCTGTATAACTATATACATCATTGGTGTTATTTTGTGATCTGAATTATCGACTGTTGGTGTCCCTCTGGTACAGAAGCGCTATCTTAATTTCATACATTTTGAGGGACACTTTGTAAACAGATAGTTCTCCTTACCTCTCCTATCCATAGTTACCTTTATTGGATATTCGACCTGCATCTTTTTTTGACGGTTTTTAATGACTTGATGATAATTCAGTTTTTCTCTTTTTTGTTCTAGTACCAAGTGGCTCAGCTGTTCAGTGTAGCAGAGGCTTCCAAAGACAACACGGGCGGCGGAGAAGGCATAGAAGTATTAAAAAATGAACCGTTCACAAATTTTCCCCTTCTAGGTGGGAAATACAACAGCGGCCAGTACACTTACAAGATTTACCACTTGGCTAGTAAGGTGCCATCGTTTATAAGGCTCTTGGCCCCCAAGGGCAGTTTGGAAATCCACGAAGAAGCGTGGAACGCTTATCCTTATTGCAGGACAGTCATTACCGTACGTACTTTTAGGTTGTTTTAGTTGTGGACTGTCACTTTTTATTTAGTTTTTTTTTTTTTGTAAATAAAATGAATTATTTTTATAATTGGTGGCGAGAACATTTTGGTGGATTATTATAAAATACATTTTTATTTTAATCTGTTTTATTCGGATTGGCGGGTGTGCTTTGAGGATAAACTCGTGATTTGTGTAAAACGATATAGTGCAATATAATATAAAGTAACAAAATATCATTTACAACAGGCAGCTGTGACTTGCAAAATAAGATCGCTATATCGAAAACTGTTGTTTGGCCACTAAATCCAATGCTACGGATTAATCCAATGTTAAAAATGGAAAAGCTTAAAGCTTTTATAAATAGCACAGTTAGATATCTACCCGTGGTTAGCAGATTATAATAAAAATGTGAAGAACCTGGTATTGGAAAAGATATAAACATGCACTATTAAATTATGAGAATTAAAGTAATTAGTGTGATACAGTCACATGAGAAGGATTGCCAAGAAAGTATGGAAATGGAAAATTAGATACAGAAAAATAAGACCCAGAAGAAGCTGGAATGTACAAAGAAACTACATGAAAACAAAATATGAAATTTTGATGACAAAGTCCTGATTTTATATCATTTTAAAACAATACATATTTAAGAAAAATATCTGGAAAAAATATTTTTTTGTTGCAAGAATACCTGAAAAAATAATGCAGTTTCTCTATTTGTTTAGTTTTGGATGGCTACTTACACTGAGTATCGAATTCTTTATCATATGAAAGATAAATAATAACAATAAGTATATATTTCCTCATTTATATTTTGACTAGTTCATGAAAAGTAGACAGGATAAAACATACTTTTATAGATAACATGTCTAAATAAATAGGAGATAGACATATACTAAACTTAATTGTTTGATGAGTGTTAAAACTTGATAAACCGGCGCCTCATTGAGAATGAACCATACGCTTCTACAATACTCTAGATACACCACTGACTAAACATATTTGGTATTTAATTATAAAACTACCATCTAATTGTGACAAGATATTTTTAATAAATCAATGGTATTTCAAAATTACATAAAAATTAAAAACTCATTTCGACTTGAACGTTTAATGCCAATGTTTGTATAAACTTACATCAAATTTTAATTAATGTCCTTTTTTGTTTTTTATTAAATGCATATTGGATCAGATTGCTAGGTGAACGCTTTATATTTTAGTTTTTGTTTATATATTGTAACGATTGTTTAATTTAAAAATAGTTTATTTATAATTTATCGTACTAATTAATTTATTTAAAACTTAGGCACTATTATAACTCACAATTCTAATTTATTTATTATAATTTATCTTTTCCATACAACAGTTAAATTGAAACTTATGTCTTCTAACAAACTCGCGCTATTTCTCAGCTATCTAGAACGTCCGCGAGCTCCTTCTCTATGACTCAGCCTCCGCGCAGCGATCGCCGGTAGCTTCTCGAATGAATGCGTTTGTCTATATGGCCAGCGCTAGACTTAATATCGCGGCTAAGGAGGTAAACAATGAACAGAGTCGGCTTTGCGCGACAATATATTTTTATTTTGCTTTCAATCAATAGAAAATTTAATACAAGAAGCGACGGCTCACGATATCCCTTTCTCTCCAAATAACGGGTGAATATCAGTTTACACTGTCTCCGAGATAAGTGCAGCACTACTTGAGGGGTAATTAGGTCTATTAAATGTTCATATTTTAAAAAAAACCAAAAAAGGTTGACAGCTGTGTGCACGTAGTTTAGATTCAAAAAGGAAAAACTTGTATTTCGTGCAAAACTTTTTTATTAATCAATGCAAAGCGCTTTCGGCTTATTTGCCATCATCAGTGCTCATCTACAAAAATTGTGGATGTAAACTTACAATTTAAAAAGATTTAAAAAAATATATTATAAAATCTGAATTAGACTTTTAAGTCAAAAGTTAAAATGGTATATATACAATTGTTTGAACAAATTAAAAATTACAAGAAACAGACAAAGTGACAAAAAAACCTGGTATTGGGAATAGTGAGTGTGGGATAAGCCCTTACAAATCAAATCTGATCTCCAAAAGCAAGTTAGCTTGTGTGGAATTAAGGAATCATGCCACCCTCACTATTCACAAAATTGAAAAAAGGTTAACAAATTAGTTAAAATTTAAAGAAATTTACAATTAGAGGGTGACTGTGGAAGATATATTGAAATTTGAATCTAGAATGCAATATTTGATATGAAGAAAGTGAAACGCAGAAGGCCAAAGTAAAAAAAAAAAAAAAAAAAAAAAAAAAACTGAAGGTTTTTTTTATATATGTTTTATATACATTATAATTATGAAAAAGTCTACCTACTGTCCACAACGTATCCAACAAGTTCCTGGTCATCCTCACTCCCAAAATTATATATTTCGGGATGTTTACAACTTGCTAAATCATAATTTTATTAATATTAATATTTTCAAATTTAAATTTATCTCTTCATTTTGGTTCAAGTTGTTTAACCGTTTCCACATGACAGTGGTGACAAGCGACACTTGAAGACTTTGACTTGTCAAATTTCGTGAAATTTCACGAAATCAACATAATTTCAGCCCAACAAAAAACCCCAAATTATTAGTTAACTTAAACACAAAAAATTTCAATTTATTAGATTTTCATGAAGATGTTGAAATTACTCTCGAAAGAGACAACAATATACTCTGTCTCAACACTCAAGTGAACCTTAACAGAAATTTCATACCACTCCATAGACAACTCAATTAACCCTCTATGATGATGTAGGTCCGAGTCACCCAACACAAGCCTTCGAGAGCCATCCCCTCCTAAACTCGATTTCACCCATCAGAGCCTACCTTTGGGACCATGGTACTCCTTTGTTTAAAACTTTTTTGTTCTCTATTTTGTCTCTTTTAACCATGAGTACGCTTGTTGAGTGATTTAGTAATTTTTAGGACTAAACATCAGATTCGCCTTCAGGGACCGCGGGTTCAGTTGTGCCATCTTGGGTTCTCTGAAAGAATGTTCTGCAGAGCCCGGGCTGACACATCTGAATCACGCGAGTGACATTTTTGTTTTGTCTTGACATCAAAATAATAATATCTTTTATATTAAACATTTATTTAAATTTAACTAACAATAAATTAAATCTTTAAATTCAATAACAAATTTTGTTTGTTTGTCTGTTTAAAACTTTTTTGTTCTCTATTTTGTCTCTTTTAACCATGAGTACGCTTGTTGAGTGATTTAGTAATTTTTAGGACTAAACATCAGATTCACCTTTAGGGACCGCGGGTTCAGTTGTGCCATCTTGGGTTCTCTGAAAGAATGTTCTGCAGAGCCCGGGCTGATACATCTGAATCACGCGAGTGACATTTTTGTTTTGTCTTGACATCAAAATAATAATATCTTTTATATTAAACATTTATTTAAATTTAACTAACAATAAATTAAATCTTTAATAACAAATTTTGATCTCCGTTAACCTCCAATCACTCGAATCACACTCGGAGAAACATGTTCCACACTGAGGTGAACGCACCTCCTTCTGTTGACATTTGACAAGTCAAAGTCTTCAAGTGTCGCTTGTCACCACTGTCATGTGGAAACGGTTAAACAACTTGAACCAAAATGAAGAGATAAATTTAAATTTGAAAATATTAATATTAATAAAATTATGATTTAGCAAGTTGTAAACATCCCGAAATATATAATTTTGGGAGTGAGGATGACCAGGAACTTGTTGGATACGTTGTGGACAGTAGGTAGACTTTTTCATAATTATAATGTATATAAAACATATATAAAAAAAACCTTCAGTTTTTTTTTTTTTTACTTTGGCCTTCTGCGTTTCACTTTCTTCATATCAAATATTGCATTCTAGATTCAAATTTCAATATATCTTCCACAGTCACCCTCTAATTGTAAATTTCTTTAAATTTTAACTAATTTGTTAACCTTTTTTCAATTTTGTGAATAGTGAGGGTGGCATGATTCCTTAATTCCACACAAGCTAACTTGCTTTTGGAGATCAGATTTGATTTGTAAGGGCTTATCCCACACTCACTATTCCCAATACCAGGTTTTTTTGTCACTTTGTCTGTTTCTTGTAATTTTTAATTTGTTCAAACAATTGTATATATACCATTTTAACTTTTGACTTAAAAGTCTAATTCAGATTTTATAATATATTTTTTTAAATCTTTTTAAATTGTAAGTTTACATCCACAATTTTTGTAGATGAGCACTGATGATGGCAAATAAGCCGAAAGCGCTTTGCATTGATTAATAAAAAAGTTTTGCACGAAATACAAGTTTTTCCTTTTTGAGTTCATATTTTGTTTTATTTTGATTTTCTTTAAAAATGTTATCAATAAATCCATAAATCAAATAATATCAAATTGCTTTATGCCTTATTTAATGTTTGTTTTGCGCTTACCTTTGTTGGGCTAAGTCGGGTATACTAACGTAACCAATTTTATTTTTATTCTTTCTACATTTTTTATTTCATTTTACATTTGCATGTATGTTTTCAAGTATTAAATAAATAGTTTTGTTTTTCGCGTTTTACAAAATTTATATTTTTCAGAACCCGGGTTACATGAAAGACAAATTCACACTTGTTGTAGAAACGTTGCACGTAGGAGACGAAGGTGAATCGGACAATGTGAGTAATTACATATTTTTTTCTTCTTTTTTATGCTTTGGGATCGTCATGGCGTTGTCTATTCCTGCTTGTAACGTAAAATGGTGTCTGGTATTATGGCAAACACATTGAAATGTATCATCAATCATGGTCGCTTTTGGGAATTGGTTTTTACCGATTTGCTTGTTAAGAATCCTGGGTATATGAAGGAGAATTTCATTATTTGTATTGAAAGCATGCACATTGCTGATACCGGCAGTAAGGATAACGTAAGTAAGGTAGTGGTAGTAAAAATTTTCTGGAAAAGACTCGCAAGCTTTTTTTAAATACTTATCTATTATTTGGTACTAACTGCACATTATCCGTCAGTGGTGCATTCATAGCACACTCACGACTCTCACGAGTATAATTTAAATTTTTGCATGATCACCATACAAGTATAAAAAACAATCTTAATATTAGTTTAATCCATTTATAGGTAAACAGTAGGTGATCGAAATACGAGTTTTTGGTCATGTCAGTAGTCATGAAAATTACACCTATATACTAACTATTAAGAGGAATGATAAGTCTAGCTGGGTTATTTTTTAACTTTAAATTTTAGTAAATATTTTATCTTTAAAAAAGTAAATTGATCTGATGAGATTAGTCCTATTTACTGCCTTCTTTCTAATAGTACACTGGACTGTTGACATGGTCACTGAATTTGTCACTATCTCTTGGGCTATTAGCACCTTTGCAAATGGTGAATATTGATTTAAGTTCATTTACTAAAAATAAGTTTCTGCTATTTTGAATATGCCACTGTCTGTTATTGAATATATATATATATATATATATATATATATATATATATATATATATATATATATATATTAAAGTTATTGTTATTAGTACTGTTGTTTTGTCTATAATTGTAGTTATTATATTGTGAATTATTATTTCTGTTCAATGTCAAACCTCTTTCAACTCTTAAAAGATAATTAGAAAATTGTTCAAATCTGTTTATGTTTTGCAGAGCTATTGTCTCTGCTATCTCTGTTTTAAAATGCCTAGCAATTGACATTATTATTTCATCTTCCCTCATGGGAGGATCAAGAAATTTAGCAACCGTAAACAACTTCAAAGCATAATAATTTAAATTTGTACTTCTAGTGTAGTCAAATATCCCAAAATACAATTTTTCTCTCACTAGTGATTGTGCATTCTCCCCCCAAAAATAATTAAGAAACTTGGTTTTAAATTGCTCATAATTTTGTACTTCAAAAACATTACTGTTATACCATAATAAAGCCTGCCCAGTTAAATTTATACGAATAAATTCTCTAAGTTCTTCCATATTGTTTATTAATTTAATTTTGTTGTCTAACATTTGTAAAAATATTTTTGGATGTAATTTATTAATGTCCCCATCAAATTTTAATAACAATTCACCACTATAACTTGTTATTGTCCTTGTGTTACTTTGATTTGCCAATTCTTGTTTCCATATTTGTCTATCCTTTTCTACTTCACTTTCTACTTTCTTAATCTTTGTATTTAGTGCATTTGTTTCCATATTTATAATCTCTTCTTGCAATCTGAAACCTTCTTTAATATGTTCATCCATATTTTTGAACTTGCTGTCATTTCTTCTCTTTATATCTTCTTCCAATATTTTAATGTCCTTTTGCAATTCTCTTTTCGTCTTTAAATTTTCCTCCTCAGCTATTTTTAAATTTTCTTGTTCACTTTCCTCTATTCTTTTTTCTATTACTTTAATGTTTTTATTGTTAGTTATTACATTCCTTTCAATTCTCTTGATTTCTTTCTCAGTTTGTTCTATCTTTGTTTCTTGTACACTTAATTTTTGGTCCATTATTATTTGTCTATTATCTAGCTCTTGAAATTTGTTCTCCAATTCTTTTTTTATTTCTTGTTTACTATCGTCTATTTTCTTCTCCAATTCCTCCTGATTTTGTTTCATTTTAATTTCCAATTTCTCTTGATTATGTTTAATTTCATTTTCCAATTTCTCTTGATTATGTTTAATTTCATTTTCCAATTTCTCTTGATTGTGTTTCATTTCCTCTTTATTATCATCTATCTTTTGTTGTATTAATAACAACATTTTCATTACTGGGTCTTCAATATTTTTCTTTTGTTTTGATTCTGCCTCGGTATTGGTTCTTCTTTCTTCGTTTTCTTCACTACTTTCATTACTTCTTGCATCCATTATTGTTTCTTCAACATTTTGTCTTTCTACTATTGATGTTTCACTTTGTACTTTTTCATCTTCTTCAGTTTGTCCAACCTTCTTTCCCCCTCTTAATTCCATTTTATCTTCCATATTTAAAATATTTACCAACACTAATATCCAAATTATTTATTACAACACTACTACCTATATACACTTCTCACTTTATTTTAAGAAAGCCGCCCCAAGTTGGTTAGCGCCAATTGAAATGTAATTTTCAATTTTGAATATAATTAATTTTTTTTTTATATTTATTTTATTTTATTTGTTTATTTTATATTACCTGGCTAGCTTTATTTTATGTTATATAATTGTATTAAAATATTTCATATGATGAATCAATAAGTAATAATATTATACTTACTTGTTTTATATTAAGTTCTAATTATCTATACCTTTCATTGAACATGAGACAACTTTAATAATTACCTTATTTTTTTTATATATATAGAATTGAATTTACCTCAGGGATTTAATTTTAGAGCGAGTTCATGAAACTATTCATCCAATACCCCCTGTAATATAATATTTGCAAATAATTTGTGATTGTACTCCTTATCCAAACTCGTATTGCCAATGTCAATTTATATTTAAAATAAAACCCTAGAAAATATACTATTTTGTAGACAGAACATGAACATATTTATTTTAACATTGTTTAAACATCAGTTAACATAACCTTTAAACTAATTATTATTAAGATATATAACCACTAGTGCTATCATCCGTCTTCATTCTCACAGGAAAGTACTAAATAATTACAGAATTTAATTTTATATTATTCCTCAAGTGTCTTATTATTTCATAAGTTGGTCACTTTTTTTTTAACCTTACTTTATTTAAATTTTATTCAAATAACAAATAATGCAATAGTAAGATCTTTTGGGAATAATATAAAAGTAATGTGTGACGAAATCAAAATTATCTACACAGGTAAGATTAGTATAAAATTGTTTATAATTAATACCTTGTACTGTTCTTTTTGTAGGTTACTCTTTCAGTGACGAACAGAAGTGTCTTTTCTCGGATAAGACAATGTTATTATCCTCTCCTGATGAATTGTAGTCCAGAAAACACCACAATACAGACTTTCTCGACTCATATGTTGACTGTCACTTAGTCATTGGCACCATTTCATCGGAATTACACCTTTTATGTAGGTACAGCGAAACACTTTATGGGTAGGTACATTTACTAGTTATCAAATACAATTGAAAATACAATATCAACTTGGATGGTTAGGGTTTATTCTAAATATAACTTTCTTGTTTGTCTTATCAAAAATCAATTTTTTTCATGACATCTCTTGTCATCCCCGTTTTTTTATCAACAAAAACTTATTTTTCCCTCGCATCAAGTTACAAAATTCTATTCAGCCAATGGCAGTACTAAAAATGTATTAGTGACTTCTAAGGCATATTAAACTTACAATGTATCTGTTTTATTATTTAAAATGTTAATACAAGATCTAGACTCTAAATGTTATTTGATTTTTTTATATTATTTTATTTAAATATTATTCGTTAGTCGATATTCAAAATTGGCAATACTGGTTATCATGTTATTACTATAATCTTTCACTATGACAAATTTGACAACTTTTTCTTGATTTTGAAATACAGGATGTACTATTTTGCATGTTTACGTTAATCTTAGTTTGTTTAACAACTATAACTATGAATCTCGACTATTATACCAAATTGTCTGTTGTAGGTATCTCTAAAAGTTGAGACAGCCTTTGGTAAATATCAATGCGAATAACAAATTGTCCTTTACTTTCACATCCAGAAAATCTTATCTACTCACATGAAAAGTCTTATTCTTAACTGGATCCAATTTTATTATTCCTTTTAGTTCCATTTCATACAATAAGGCTGCACTAACCTTGCACCTTATTCCGGTCACCATACAATTTACATCGTTTATTGTACCGTAAAACTAATTGATACTACTTGTCTATTTAAATTGTTATTGCAATGTTACAACTTTTTATAAATCTTTATAATTTTACTAGAAACTTTTAAATTTTGATTATTCAAAGCCTTCAAAAAAACTTCAAATTTTTTTTTCCCGTCCGATTTATTTTTTTAACAACCTTCTAACATCTATCAAAAATCCTCGTCTCCCCGGATATTTTTGACATCTCATTTGACATTTTTTTTTTTTTTAAGAATTTTATGTACAGGGTGATAATTTTTAAATTTATTCTTTACACAAATATATAAATTTTATTGACTTTTATTCTTAAGTTCTGGATGATTCCTTTCTATTACAAATTCCCAAATTTACATTTGGAATTTTCCAAATAATTTGGTAAAATTGCAAATGCAAATTTTATATGTCAACTACCTCTAAATTATTATCAATTTATAAATTTTTATTTTTAGTTTAAGTAATTTGTTTAGAAATATTACCCGAGATCTTTTTTTTTTTTTTTTTATTTCCACTACTCTTAATATTATTTTATAGGTAATAATTTCTGTTATCATTGAAATTTCTCTTATTATAATTACTATGGTTGTTATTGATATTATTGTTGTCACTATTATTACTATTAGAATAATTCCTATTTTAAAAATTATCAAATATGTTGCTATTGTAGTTATTATTATTATTATTATTTTCTCTATGAATTTTATTATTATTAGTATTTTGTGTTGCGTTCACTTTCTCATTTATCATTTCACTGAGTTTTGTGTTTCTTTATTTTTATCTTCTTATAATCTATTCTTATTGTATTGTTTCGTGTCCTGTAGACATTTAATTATTTTTCATTTATTTTGTGTATACTGCTCGTATTCCGCTTTCTCTTCTATTTCATAATGTTCCATACTTTTCCATTTTAATTCTTCTTTCCATTTTTTATTTTATTTTATTTTCATTTTCTCATCATACATCACATAATTATTATTTCTATATTATTTATTATTCATATACCATTTCATATTCATAAATATAATTCATCATTATTCATTAAAATCAATATACCGCATATTTAACTATTTTACCACATTATTTATTATTATTTCATAATTCAACTCATACATTCTCCTAATATAAAACCATTAAATATTCATATTCTTTTCACCATTATTTCATACCAGTCTTTGTCCTATTATACTATTTTTAAAATACACAAACTTCCTTCCCATCTTCTTTGTTCTAACTTTTTATAATTATGTCTACATCATTGTACATTCTTAAATTTTTAAATGATAAATCCTCCTTTTTTAATACTAATAATACTTTCTGAATGACATCTGTATTTATTCTTCAATATTTTATTCTTTTCATTATTTTTTTTTATCGTCTTTTATTTTATTTATTTGTTGTTCACTTTTTTATTCCACTAATAATAAATTCTATAATTTATTACTTTTAAGTTCATTAATCTATTCTTTCATTAATCCATTAATTTGAAATATTTACTAATTTTAATTCAAGTTTCATAATCTCATTTTCCTTTTCTTATCCATGTCAATTGTTCTTTCTTCTTTGTCCTTTTTTTTTAACATTTCTGCTTTTCTTTAAATTTACTTCTCGTCTTTTCCTTTTCAGATAGTGTTCTATTTTTAATTTTTGTTCTTAATCTTCTTACAATTCTTTTAATTTTCCTCTTATTATCAGTTTTTATTTTGTTCCCATTTCTTCTTTCTTTTTCCCATACTATTTTATCATTAAACTTTTTGCTATTTTTATTCCTCCTTCTATTTTTAATAAATCTTATTCCAATTTTATTTTCTAATATTGTCCTTTCTATTTTATTTTCCTCATATTTTATTTGAATATTTTCTGTTGTAAAATCTATTTCATTCTCAATTTCATTTTCTATATTTGGTACTGTTAGTAAGACTTCTTTAATTTCTTTCTTAGTGTCTAAAATTCTATTTTTCATTTGTTCTTTGGATTCTTCCATTTTCTTTTCTATTTTCCCTATCTTCTTTTCCATTTTCTGACTTCTTTCTTCTATTCTTTTGATCATATTCTGTTCCATAGTATCTATCTTATTAACCATTTTATTAATGTCTTGTTTTATTACTTGTTTTATTTCTTCTTTGTCTTGTTTTCTATTTTCTTCCATTTTATTCATCTGTCCCATTATTACTTTTAACATTTCCTGCATACTTTTTTCTTCTGTCTCCTTTGTTTTCTTCTCAATTGCAGTTGTATCTTTTGCTCTTTTATTCCCTGTTCTCATTTCTCCTTCTACTTCTTGTTCATTTTCATCATCTTCTTCTTGTGTTTCATCATTTTCTTTCTCTCTGTTACTTTCTTCTACATTTTGTACTTGTAGTTCTACTATATCTCCTTGTCCTTCATCTTCTCTAATCTTTTTTTTTTCCAATCTTCTTTCCTCCTCTCAATTCCATGTTTTCAGCCATGATAAATAATATTTTATTGTATAATTTATTTAAAATAATGTACACTATTTAATTACATTTATAATTTTTGTATTCAATAAATTTTTTTATTATTATTTTTTTTTTTTTTTTTTTTTATAACACTGCACTTTTTAGAACTGTCACTTTAAATGTTTATTGCCACACTTTTTCTACTTTACTTCCCCACTTGTTTCACTTTATTGCCCCACTTGTTGGTCGCCATTTGTTATGATATTCACTATCTATTTCATAACCTCACAATTAAAAAAATAAAATATACACACTAACTTGACTTACCTTGGCTAGTTTTTGTAATATATTTTTTTTTATATATATTTTATCTATTTTATAGAGCAGATTCTCTTTATCACAGTGGTGTCGGTTCAGAAATAAAATACTTTAAAAAAACTTAATTTAAAATTTTTTTTATTTAATTATTTATTTATTAAATTTCTTTTATTTAGTTTATTTAGTTTATTTAGTTTATTTATTTTATTTAGTTTATTTAATTTATTTAGTTTATTTAGTTTATTTAATTTATTTATTTTATTTATTTTATTTATTTTATTTATTTTATTTATTTTATTTATTTTATTTATTTTATTTATTTTATTTATTTTATTTATTTTATTTATTTTATTTATTTTATTTATTTTATATTTTAGTTTATTTAGTGAATAGTATCAACAACAAATCCAACAATAAAATACCTTACTTGCAATTTATATAATTAGTTATTATTTTATGAATATTTATTATTATTGTCAGTTGTATCACCCTGTAAAAAAATATTAATTTTTTTAAATAGACAAATTGTAATTACAAACGTTTCTTGTTTATTACCAATAAATTCTAACAAATTTCAAATTTTTGAACATTAGAAAAATTTCCTATCTACTAACTTAATTAAACTAAGCATCCATTCATCACCATTCACACTTACCTATTACTATGATCTATCAATTAATTAAATTAAAACTTTATTTAGAATTTCAAAATCTAACTTGATATCTTTCAAGTTGACATTTAGTCAAATTTTTACCTTTTTATTCTAAAATGTAACAACTATAACTATGAATCTCGACTATTATACCAAATTGTCTGTTGTAGGTATCTCTAAAAGTTGAGACAGCCTTTGGTAAATATCAATGCGAATAACAAATTGTCCTTTACTTTCACATCCAGAAAATCTTATCTACTCACATGAAAAGTCTTATTCTTAACTGGATCCAATTTTCTTATTCCTTTTAGTTCCATTTCATACAATAAGGCTGCACTAACCTTGCACCTTATTCCGGTCACCATACAATTTACATCGTTTATTGTACCGTAAAACTAATTGATACTACTTGTCTATTTAAATTGTTATTGCAATGTTACAACTTTTTATAAATCTGGTAAAATTTGAATATACACAAAACTTTTATATTTTAACAAAAATGTATTTTTACACTTTTAGACACCAAGAATAACATATACTTATCGAAATTTGTTGGCGGAAACCTAAAGAAATCCTATTTTTTTTAAATTTTAATAATGTATTTTAGGCTATTTTATTAATTCAATAAATTTATTTTAGTTGTCATTTGACATTGAAGGATGCAATATAAGAAGCAGATGGTTGCCAAGTTGTGTATTATTTCTTAAATAAAAGGACTATGTTTTGGATATATTCAAAATTAAATATAAATTAGAATTTCAATAAAATTATCAATACCTAAGCCTTGCCGACATCCGAACGGCGGATATTACTATTGAAATTTTACAATTTTACTAAAAGTTTAAACACTTTAAAACATTATACACATATCAATTCTGGGTAAATACCCATTGGGAAAACGGTATTTCCTAAAAGTTTAATTTGTTTTTACAAAAATTAAATTTTTGGCTTTAGGAAGGAGAGTACTTTTTAAATATACCACCGGTAACCCCATAAATGAATTAATTTTTTTAATTTACATATTAATTACTTAAAAGGATTATTTATGTTAACTTGTTCATATGAATTATATCTGTCATTACAAATCGCAGTGTTACTAAGTACTAAGTGGCCAATTAAAATCAACGAAAAATAAATATAAAAACTACCTTATTCTTAACATAACATTTCCAAACACTTTTATTAATTTATTTCCAGTCATATCCGATGATTTATTTATTCATTTTGATTGAATTGTTGTAGTAAACGATAATTAAATATTAATTACATCATCTATAAAGTAATAAACAATGTACTTTTCGAAAACTTTTAAACATAATTACTTTGTGTTATCCAAAAGTTTTTAAACTTTTTGAAACAAGGGAATTTATTTGATTGAAAAAAATTTAAAGCCAAATTTAAAGAATACTCTATCAACTAAAGAGGATAACTGAATTATTTCAATTTCTGCTATGTGAACCGTGACGTTACTCGGTGGATACTTTTTACGGCGTTCAACATTTTTTTCTTTATTTTTAAAATAAAAATATTTCAAATATTCAAAAAATCATTTTGAACCAGAGAGAGATAATTAAACACTTCGCTCTTCTCACCCACCTCCTAATCACTACAGAAGTAAGCGAGCGCTCCCTGCTGACGTTGCGCTTCGCTCGCTCTCTTCTGTAGAGCTTAGGAGATGGATGGGACGAACGTACCTTGCTATTATGATGTAGGTGTAAAAAAAGTGCGCCCGGCCGACGTTTCGAAATTCGCGCGAATTTCGAAACGTCGGCCGGGTGCGCTCGCTTCGCTCGCTCTCTTCTGTAGAGCTTAGGAGATGGATGGGACGAACGTACCTTGCTATTATGATGTAGGTGTAAAAAAAGCGCGCCCGGCCGACGTTTCGAAATTCGCGCGAATTTCGAAACGTCGGCCGGGCGCGCTCGCTTCGCTCGCTCTCTTCTGTAGAGGTTAGGAGGTAGATGGGATGAAGGTACTTTGTTCTTATGGTGTAGGTGTAAAATGGCACGCCCAATCGACGTTTCAAAATTCGCGCGAATTTCGAAACGTCTACCAGGCGCACTCGATTCGCTCGCTCTCTCCTGTAATGGTTAGGAGGTGGGTAGGACGAGCGTTCCGTGTTCTTTTATAGATTGTCTGTTAGAACAATCAACCCTATATGAAAGGTATTTTTAGCAATAAGTTTCGCATGGTAGCTCTAGTTTTAACTAATAATATATTTTATAGATTGTACTATAATTTTGCTCCATAAAAAGCCTCCTTCCTTAAACTTCTTTTGCATCAATTAAGACGCCGTTTTTAATTTTTTGGTCCATTGGGACAGTTAAAGTTATATAAAGTTAAATATATTTAGAAAAAAACTAGTGATTTTGCTATATGAAACAACAATTTCAGCCAAAGTTTTATACAAAAGAAATAAACAAACTTTATTAAATAAAAAAACTCAAAAGAACATAAAAGGAACAAACAAAAAATATAAAATTAAACCAAATACAAACATAATAATTTTTACATTTCCAAATCTTCTTCATCTTCTTTCCTGTCTTCATCTGTCCTATTTTCATCTGTCCTATCTTCATCATCATTCTGATCCAACTCGTTTATTCGGGGGTCATACAATTTTCCCGCCATTTTAAAAAATTCTGTTGTTCTGTCAACATTTAAATGAGCACACCTTTTATAAAAAATGTACCTTGAAAGATTGCCAGGTACATGTGCTTTCTTTCTGCCATTTGACAGCGTTATAGCTTTAGCGTGTCTCCAAGATGACTCGATACTATTCGTATGTGCCCCCGACTCTGGATCTTTGAAGGTGACGGAATGGTTAACGGTCAAATGGTTATAACCACGATCGGTGAGGCAGTTATAAGACTTCCAACAGTCTGATATGATAGTAGTACCCTTCTCGATATATTTTTCAATAATAGGAAGAAGGGTATCACTATCACGACTTTCACCATAAATATTCCTTCTGTTCCCCTTTCGTAACCTCCAAAGACCCATTGTCCTTCCACATGTTGCCCTTTATTATACTTTCGTTTCCCAAATTTACTCTCGTCAATTTCTACTATTGTATTAGGCCCGCCAAGTTTCTCCTCATTTCCCAACAAACCATTTAGTACCACTTCTCTACAAAAGCTCGCCCAGTCTACTGCCGTTCTTCTATTTATCTCTAGTTGAATGCAAATTGCTTCTAATGTAACATTATGAACCCACAAATTTACAAATCCCAAAATTTTAAAAATTGGTAATTTTGATTTCCAAAAAAACTACCCTTCCTCAAACTGCTTCTGTATCCACATGGCCGCCGTTTTTTTTTTTGTTAATTCGAACACTATTTTGGCATCGCCAATAATAATGATCAGCCCTAAAATAAAATATATATATTTTAAATTGAAAATAAAATAGTAACAACCGATACTGTTACAGTTTAAATAATCGGTAAATTACTAAGTCAGTTTATCAAAATCTTATACACAAACATATTATAAAAAAATGTTACAACAAAAAATACAACTTACGATCTTGCATCTACAGAAAGTTTTAACGGCTGTTTGCATCGTGGATACAAAAAAGTGCCTTCTTTTGGTATTAACTTCCACTTTTGTAAAAATTCTATCATTGCTACTTTATTTTCACAAATATTAAATAATTTTACCAAATTTAACATTTTTAAAGATATAATTTGGAGTTTTTTTAAAAAGAGCACAAAATTTAAATGTCAAAGTAATTATTAGGTATTAGGTTTTACTCGGGTCAACTCTGAATAAAAACCGGCAACACTGTAATTTAAAGAAAAAATCGATTTTCATTCAGAAAATCTAAAGTATGTCATAATACAAATTAACAAATTAAAACATGATATTAACTGCGTTAGTTCATCAGCTGATTTTAGTTTACAGTTAAAATGGCTTTTTAATGATTATTTCTGTATTTTTTTAATAATTTTACAGTAGATACATCAAAACAAAAATATCGATTTATAGAATATATCGATTATAAACAATATAATTCTGTCATCGTGTCATCGGATTATTAGTGGTTTATGACTTTTCACTAAAAAAAAATGGTGTAAAAATTCAAAATAAAAAACGAAAAAAATAAGGTGCAATAGTAGTTCCGCTAAAAAAAAAGTATGGTACCGAATTATAAACAGTCTATACAACATTTTCTCAAATTTTTGTAAAAATCGGTGAGTTTTGTATATACTCAAATTTTTCCATAAATCTTTATAATTTTACTAGAAACTTTTAAATTTTGATTATTCAAAGCCTTCAAAAAAACTTCAAATTTTTTTTTCCCGTCCGATTTATTTTTTTAACAACCTTCTAACATTTATCAAAAATCCTCGTCTCCCCGGATATTTTTGACATCTCATTTGACATTTTTTTTTTTTAAGAATTTTATGTACAGGGTGATAATTTTTAAATTTATTCTTTACACAAATATATAAATTTTATTGACTTTTATTCTTAAGTTCTGGATGATTCCTTTCTATTACAGTACCTACCCATAAAGTGTTTCGCTGTACCTACTAGAGGTGTGTCGTTCGCGAACGATTCGTTCAAAAAGAACGAATCAGTGCACTGACTCGAATGAATTGATTCCCTGTTTTTAAAAGATTCGAATCTTTTTTGAGTCAATTGCTCGATGGCTCTGCGATCGATCAAACACGCCGAGTTCCGAGTTTGGTTGCTTCGTTCATTCGATTCGGATTCGGTATTTGGTATTTTACATCGGCATCGGCAAATTGGTCGCTTTTGTTCTACGTTCTACGGCATAATACGAGAACTCTAACTGACAGGCGGTGGCGGTATGTGTCTTTAATGTTTTTCTCACTTTACAGGAGGTGTGTATTAAGCTTAGGTAAACAATTTATGCGTGTTGTCTGATAAATAAATTTAAATCAAAGTAAAATTAAAACAAAAAATGACGAATCGTGAATATATAATTTTGTGTTAATTTTGGCTATATATTTGGCATTTAAAAAAAATTGTGTTATTGTTGTTTATCTTAACGGACAAGGATGTATTTATTATTCAGCTGCCTTTTTTTATGAAATATGAAACATTAATTTGCTTAACTTTAAAATAAATCTGGTTATAATTATTTTACTCAACGACCTAGTAGGTAGGTACGTAGGTTAGGTAGTACTCAAATTCGTAAAAGTTCGATTCGATTTCCTTCGCCGGATCGGCGGAATAACATCGTTCGTGGTTCGCTAAAGTGAATCACTTGAGAACGAATCTTGAAGAACGAATCTTTTTAGGTGAATGAATCAAATGAATTAATTCAGTAAAAAGATTCGAACTTCCCACCTCTAGTACCTACATAAAAGGTGTAATTCCGATGAAATGGTGCCAATGACTAAGTGACAGTCAACATATGAGTCGAGGAAGTCTGTATTGTGGTGTTTTCTGGACTACAATTCATCAGGAGAGGATAATAACATTGTCTTATCCGAGAAAAGACACTTCTGTTCGTCACTGAAAGAGTAACCTACAAAAAGAACAGTACAAGGTATTAATTATAAACAATTTTATACTAATCTTACCTGTGTAGATAATTTTGATTTCGTCACACATTACTTTTATATTATTCCCAAAAGATCTTACTATTGCATTATTTGTTATTTGAATAAAATTTAAATAAAGTAAGGTTAAAAAAAAAGTGATACCAACTTATGAAATAATAAGACACTTGAGGAATAATATAAAATTAAATTCTGTAATTATTTAGTACTTTCCTGTGAGAATGAAGACGGATGATAGCACTAGTGGTTATATATCTTAATAATAATTAGTTTAAAGGTTATGTTAACTGATGTTTAAACAATGTTAAAATAAATATGTTCATGTTCTGTCTACAAAATAGTATATTTTCTAGGGTTTTATTTTAAATATAAATTGACATTGGCAATACGAGTTTGGATAAGGAGTACAATCACAAATTATTTGCAAATATTATATTACAGGGGGTATTGGATGAATAGTTTCATGAACTCGCTCTAAAATTAAATCCCTGAGGTAAATTCAATTCTATATATATAAAAAAAAATAAGGTAATTATTAAAGTTGTCTCATGTTCAATGAAAGGTATAGATAATTAGAACTTAATATAAAACAAGTAAGTATAATATTATTACTTATTGATTCATCATATGAAATATTTTAATACAATTATATAACATAAAATAAAGCTAGCCAGGTAATATAAAATAAACAAATAAAATAAAATAAATATAAAAAAAAAATTAATTATATTCAAAATTGAAAATTACATTTCAATATATATAAAAGAATTATTGGGCAAATACCGCAAAAAAAAAGAAAAAAATGCCTAAAGGCAAACCGTAGACACGTGTTTCTGACTATTGGTCTTCATCAGTACGGTGTAGCCAAGTTCAAAAGAGAATGGAACTAGCGATGAAATCAAATTAACAGTAGAACACTCAAGAATCCAACCACACATTTGTGGAATTTGCTAACATTCCCAGTTCTTACTAGGAAAATATTAGCGTCGCCACGGAGGCAGTTATAGCCGCTATGAAGGTGCATCCAAGCCCAGGGAAACTAAACAATAGAAGAAGGTTTATTGCGGTGAAAAAATATAAAAGATAAAAGGATTATTGGGCAAATACCGCAAAAAAAAGAGAAAAAAAAATCCTACAGGCAAACCGTAGACACGTGTTTCTGACTATTGGTCTTCATCAGTACGGTGTAGCCAAGTTCAAAAGAGAATGGAACTAGCGATGAAATCAAATTAACAGTAGAACACTCAAGAATCCAACCACACATTTGTGGAATTTGCTAACATTCCCAGTTCTTACTAGGAAAATATTAGCGTCGCCACGGAGGCAGTTATAGCCGCTATGAAGGTGCATCCAAGCCCAGGGAAACTAAACAATAGAAGAAGGTTTATTGCGGTGAAAAAATATAAAAGATAAAAGGATTATTGGGCAAATACCGCAAAAAAAAGAGAAAAAAAAATCCTACAGGCAAACCGTAGACACGTGTTTCTGACTATTGGTCTTCATCAGTACGGTGTAGCCAAGTTCAAAAGAGAATGGAACTAGCGATGAAATCAAATCAACAGGAGATCACTCCAGAAGCCAACCACACATTTGTGGACTTTGCTAACATTCCCAGTGCTTACTAGGAAAATATTAGCGTCGCCACGGAGGCAGTTATAGCTAGTAAGCACTGGGAATGTTAGCAAAGTCCTCAAATGTGTGGTTGACTTTTTGAGTGATCTCCTGTTGATTTGATTTCATCGCTAGTTCCATTCTCTTTTGAACTTGGCTACACCGTACTGATGAAGACCAATAGTCAGAAACACGTGTCTACGGTTTGCCTTTAGGATTTTTTTTTCTTTTTTTTGCGGTATTTGCCCAATAATCCTTTTATCTTTTATATTTTTTCACCGCAATAAACCTTCTTCTATTATATATACAGTATGGTTCAAATGAAAGGAATAAATTCATTATAATGGAAGTAGTTGGTTTTTCGAAAAAAATCTCGGACAGGTCAATTTTGTTTGCTCAAAGCGCAATTTTTTAAATAAAATTCAATTTTTCCCTCACTTCCCGTTTTTGGGCAGTGACGTCATTGACAATTTGTATTAAATAGTAACCCCATTTTTTTTTTCCTTGATTTTGAAAGATCTTGCAATTTCCTACTCGGAAACATAATATTTAAAATATCTGACATAAAAATTTTTTTGAATAAAAGTCATTTAAAGATCAGAGACATAAATTTTATTTTATTTTGAAACACAATAAATTAATAATTTGAATTTATTTTAATTTATTTTATTTTAATTTATTTTAATATATTTTAATTTATTTTAATTTATTTTATTTTAATTTATTTTAATTCTATCTTTTACTTCTATCTTTTTATTTAATTTTATTTATTTTTGTTTATTTTATTAATATATACTTTTATTTACTTAGTTTATTTACTTTTTTATCTTTATTTATTTTTATTATTTTTAATCATTTTTGTTTAGTTTTATTTTTTAATTTGTTTTTAATAATTTTTATTTATTTAATGGAACTTCAAGTGGGGACTAAACTTTATTAGTTCGTTACTCATATTTTTCATGTCAGGCAAGCCATAATAAGTTCACTTCAAAATTAATTTTACCATATAAAGTATAATATATTGAAAATTTGTAAATTTAATTTGTCGTAACTTTAAAAAAACAAATGAAAAAAAATATTTTTCGAAACAGAAAGTTCATATTAAGTAAATAATAAAAAGAAAATAAAATATTGAATTTTCAGCTCATATCTCTCATATCTCTTCTTAACTTCTAAACACCTTAACTCTGTTAGATTTAATAATTGCAAAAAAATGCTAAATATCATTTTTATGTAAAAGTTTATGCTTTACAATTTTTATAATAACTTTTTTTATAGCACCTACCGTTTTTAAATAACCTTAAAAAAGCACTTTATTTTCTTGTTTTTCGCCATTTGCCAGTGCGTGAAAAATAACATTTTTTTACCTATCGTTTTCAAATACTCTATAGAGTATTTGATATAAGTCACTTTATAAAGTGACTTATATCAAAAATTCCTGTATTTCCTCCAAAATTTTGATTTAAAGGTCTATTTGATTGGACTATTATTTAAAGATAAACAAACCTTATACAGGTTGGTGGATTCTTTTTTTCCATCCAATTATGTTCACTTTCATATTTTCTAAAAACCAAGCCAGCTCTTCTTTGCCTATCCTTTTTTCAATTTCCTGAAGAACTTTCCTTTGAAATGTAATTTGATTTTTTCAGGATTTACATGTCCAACATTTTGTCTATTCGGAATGCATTTGGAATAATCCACCTTGGTTTATCCCAAGGGGTATAAGCCACGTTTTCTAAATCCATTCTCTGGTCAAAATCTCACCCATAGTGTAACCTTCTTAAAAAATTTTTCAAATTTCCAGTCTCTGACAGCCGTCGTCCATCCCGATTTTAATGCTTTGAAGACCGCAACATCGGTTGGTTGCATTATATGTGTACTATTTGAAAAGAGTAAAATAAGTACTATGCCATGGTCATCAAATAGTTGGCTAACTTGTTGAGTGAGATGGGACTTATGCCCATCTACAAAAAATATTACGGGTCTCAAGATATTTTCTTTTTTTAGGTAGGGTATAAAATGGTTTCCTATGTATTCATAAAACACATCAGAATTCATCCACCCTGAATCTGACCTGTGCATTGCTCAGGAATATATTCAACAATTGATTTTGGCATTTTTTATACGGAAAAATAAGCCTGGGTGGTACCACTTTCCCATTAGCAGAAAAAGTCGCCATTATCGTGATCTGCTCTTTTTCAGAACTGTCTCTTTCGGAGAAATCCTCTTTTGGCTTTGTAGGTCCTAAAACCTTTCCACTTTTAGGACACAACTGAAAATCTGCTTCGTCCTCATTGAATATACCACTTGGGTTAAGGAGGTTAAGGTCCAATTTATTTTCATGCAAGTACGTGAATATTTCATCGAACCAATTATGGATATGGTCTTGGGTAACTGCTGCACGAGCTTTACTGACTGACTCTGTATGTTTTTGGTTTATATTAGGATGCTGACGAATGAAACTTTCAAACCAAGATCGTCCAGGCAGCAGAGAAGCCTTACTTATGAATCGGGAATATCTGCCACTAGCTTCTAAAATTTTCTTCTCAGTTAAAGTTGGAGTTTTTTTGTGTACAGGGAAACCTTTTTTGGTCATTACAAGAATCCAGTTTACTAATAAATCCTCCTCTGTTTTAGACAGTTCAGTTGCAGGGCCCATTTTTCTGGACAAAAGAACTTTCCTTGACAATTTCCTAATTGAGTGCTTGTGGGACATTATATTTTAAAGCTGCCTTCTTTCCTTTACCTCTATAATGGCTTTTTGCATGTTATCCTACGAGTAATCAAAAAATGACCTTTGTTTCTTTTTATTCTTTTTACTTTATGAAACCATATAAATAGTACAATTATTAGTTTTATTCATAAAAATTTGAACGTGTCCATTATTAAAATTACTTGTTTTAGAAATGGATACCCACCTTGTCCATCATTGGTGTATTTATTACCAAAATCATTGAGTAATGGTCACCTCTTCAAAAACTTTTTTTTATCAAAGTAAAATAATTTAACTCGGTATGTTATTATCATTGACTTACCTGATATCCTATTAAAGAGAACACTCAATTTTTATTAAAAATACCATTCACAATATCTTAATTTAACCAATAATGTTATAAACTTTTAGTAAACATTAAACCACTAGTTCAGATTCAACCATTTTGAAAAATTGGCGTCTGTCATGGTACCTAAAATTTGGCGCGTAATCTGACACACATTAATAGACATGTGGACTACTAATATATGCATTTTCAACTCATATTTTAGAAGTTTTGAGTATTTGAGGGGATTAGGTGTCCATTACTGGAGCAATTTCCATTATTGGCACATTTACCCTATATTAATTTATTAATGGAACATATCTTGACAGATATGACACGAACCAATCTACATAAATTCTCATTAGCCACAGCATGATTGTTCATAAGCACCTGATTATTGGTTGGTATGGTTTGTGTTTGAGAGTACGCCTATCAAGTTGTTTTGTATGAGAAAAAGTGATAATATAACTAGTGGAGCGCCTGGGGCGTTAAAAACATGAAAACCTCGAACTTGAGCTGCAGTGAATGAAATTTAAAATATAATATTTAGCTACTAATATATATATATATATATATATATATATATATATATATATATATATATATATATATATATATATATATATATATATATTTAACCGCTTATACAGACCCAAAATGCTATATTTTACCTGCGTTACCAGTCCAAAAGTGACGTTGTCAGACCCACAAAATGGTCTCTCAACGTTTTCCTTGTTAATCGACTTCTCTTGACCCCCTTAGCATTTTAAAATTAGAGGGAAATTTTTTTTTTTGACCCATAAAACGGTTTTATGAGACATTTTATACAAACTTAGTTCTCCAGTCTGTTCTGTAGAGGGAGCATGAATCGCAGGTGTATATTGTATATCATGTGAACATGTTCTGCTGACTATTTCAGACCCAAATAATGGCAACGTTGTAAACTTAACATTTTATTTCTGTTCAAGATATTGTTTAATTTTTGTAGATGCGTTGTGTATATCATTTAGCCCGATATGGCCCAATACGTTTTTAGACCCTATTTAAAACTGTATACAAATCAAATGAAATTTTTATTTGAAGGATTTTAAATATAACTAATGGTCATTTTATATAAAATAATATTTGAAATAAATTAGTTTTTATTGTCTTGAAAAGAAAGTTATCTGAATCTTATTTAAAAGGAACATAGTACCTTATTCTCAAAAAAAAAAACGGAAAAGCTTAAAATTGGATTATTTGAAGGTTTTATTTACATTGTTGATTTCCATGGTTTTAGTTTTACTACATTTAAAATACATCATCATTTAAAATCGTATTAAAAATAGAGTGTTTTTAAAATCCATGCTCCCACTTATGAAAGGGGAAAAGCTCTGCTAAATTTAAACTAGAAACATCATTGCACCAATGACTTTCAATAATTTCTAAAATTTCTTTCTGTTTTTGTTGGCTTTGTTCATTCTCTAAGATTGGAAATAATGGATCTTTAATAATTATGGCCTTTCTAGCAACATCGCATAAAAATTTTAAATTGGATTTATAATATTTGTGGATTTTTGTAAAGCAAGTTTTAATCTCGCGATTTCGCGCATCTTATTAGAAACGACAATGTTAATATTTTCATTGTTTGTTAATAATCAAAAATGTTTGAGTAAACTAACTATAGCCTAATTAAACTATTATACCGTATTCCATGTGTGTTCACTAGAAACAGTTTTTGAGATTTTACAATAACTGTTTCATTTATTCATACACTACTTGGATTGGATTTTACAATAACTGTTTCATTTATTCATACACTACTTGGATTCTATGCATAAGATACACGTCAAACTTGGGTGTTTTTAATTTTGTTTTTTTTTTTTGCAAACTACTTTGCAATACCAGTTAAAATTTAATAAAAATAGTTATTTGTTTAACTGGCAGAGAAGTAACAGATTTACTGCTGCGGCTAGCACTTCATAGCCGAGGCGAAGCCGAAGCAATGAAACTAGACAAGGCAGTAAATCTGTTTCTCTGCCGTGTGAAATATAATTTTGTCTCCGATTATTTATACAGTGTGTTTAAAAAAATAAAAATCCCTTTTAAGTATAACAGATATAATTCACGTATTTTTAGTATTATTTTTTCTAATCGTATTTTATGATTTTTGATTAAATATACATATAGGAGCTTATAAGGCTAAAAATTAAAAAAATAGGTAAATAAAAAATTTAAAAAATTAAATAAATAAAAAAAATAAAAAAAATGTAAAAAAATGTTAAAAAACCAACTTCCCCACCCCCAAGCATAGCTTTAAAATAGGATTTTAATGCCTGGGCAGTAAAAATTATTTTTAATGCCTATGCATTAATAGTGTTACTTAAATGATCGAGAAATGTCGCTAGAATTGAGGTTTAAGGGCGATCGGAGTAAAAAACCTGTTTTTACTTTTATATTTTATGTTTTAAGTACTACTTGGTAAGTAAAATCAATTGATTGATCGATTTAACACGAGACTCTAATGTCTTTGTTTTGCTAGCCCTCTCCTGCTTAAATGTATTAAAAAATTACCTGAGAAGTGGAAGGAGTTGTAATATCTCTGGCACACATAATTATTTTCTTCAGTATTTTTATTGACTAATAAGAAATTGGCATCAGCACTACTCTCTTCTAAAGAAGAATTTGATGAATATGTTGGTGGCAAATAATCATAATCTGAATAACTGTAGTTAGACATTTGCGAATTGGTCTCTTCAGAATCAATGTTAAATTTCTTAACGGTATTTGACTCATAGTTTACTGGTTTAGATAAAACAACGTCTTCCAAAATCACAATTTTGTTTTTATTCTCTTTATATGAATCTCTATTAAGTTCGTATTTATTTAAAACGTTCTTTTCGAAAAGTTGTTCATTTTCGAGAGAAAAATCATACACTATATCTAGTTTTAAAACTGTACAACTGACATTATCAAGGTCATGAATTTTTTTATTTTTAAATTCATAAGGATCAATTTTTTCCAAGTTTGTTTTAGTAGCAGCTTCAGAAACATTTTGCAGATAGTGGCATACTTTTTCTGTTGATCTATCTTCTGGCAAACATTGAAGAATCTGTAGATGTAGGTACAAAAATAGCTATAGTCTAGGAGGAATAAAAATCTAATTTTTAAACGGGACACTTTTTTCTCATTACTCACTTTTTTCTTTATTATAAATAAAAAACTTCAACCCTAACTCCAACTTCGACTCCAACTCAAACACAAACACAGACCCAAACACACGCATGCACACACATTTTTCTAAAAATTTTAAGTCGTTTCAGTTTTAGTTTCTGAGTTAGGATTTTTTTTAATATCTCAAGCGCCCTTTACCCCAATTTCTGATTAGTTTTTTTTTTTCAAAAACAATAAGCTTCATCTTCTTATAAATCTTATTTTTCCTGAATATTTTCGTTCTTGACTTATCGTAAAAAAATAAATTTGGATCAATAATAAAAATTTTGATTTCTCTAAAGTAAACCTAAATACTCTTCTTATTTTATTTTATTTTATTTTATTTTATTTTATTTTATTTTATTTTATTTTATTTTATTTTATTTTATTTTATTTTATTTTATTTTATTTTATTTTATTTTATTTTATTTTATTTTATTTTATTTTATTTTATTTTATTTTATTTTATTTTATTTTATTTTATTTTATTTTATTTTATTTTATTTTATTTTATTTTATTTTATTTTATTTTATTTTATTTTATTTTATTTTATTTTATTTTATTTTATTTTATTTTATTTTATTTTATTTTATTTTATTTTATTTTATTTTATTTTATTTTATTTTATTTTATTTTATTTTATTTTATTTTATTTTATTTTATTTTATTTTATTTTATTTTATTTTATTTTATTTTATTTTATTTTATTTTATTTTATTTTATTTTATTTTATTTTATTTTATTTTATTTTATTTTATTTTATTTTATTTTATTTTATTTTATTTTATTTTATTTTATTTTATTTTATTTTATTTTATTTTATTTTATTTTATTTTATTTTATTTTATTTTATTTTATTTTATTTTATTTTATTTTATTTTATTTTATTTTATTTTATTTTATTTTATTTTATTTTATTTTATTTTATTTTATTTTATTTTATTTTATTTTATTTTATTTTATTTTATTTTATTTTATTTTATTTTATTTTATTTTATTTTATTTTATTTTATTTTATTTTATTTTATTTTATTTTATTTTATTTTATTTTATTTTATTTTATTTTATTTTATTTTATTTTATTTTATTTTATTTTATTTTATTTTATTTTATTTTATTTTATTTTATTTTATTTTATTTTATTTTATTTTATTTTATTTTATTTTATTTTATTTTATTTTATTTTATTTTATTTTATTTTATTTTATTTTATTTTATTTTATTTTATTTTATTTTATTTTATTTTATTTTATTTTATTTTATTTTATTTTATTTTATTTTATTTTATTTTATTTTATTTTATTTTATTTTATTTTATTTTATTTTATTTTATTTTATTTTATTTTATTTTATTTTATTTTATTTTATTTTATTTTATTTTATTTTATTTTATTTTATTTTATTTTATTTTATTTTATTTTATTTTATTTTATTTTATTTTATTTTATTTTATTTTATTTTATTTTATTTTATTTTATTTTATTTTATTTTATTTTATTTTATTTTATTTTATTTTATTTTATTTTATTTTATTTTATTTTATTTTATTTTATTTTATTTTATTTTATTTTATTTTATTTTATTTTATTTTATTTTATTTTATTTTATTTTATTTTATTTTATTTTATTTTATTTTATTTTATTTTATTTTATTTTATTTTATTTTATTTTATTTTATTTTATTTTATTTTATTTTATTTTATTTTATTTTATTTTATTTTATTTTATTTTATTTTATTTTATTTTATTTTATTTTATTTTATTTTATTTTATTTTATTTTATTTTATTTTATTTTATTTTATTTTATTTTATTTTATTTTATTTTATTTTATTTTATTTTATTTTATTTTATTTTATTTTATTTTATTTTATTTTATTTTATTTTATTTTATTTTATTTTATTTTATTTTATTTTATTTTATTTTATTTTATTTTATTTTATTTTATTTTATTTTATTTTATTTTATTTTATTTTATTTTATTTTATTTTATTTTATTTTATTTTATTTTATTTTATTTTATTTTATTTTATTTTATTTTATTTTATTTTATTTTATTTTATTTTATTTTATTTTATTTTATTTTATTTTATTTTATTTTATTTTATTTTATTTTATTTTATTTTATTTTATTTTATTTTATTTTATTTTATTTTATTTTATTTTATTTTATTTTATTTTATTTTATTTTATTTTATTTTATTTTATTTTATTTTATTTTATTTTATTTTATTTTATTTTATTTTATTTTATTTTATTTTATTTTATTTTATTTTATTTTATTTTATTTTATTTTATTTTATTTTATTTTATTTTATTTTATTTTATTTTATTTTATTTTATTTTATTTTATTTTATTTTATTTTATTTTATTTTATTTTATTTTATTTTATTTTATTTTATTTTATTTTATTTTATTTTATTTTATTTTATTTTATTTTATTTTATTTTATTTTATTTTATTTTATTTTATTTTATTTTATTTTATTTTATTTTATTTTATTTTATTTTATTTTATTTTATTTTATTTTAATTTAATTTAATTTAATTTAATTTAATTTAATTTAATTTAATTTATTTTATTCGATTTTATTCGATTTTTATTCGATTTTATTCGATTTTATTCGATTTTATTCGATTTTATTCGATTTTATTCGATTTTATTCGATTTTATTCGATTTTATTCGATTTTATTCGATTTTATTCGATTTTATTCGATTTTATTCGATTTTATTCGATTTTATTCGATTTTATTCGATTTTATTCGATTTTATTCGATTTTATTCGATTTTATTCGATTTTATTCGATTTTATTCGATTTTATTCGATTTTATTCGATTTTATTCGATTTTATTCGATTTTATTCGATTTTATTCGATTTTATTCGATTTTATTCGATTTTATTCGATTTTATTCGATTTTATTCGATTTTATTCGATTTTATTCGATTTTATTCGATTTTATTCGATTTTATTCGATTTTATTCGATTTTATTCGATTTTATTCGATTTTATTCGATTTTATTCGATTTTATTCGATTTTATTCGATTTTATTCGATTTTATTCGATTTTATTCGATTTTATTCGATTTTATTCGATTTTATTCGATTTTATTCGATTTTATTCGATTTTATTCGATTTTATTCGATTTTATTCGATTTTATTCGATTTTATTCGATTTTATTCGATTTTATTCGATTTTATTCGATTTTATTCGATTTTATTCGATTTTATTCGATTTTATTCGATTTTATTCGATTTTTATTCGATTTTATTCGATTTTATTCGATTTATTTATTCGATTTTATTCGATTTTTATTCGATTTTATTCGATTTTTAATTTCGATTTTATTCGATTTTATTCGATTTTATTCGATTTTATTCGATTTTTATTCGATTTTATTTCGATTTTTATTTCGATTTTTAATTTTATTCGATTTTAATTCGATTTTATTCGATTTTATTCGATTTTATTCGATTTTATTCGATTTTATTCGATTTTATTCGATTTTATTCGATTTTATTCGATTTTATTCGATTTTATTCGATTTTAATCGATTTTAATCGATTTTATTCGATTTTATTCGATTTTATTCGATTTTATTCGATTTTATTCGATTTTATTCGATTTTATTCGATTTTATTCGATTTTATTCGATTTTATTCGATTTTATTCGATTTTATTCGATTTTATTCGATTCTATTTATTCTATTTATTCTATTTATTTCAATACTCCCCCCACTAAAACACGTCATTATTTATTTATGATTAGTAGCTATAGTTTCAATGTTCCAAGTTCCTACCTTTAAAAAAGTCGATACTCCTATACCTCCTCCCGGTTTCCTCCGATTAAAATGTAAAAATCAACAAATCCTGAAATACGTCATTATTTATTAATCATAGGCAGCGGCAATTCCAATTTTCAAGTTTCCTACCTTTAAAAATATCGATATTCCCATTTCCCACTAAAAATGTAAAAATCCATAAATCCCGAATTACGTCATTATTTATGGCGATTAGCTACAATTCCAATTTTCCAAGTTCCTACCTTCAAAAAATTCGATGCGCCATACAAACTTTCACCTCTTGTTTTCCCCTCCCCCATCCCTTCCCCCTGTCCCCCTCCCTCCCCCCTCCCCCATCCCTTCCCCCTGTCAACTCCCTCCCCCCCTCCCTTTAAAATGTGATGTGTATAAAATTCATTCTTAGTGGGTATCTAGTCAAGAATGGAGTAACTATGCCAAATTTCAAGTCACTCGGGCTTATAGTTTTGGAGATCTCTCCATATATATCGTCCTGTAAATTCCAACTCCATAACTTACGAATATCTGTTGACAGTAGTTTATTCAACGCCACAAAAAGAAGTTCTAAAGAAAAAAAATACTAACTTATTATAAGTATAGTATTAACATCAATATCACAGCTAGCAAAACTTCAGAGAAGCCAATAATACCATCGTCATTTAAAAGGGCATTGTTTTGACCTGAGGAAAAAACAAAGATTTCAAAAAGAGTAAAAAAGAAAAAATAATTCAGTTATAACTTCAGAACCATGGCAGGATTACAACAGAAAAAAGATGCTAGAAAAGGAGCGAACGGGAAAAGCTCAACAGAAAAAAAGAGAAAGTAAAAATAAATTACAAGAAAATAAAAATCTGAAGAAATTATAATTATACGAGTCCAGTGAAGATGTGAAAAATGCAGAATCAGATTGAAGAAGATAAAGAAGGAAACCAAGCGATAGAAACAATGAAGCCTCTAAATCACATTAACAAACTAAAAAAATGGTTATTTTGTGTTGGTTAATTTTGTAGGAGACAAATGAAATGCTCAGCAGTTTACATATTATGTATGTATTGTACAGGAGATCGTTGGGGACGACGTTAGTATTATGGCTTCTTAGATAAAAGAGACCGAAGATGTAACATTGCACACTGCGCATGTTGTCTGTTTTAACTCCAAGTAACCCACCAATTGAAAATCATTGTTTGCACGACGCCACCCGAATTGCTCCGATTTCCCATTCAACGCTCACCTCCGCCTGAGTTTCAATCACCATTGACAGCTGTTTTTGATTTATTTGTTGGTGTTTTAGCAATTTAAAGTGTTCTAGTTATTCAATTTTAAACTCAAAATGCCACGATGTATCTTAAGAAATTGTATATACTTATAATACAAGTACCAGTGTTATGAAATATAAAAAATATATTCGTTTTCGGCGGTAAATATTTATTAACGTTTTGACATAAAGCGCCATAATCCTTTGAGCTGAATACATCAGATCCGCATTAAGGGATTTCAATAAATATTCATCAAATACATTTCAGAAAACAGATTTCGTATTACTTACATAAATTTACAAAAGGGTAAAATTTTAAATATTTAATTTAAATAAGAAGTAAATAGACATTGTTGCTAACGAAATTTTGTTTTTAAAAAGTAGTTTTATAAGAATATTTACTAAAGGTGGTTTTTAGCTCTTTTTGGTAGATACATAAGAAGTAAAGAAGCATAGTTGATTAGTAATATTTTTATAAGAATATTAGATAAAATACAGGATGAATAACTTAAAATTTCAAGATAATTTAATAATCGATTTTAAAGGAAATACAAAAAGAAAGTAGATTTATTCAAAATAATCGATTAATTGAAAATAATCGATTTTTTTGGAAAAATCGATTTATCGTTTAATCGGTGTTTTAATTAATCGATTATTTTCGATTAATCTATTATTTTCGATTAATCGATTATTTTCGATTAAAATCGATTATTTTCAAAGGTATTATATGAAAATAATTGATTGATCGAATATAATTCGTTATTTTATATAACCAATATTTTGGTTATTTTTTAGAAATATCGATTTATCGGTTAATCAGTTTTTTAATATTTATTAATTATTTTTGATTTATTGATTTTTATCGATTATTAAGAATCGGCTTCTTAATTAATCGATTATTTTCGGTATTTCAATGATAATCGAATTATCGATTTTAAATGAAATACAATAAAAATAAATTATTGATAATAATCGATTGATCGAAAATAATCGATTATTTAAAATAATCGACAATTCGGTTTTTTTTTGAAAATCGATTTATCAGTTAATCGACTTTTTAATTAATCGATTATTTTCGATTTTTCAAAGATTATCAAATAATCTGTTTCAATGGACGAAAAAAAATGGATTATTTGAAAATAATCGATTATTTAAAATAAACGATAATTTTTTGTAAACACTGATTTATCGGTTAATTGGCTTTTTAATTAATCGATTATTTTTGATTTTTCAAAGATAATCAAGTAGTGTATTTTAAAGGAAATACGAAAAACAAATAGATTGAAAACAATGGATTGATCGAAAATAATCGATTATTTTCAATGATCGATTATTTATTTCGACAATCACTCATCCTCTATATTAATTAATATTCCTAAAGAAAGAAGCTGAGGTTACAATACAAAACAGCATTTTCTCATTTTGACTAATTTTTAATATTATGTAATAGCCGTAGAAAAAATATAATGTTTGACTCAGAAGGTTTGATTTGCAGTATTCGCCTGCGCACAAGCTTTTTTATAATACTCGTAGACAATGAATACCATTTCTTGCTCTATTAACAATATTCTATTTCAACATTTTACTGTAGTATCTTGCTGAAAAGTCCGTAGTAAATAAACGCTAACGAAATATTCTATGAAAGGTCTTCTTTTTACATAAAATGTTGTGCATCTGTTTGAAATTAAAAAATCACGTTAATTTTATTTCATAATACAAAATTCCATTAAACATATATTTTAAATAAATCTAATAGTTCATTATGATGCTCATAAACAAAGTCCGGTCCTTGTCACAGATTTCGGGTTTCTGCCCAGTTCCCCCACTCCGTTAACCTTTCTTTAGAAATTGGCAACATTTGCGCAGGTTAAACACCGATGTATGTTATATATCTGGTCTCTTTTATCTAAGTATGGCTTTAAACTATTGACACAAGCAATAAAACATTCATTGCAAATGAAAAGGATGTTTCAACAGTTTCTTTCGGTCAGATTTTTGGAATACTAGAAAACTGAGGTGGTTTTTATTGGTGAACATTTAAGATATGTATTTAAAAGTTCTGTAATAAGTGTTCATGAAAAATAAAACTCTTATTACCATTTTATATACAGTATGGTTCAAATGAAAGGAATAAATTCATTATAATGGAAGTAGTTGGTTT
This sequence comes from Psylliodes chrysocephalus, assembly GCA_927349885.1. Lineage (NCBI taxonomy): Eukaryota > Metazoa > Arthropoda > Insecta > Coleoptera > Chrysomelidae > Psylliodes > Psylliodes chrysocephalus. The sequence continues at coordinate 712,061 of OV651815.1, forward strand.
TTCGAAAAAATGCTCAGACAGGTCAATTTTGATTACTCAAAGCGCAATTTTTTAAATAGAATTCAATTTTCCCCCACTTCCCGTTTTTTGGCAGTGACGTCATTGACAATTTTTTTAAATAGTAACCCCAATTTTTTTTTCTTGATTTTGAAAGATTTTGCAATTTCCTACTCGGAAACATAATATTTGAAATATCTGACATACATTTTTTTTTGAATAAAAGTCACTTAATGTTCAGATACATAAATTTTATTTTATTTTGAAACACAATAAATTATTAAAAGATTTTTTGTAATTGTGCTTCATCTAAAAGAATAATAATAATAAAAAGAATTTAATGCCAATTTCACAAATTCTTTTTTATTATTATTATTATTATTATTATTATTAATATTGTGTTAGATCAAGCACTTAATTACAAATAATTATCTAATATTCATTTATTGTGTTCTCAAAATAAAATAAAATTTATGTGTCTGATCTTTAAAGACTTTTATTCAAAAAAAAATGTTATGTAAGATATTTCAAATATTATGTTTCCGAGTAGGAAATTGCAAGATCTATCAAAATCAAGAAAAAAAATTGGGGTTACTATTTAAAAAAATTGTCAATGACGTCACTGTCCAAAAATGGGAGGTGGGGGAAAATTGAATTCTATTTAAAAAATTGCGCTTTGAGTAAACAAAATTGACCTGTCCGAGCATTTTTTCGAAAAACCAACTACTTCCATTATAATGAATTTATTCCTTTCATTTGAACTATACTGTATGTTTATACTGCCTATATAAAACAGGTAAAATAAGAATATGTTTGTTAAACAATGTTAACTAATACATTTTATTGCTATTAGTATTTTTCCCTCTTTATATAATTATTGTTATCCATTGTTACCATTTCCTACAATATCAGCAATTGGAACATTTGACATGTCAGGCATTGGTTCTTGTACAGGTACATTAGGAGTATTTGAAAAATATATTTAAATTAACTAAACAGAACCCAGTGAATCCAATATCTGAATGTATGAGTGATCACTTTTGGATTCTTTTTTATCGTCTTTTTAAGCAAATTATTTTTATTTTAGTAAAATTACATCCCTATAGTGTCATCACAAAAAAAAAGTTTGGTAAACTTTGCAATTTATAGTATAAAAAACAAAATTCCACTGCAACCATATACATTTTTTCACTGCAGCAAAAGTTCGAGGTCAGTACCCCCAGGCACTCCACTAAACTTCGAATGTCGAGTTTACTGGAATTATGGAGTGTAGAGGTAAGGAAAACTATCTCTACAGGGTGTTTCCGAACTTGGCGTCCAAATGTGTAGGGGTGGTAGTTCGCATAATTTGAGACCGATTCGCAGATTTCATTTTTCCAAAATATTTAAAATAAAAATAATTAAAAATTTTAAACAAGTACGGTCCTGCACATCGATAGGAACGACTCGACTCGCGTGCGCTACGATCGAGTTCTCCGTAAGGTTGCTTAGAATCGACAAAATAATTGACTAATTACGAATGATATCTTTTTCAAATTTATTTAATGTTTATTTATTCCATATGGTCTCTAAATGTTGAGTATCATGGATAAATTATGAAAGTAAACCGTGTTTTCCAAATTATAAAATAAAAAAACTCAATAAAAAAAAATAATAGCTCGCCTATTTTGACGTAGAAAATAGCTTTGGGGAATACGTTCAGCATAAATTCTTGCTGCTTCCCTGGCATTTTGGTGAGCTTCTCCATAAATTAGAAGCATATCCGTTAATAGACCTTTTCATTACAAAAATTTTTTGGTGCGCATGCGTCAGTATCTGCCATTTTTTTCGTACTGTTTTTGTAAACAAGCATGTTAAAATGCCCAAGTGAACAAAATTATAATTGATAAATAATAATTTAAGTACTTATATTCATTTAATAAAGAAAGAAAAAGTAAAGTAATAATAAGTTTAGTGTCTTAATTGAAAAATACATTTTTGCAATCAATTATAATTATGTTATCTGTATGGAAAGGAAAAAAAACGGTGTTGTTATGTAAAAGTGACACGGTAAATTCATTCAAAGGCAATACATATTATTTTATACATTTTCCAAAACCTTTGCTGCAATATTGTAAAAAATTATTAGGCAAAATTCATATTAAAACATGTTCAAAATGAGTAGATAGACAACCTATGTACGGCACCACATAGGGAATTCAATGTGTAAGAGTGAGAGGTACATATTCAATGGATAAGAGTGAGACAGACGGTCTGAGGAAAAAACGGGGGAGTGGGGGATTAAATTTCGTTTACCGTCGAATAGAAAAATCATGCGTAGTGGTAAAGCCCGAAGGGCCTTAGCGTATATCTCAGCTATCGTTGTTCCGATTTAAATGGGAAAAAGGGGGTTATGTAGAGAGCGTGATATAGATTAAAGTTGAAAAGAAAAAATCATGCGCAGTGACAGGACAAAAGGGCCTTAGCGTATATCTTCACTGCTATTGGTCCGATTTAAATGGGGAAAAGGGGGTTATGTAGAGAGCGTGATATAGATTAAAGTTGAAAAGAAAAAATCTTGCGCAGTGACAGGACAAAAGGGCCTTAGCGTATATCTTCACTGCTATTGGTCCGATTTAAATGGGGAAATGGGGGTATGTAGAGAAGCATTAACGTACAAGAGAATTTTTGCGTAGAACGAAAAGCCAGAAGGGCCTTAGCGTATATCTTCACTGCTATTGGTTCGATTTAAATCTTTGGGAGCACCCTAGTCCAACAACCGGTGTAAATATAGCCCACCTGAAATATCATATTCATCCTAAAAGATCGTAGACAAAATGGATATTGATTTGCAATAATATAGGACATTCTGTATCATACATTTATAAAATATAATACAATTTAAAACAATACATATATCGCCGATAACAGGCCACAATTGTTGAAACTTTAAAATTTATAGGAAAATTATCAAACACCGAAACCAAATATACAGGAAAAGCATTTCCGTGAAAAAATGATAAAAGTATAATCCCAAACCACACTTGTAAAAGTTAGAATTTTTGATAGCAAAATTCTCATACCGCTAAAACCGTATTTACAGGAAAAATATATCTCTTGTTGGTGAAATTTCTAGAATTATCGTCTGATACTACGAAATTATAAATAGCCCCAGAATTAGCCATTGTTTGTCAGTATCGAGCAAGACGCTAAACAGTGAATACTAATAGTTTTGTGTATTAAGGTAGGAAATATATATTGATTTTTTCACTCTCTTTATCCCAAAAATAATCTTTGTTTTTAAATTTTCTTTTAAATTGTGAGAGACTATTGCTGTTTTTTTGATATTAGATCAGTTATTTTTGAGAAAACGAGCTACATTTTTAATTTCTTCTTTAATTATTGATTTTTATAAAAATACATTTGTGAACTTTTGTGAAATAGAAACTAAAAGATTGTTTTTAATTAGATAAAGCCGACAATCATCCGTCAATCAACTACAACTATAGATCCAATCAAGTGTCAATCATCCGTCAATCAACTACAAGTATAGATCCAATCAACTGTCAATCATCCGTCAATCAACTACAACTATATAGATTAGCTGCCAATCTACAGATCCCCCAACATTATCCTTTTAAAAGCAAGTAAGTAACTTATAGTGCTTTTTTTAAGTAACGCTTTATACATAGATTTTTTTATAAATAATTTTTCACGCATTAGTCAATTATTTGATTTTAGTTTTTAAAAATTATAGATTATTTTTATTTTTCTGTTAATAACTTTTAAAATTATTATAGATGAACTTAAGTGAACTAAACAAATGTTCCTTAATTGGAGAGAAAGCAAATAAGCCAGTTGTGAAGCTGAGTACTCTACCTTTGGGCATTCCGCACGCCATCTTAGCAGCCAAAATTACCAAAGGAAAATTTGGGGAATCAGTGCTAGTAGAATTGGACCACGCAGTGACCTTTTTACCAAATAGAGTAACGGAACTATACCGGCCAAACATCAAACATTTCACGGCATCAAGATACGCAATTGTCTATAGGGGTGCAGTAGACACTGGCAAACCACAACCAGCGGCATCTTTTGAAATTATCGAAAATTAAGGAGCAAGAAAAGGGTAAGCGATTTTTTTTTTAAATATTTTTTGTTTGCCAGTGTTAAAATGAATCCTTTTAGTGTTATTAAACAATCTAATAATATACTAGCGGCTATAAAAAAACTTAGGAAAATTTTATTCGACAATTTTACAATTAAAGATGCGGAGATTTGGTTAAAACGATTACAAAGACAGATTAAATCGTGTAATAAAGCAATTCGTAGTAGACGGCAATATCATTTATCTATTGGTGCTCTACGTAAATTGGAAACTAATGTGGGACATTTTAAACATTTTAGAAAATTAATTTTGAATAGACATATTGGTATGGGCATACAATCAAAATTGGGGCAACGAGTAAAATGGGCTAATGTAGAATCTAGTTTTAAAAGTAGAGCTACAACTGGAATTATAGTTAATTTACGTCATAAGGACTTAGATACATTTTTGGATGATTGTGTAGTTATTTTTAAAAATAAAATTAATAAATTTTTAAAAGCAAATCAAGCACTTAAAGTTAATACTACATTTTGTGGCGAATTCATCAAAAAATCTAACGATAATGAGATTTTAGATTTAAAATATTTCAATACTAAAAATGCTGTTATTGATAAATCGACTGAAATAACAGAGTGTTTTAAAGATAATGTGCACGATAAAATTTTAAATAAATTATCGGAATTTTCGGAGAAAGATAGTGGGTGGGCATTAAGTAAAATCGTATCATTAGCAGTAAATGTAAATAAATATGAAATGGGAAACGGATCGTCTTACATTAAATTACCTGAGGAAATTTTAAAAAAACAAGCTTGCATTAATATTAAAAATAACGATCAGGCCTGCTTTTATTGGTCTATTATTAGTGCTCTTTATCCGACTAAAAATCCACATACAGATCGAACCTCCTCATATCCATATTACAAGCAATTTCTACAAACAGAGGATTTAGATTGTCCAATGGAATTAAGTCAAATTCCAAAATTAGAAAAAATAAACCAAATTTCAGTTAACGTTTATGCTTTAGAATTAAACGAGACAGAGAAAAAACATTTTACACAGTAGTACCGGCTAGACTAACAAAAAATAAATTAGAGAAGCATGTCAATTTACTTTTAATTCAAAATAAATATTATCCAAAATTAAATGATTACGATGCTCCACCGGTTGATGATGTAGACGAAGAGATTAAATATCATTATTGCTGGATCAAAGATTTGTCACGATTAGTTTCAAGACAACTCAGTAAAGATTGCAAAAAAAAAATTAATTTGTGATAGATGTTTAAATTATTTTAGTAGTCAAGATAAATTAGCTGAACATGAAAAACTTTGCTCTAAATTAAATAAGTATAAAATGAGTGTTCCTAATTTGATTTTGTTTAATTTCGAAACTTTACATATCAGCAAACTACCCCGTTTGTCGTTTATGCTAATTTTGAGTGTCAATTAGAAAATTTTAATCAACCTAGTATAACTAAAACTTTAAAATATCAAAAACATGTTGCGTATAGTGCAGGCTACTATGTAAAATGTTCATATGATGACAGCCTTTCTTATTTCGATAGTTATCGCGGTGAGGATTGCATGGATTGGTTTGCAGATCGAATGGAAGATGTAGCAAAATTTGTAAATTCTAAAATAAAAACAATTGTGCCTATGATTGAAAAACCAGATACATGTAAGGCAAAAACTTGTCATATATGTAATAAACAGTTTTCCTCCAAGGACATAATTGTAAGGGACCATGACCACTTTAACGGATCCTTTAGGGGATTTTCGCACCAAGCATGCAATCTGAATTTCCGAAAATTGTTTGTTGTGCCAGTGGTGGTCTTTCATAACCTAAGTGGGTACGATAGTCATTTCATGATTTCGAATTTATGTAAAAAGGGATGTTTGAGCTTACTTCCAATCAATAAGGATAAATATATTTCATTTACTCTTCATTCAGATGAAACTAACATTAAATTACGTTTTATCGATTCATTGCGATTCATGGGAACATCTCTTGATGAATTAGCTTCAATTTTAGATAATTCAGAGAAGAAAATTTTAAAACGCGAATTTCCAAATTTAACTAATAATCAATTTGAATTGTTAACACGCAAAGGAGTTTTTTGTTATGATTATATAGATTCTTTGGAAAAATTAAACGAGACTTCATTACCACCAATCCAACACTTTTATAATAAATTAAACGATGAACATATTAGTGCTGAGAAATACGCTCATGCACAGCAAATTTGGCAAAAATTTAACATTCAGGATTTGGGACAATACTCAGACCTATATTTTAAAACTGATATTCTGCTTCTTGCGGATGTTTTCGAACAATTTCGCAAAAACTGTTTTAAGACGTACGGTCTAGATCCTGCATGGTATTACACTATGCCTGGCTATACTTGGGACTGTATCCTCAAGTATACTAGATGTAAGTTAGAAATTCTCAAGGATCTAGACATGGTTATGTTTTACGAAAGCGCCATAAGAGGTGGAATATCGGTGTGTAGTAGCCGATATTCAGAGGCTAATAACAAATATATGGCTGAGTATGATCCCACGAAACCTTCAAAATTTCTAATGTACCTAGACGTGAATAATTTATATGGGAAAGCTATGTGTGAATTACTACCCTACGGAGGATTCAGCTGGGTCGATAACACCGAAAATTTTGATGTGATGTCAATACCGGATGACTCTAACGTAGGGTACGTTTTGCAAGTTGATTTATCGTACCCACGAGATCTGCATGACAAACATAAAGATTTTCCATTTGCTGCTGAACACTGCGTTCCACCGGGATCAAAATTACCAAAATTACTTACAACCCTTACGGATAAAAAAACAATACACAGTTCACTATAGAAATTTAAAACAAATGTTGGCTAATGGATTAATTATAACTAAGATTCATAAAATTTTGAAATTTAATCAATCTGCTTGGTTGAAGCCCTACATCGAGCTAAATACTCGATTAAGGGCAGCAGCCAAGAATGATTTTGAGAAAAACCTCTATAAGCTAATGAACAACGCAGTGTTTGGCAAGACAATGGAAAATATTCGCAAGCACCGTATAGTTAAGCTAGTTAAATCATGGCAGGGACGTTATGGAGCCAAAAATTTGATCTCAAGTTTTCGGTTCCATAGTCGTACAATTTTAGGGGAAAATTTGATGGCTATCGAACTAACAAAGTCTGAAATAGTATATAATAAAGCTCTGTATGTAGGACAGGCAATTCTAGACTTGTCTAAGACGTCATGTACAATTTTCATTATAATTACATGCTACCGAAAATGGGCGTAAGTAATTGCAAAATAAAGTACATGGACACAGACAGTTTTGTCTATGAATTGCTCTGTGATAATGTATACGAGGACGTAATAAAAGCAGATTTAGCCGAATTTGATACGTCTGATTATAGCGAAGATAACATCTATAATATTCCTAGAGTTAATAAAAAAGTTTTGGGATTAATGAAAGACGAAAATATGACTCACTTTGTAGGACTTCGCTCCAAAATGTATAGTTATAGATCATTTGCGCATAATGTGTATAGTATCGAACAATCGAAAATTGGTCTAAGTCCTCATGACGATAAACGCTATTTGATTCCAAATAGTTTTGACACACTTCCCTGGGGCCATTATAATATCCCTAAAGAATGAATCATTTTTCTTTATTTCAGATATGAACCAGCCCTCAAAATTAGAAAAATTGTGTATAAAGACAATTTGTGAAAACATTAATAACCTAGCTACATTTATAGATCAATCTCCGCTCCGTGGTCAGTAACGTGTGATATTGCTAATAAATTTGTTGATTGGAAATGGAAAGCACTAAATGTTCAAGCAGAACTCGGCCCATATACTAACTTAGAGTATATCGACTGCAAGAAATATTTATCTTCAGCTGAGCGAAATACGGTGTTGTCGCTTACTGATTGGGAACATAGTTACGATGAGGATGAATATTGTTTGTGGGTTTCATATTATAAAATTCATAACTATAACATTAACATTTGCAAATCATGTTTTGAGATTTTACTAAAAGCCCACAAGCATAACGATAAATCATTATTTGTCGTTTTCGATCATTTTCACGAACAACAAGCTACAGAGTCTCTTTTGTCAGATATATATTAAGTACCATTTTACTGGTGTCAAAGTTGTTTTAATTATGTACTTTTTAAAATCAGATGTAATGAATCATGTATAAATGCACTACATACGTCTCCTACAAATAACAGATTTATAGATTCTGATGAAAGTGAAACTGAAATTGATGAGTTTTCTGGATTTTATTTTTCAAAAACACTGGCTAATAAAAATATTTAAAAAAAAAATCTTTTTCTTTTATAATTTACATGTAACATACTTATATATTTATATAATTTTTCTATAGATTTTAAGATATTTTTGTATAGAATCGTTTTAATTCTATTGTAACATACATTGTATAATTTTTTGATTTTTGTAGTTTTTGAGGTACATGTTACAACGTAAATATCTCAAATACTTTATTTTTGTATCTAGATTTTTAAAAACAATAAAAATATTATTTATCCATTTTTGACTTTTATTTTGAGTGGGTAAAAAAAAGCAGAAGTCTTTAGTATTATTATTTTATTCATAAAAAGAAATAATTTTTGCTAACATAGTTTTCAATTGATTCAATTCAATTCAATTCAGGACATGGTACTCCAAACAAAGGTTCCTGCTTCTACAACTTTTCTTGTATATTCACTGTATTTATAGTAGGTATTTTGATAGAAAAAGTTTATATGTCCATCTATATATCTAAATGCAGAAGTTAGATCTCCAGGAATTCCAGGAAACAGATCTCTTGTTCTTCCCCGATTAAGTATTTCTCCAGTTTCATTAAATTCAATGTATATATCATTGTTGTACAACAGGTACATCCGCCCGCTGTTTGTTTGAAATAGAGCATTAATAACTTTAATGTTTTTAATTGGTAGATTAAAACTATGTTGAATGTTTAAATTAGGAAACGCCACTACGTATACCATTTGTTTACTGATTGTAACCAAGTCTCCAACAGAGTTTTGAAAGATATGTGAAATGTTGTGAGATTTGAGCTCTCTAGGAAGGTAATCGGCAATAAGTTCTGATGCGAGTGGAATATGCATATCATTTAACTCTAATTTCCACAAAAAACTTTCGTGGCCTACATACATTCGATAACTAGGAAAGCTTTCTGCCGTTGCTAAAAACATGAAGTTAGGTATTTTAATATTACATAAATTTGTAGACGATTTTTGCTATGGAATGTTGGGCAATATATTTGACTCAGTTGTAGCTGTAGTTGTGTGTGATTTAGTGTGGTATTTAGTTGACGTCTCGATGGTGGTTGGTTTTATAGTTGTGGTGGTAGTTGGTTTTGTAGCGGTGGTAGCAGGTTTTGTAGCGGTGGTAGCAGGTTTTGTAGCGGTTTCAGTCATCATTTTAAAAATATTTGGAGGAATTTTAGCAAATTTCTGTCGACTTCCATACATGGATTCCATGCCTATTACATCATCTTCATCAAGTGGCCTATTTTCTTCTTGATACCAAGGATACATAATTGCATTTTTATTACTACTATGTCCTAAACCAAGTGCATGTCCAATTTCATGAACAAGCACCATAAATAAGTTGTATTGTTCTTCGGTAACTTTACCATCGTAGCCAAGATACCAGTTTATTTCGTTATTAATATGAATCTCTACACATGGAATAGCTAAAGGAAAATACGAGTGAGCCAACATATTACTCCGATACTCAAATGGAAATGGACATGCTTTTCTACCATGACAGCTAGCACGATAATCATGTCGTCCTTTTACCAAGGTTATGGTAATATCAGGCCTTGGAGTAGGTATGCGAACATTTTAAAATGTTAGAGTAGTATTCTGTGACCAAAAATCAAAAGCGTGAGTAGCTAGATCGATATAGTTCCTCGACACCTGAGGGAAATACCATCGTAAATGTTTTTTGTTCCAATTGGAATGCACAGTAAAAGAATTAGCGCCCTGAGTACATCTAGGTCTATTTATTAAAAGAACGGTTTCTTCATTTAACTTTCCATCAACTAGAAGATTATTGGTTTCTTGAAAATCTATCAATGCACTAGTAATATCAGTAAGACCATTTTCACTTTTATTTATGTAGCCGAAATGTTGTAAATATGTCAAAGCATCATCTTGAGTTATAGCAGCAGCAGCAGCAGCAGCAGCAGCAGCAGCAGCAAGAAAAAATAAAGAAAGCACGTCTGTATTCTTAAACATTTTGAATGATAATGAACAATGAATACATCTAAATAAAAGAAAACTAGTTTTCAAAAAATCATTTATTTAAATCATTAATTACAGAAATTTTATAAAAATGAATGTACTCCCTTAAAGCATGGTTTAACAAATCATTTGGAAGTATATCACACATTGAGCATAAAATTTCCAATGGGTAATCACGTGTTTTACAAAAATCGATAATATTATTATAATATAAGCAGAAATTAAGTTCTTCTAATGCAGCCACTCTATTGGACACCAATTGTTTGTTAATTTCAAGAATTTCCTGCACTTCCTCTTTACACAAATAGTATTCAACGCCATGTTTCTTCACAACCAAGAATTTGATGTCATAAACCAGTTGCGTAATCATACAATAATCGCCATATGAAAATGTTATAGGGTCATACTCGTCTGGATATGTAGGCAAGTCTTCCTCGAAAAAATCATCCATCTTTTGTCTGAGAATATCAACAAAAAGAACCCATTCGAAAGTTCCAAAAGATATTTTAGTAGACCTAAAGTGTTGAGCCAAAATGATTGCTGGAGTAAACGATCTCGCTGGACTTATACCGCATCGAATGTCGTATCCTGATAACATATATGAGGTTTGAAGTAGGTAATGCATCTCACGTTTTGCAGCATCTTCATAGGATTGTACAATTTTGTCAAGTTCTACAGAAGGTTTTAGCTTTTCGAAAAATTGATCGAATTCAGCATCAATATCATCCATATCACTATCGGACATTTCACTCTCGACTAATACTTCGATACCACTGTCTTGACTGCACATTTTTTACTGATCGACTGCAAACAACTGAGAACGTCAAGCTTGATTTTTGCAATTTATACTTTTGCTCCCCCACTTTTACCTCCTATTCATAGTCTCCCACTTTTACATTCGGTAGATTGTACAAAAAGGCCCGTGACTTGCAGAAATTTGTTCGTGTTTTCCATAAGATCCTATACAAAATCATCGTTTTTGATCCAACTGTTACCTTTTAGCCCCAACCATTTAACGTACATTTTATTTCCTTTACGTTTAAGAATCTTCTCCACCAAGTAGATATCAGGATTTGCGGTTTTCTGTAATTCTTCTTCGTAGAATGCGCCTTTGATTGGTGCATCCTCCATGTCCTCGAGAAGATACGTAGCGGGATTGGTTACATTTTGCAACTTTATATAATTCTGTAGTCCAATTGGGCGTATAGCCTTTTTTAAAAACGTGTTTCGCTTTACTAATGCGTACAATGTCGCCGACTTTAAGTTTTCTAGGCCCTGCAATTTTCAAGTGAGAATATTTTTGTTTCAAAATATATTTTTTGTTTGTCTTGTTTATCTGCGCAGGCTTACATCCAATCGTTCTATGTTTCGTTTCATTATATTCTTTTGTTAGGTTAGGTAAGGCAAGGCATCAAGCCACTTGTATGTTCCAACTAAACTAAAGTATTTATATAATTTCGATTTTAAAGTTCTTATTGCTCTTTCGGCAATTGCAGCTTTGACAACACTGTATGAATTATAATAATTAATGTTGTATTTTTTCATTGAATTTTGGAATTTTGTATTGAAAAATTCGGTTCCTTGATCTGTCTGCAAATTTTTCGGTATTCTTTTGGAGTGAGCGAGAACATCGGCAAAAGCTTTCGTTATTTCCTCACCTGTCTTTGTCTTAAGTGGGCGTGTCCACATAAATTTCGAAAAACAGTCTATTATAACCATAATCATTTTGAAATTTTTATTTTGATGCGCATAAGGACGCATTTCAGCCAAATCCATTTGCCATAGATCATCCAAACCTTTAATAATTGTACGGCGTCTAGGATAGTTTTTACGAGCAGGTCTATGCAACTCGTTGACAAGCTGGAGCTTGTCCTTCGAAGCCATACTATTGAATAAAAGATTCAATGTTTTATAACGAATTTAATCCTTAAGCATTATTCAAAAAAATTCTAAGAATGAGTAGTATTGGCGATTGCTTTAAAATTTGTATCCAAATCTATAATCAATTGATTATCATGCAACAATTGTTTGGTCAAATTTTCTATTTTAACAATTTCATTGCGAATTGATTTCATATCTATATCATATAACTTAACGAATTTTTCGCTGATACTTTCAAGATCTTTTTGATGTGTTGATACTTGTTGCGTTACATTCGAAAGTTCACGCTTAATGTCAGCATCACCTATTTTAATCATATCACCAATTTTTTGTATTTCTAAAGATAATTTATCGTTAATTTGTTTATTAGTAGTATTCAAAGCAACGTTCACCTTATCTATATTTCTTTGATGAAGCAAGGCTAATTGTGCAAAATTCTCATTTAATGTTTGTATTTTCAAAAACAAATCATGATTGCTTTTTTTTTCAACTGATCCTCCAATTTTGCGATATCGCTTCGAAGATATCCTTTATTGGTTTTAATCGCATCATCTACGTATTTCTTTGTTGCCATATGCTTGCCTGTTATAGGTGGATCTCTCGTGATGAATGCCTCAATGTCTCTAGTTTTATCTGCAATACCGTTTACACTGTCATTTAACTTGTCCAGAGTTACTTTGTTTGTTCTATAATTATTTTTAAAACTGTTTTCCAACTGCCTTAATTTAAGCAATGGTTCCACCGCCTTAGAACTTTGTCTACGTCCAAACTTATCGAGACTCATGATGAAAATGATTATAATATGTAATGTACTCTAATATATGATATCTGCTTCTCGAAGTTCGTCGATTATGCTGACGATTTCGTTGTTTACCGAAGTATTTCCAGCATTCTTCGAAGCCATCAACAACTTCAATCGATCGCAAAGTTCGTTGGGATCATCCCAATAAACATATTCTATAGGCTTCTTATTGTAAATTAATTGGTTTTTATTTTCAATCGTATAACCCTTACCAGAGTACTTGACGACGATCCCTTTACCACCATGTATAAACATAGGTTTTATTATATTTAAATATTTGTCTCTCCTTGTACCTTTCAAATTTCCTAAAGAATTTCGGTGTACCTTAGACATTTCTAAGAATTGTTTATAGGGGGCCAAATCCTCCTTTGTATAACTAGGATCATTGTAGAAAATAAGCTGATATAATCCTGGTGTTCCATTTGCATAATACCACTTTCCATCAGAACTTAGGATTTTTATACTTCCCATCTTTTTGTCAAAGTCTATGCGCTTGTCACCTAAATACCACCAATCGTTTCCAGGTTCATAAATAGGACCATACACGGGATCAATTTTAGCATCTTTATTCCAAAAATCTTGAATGTATGGTTGACTCATTGGCGGATACTGTTCAAGGTATTGCTCAACTACTCCTGGTGCCATCCGTTCTTCAGAGTGTTCAGGTTCATCACCTTCGCTAAATTCTTCACAGGTACTGCCTCCATCATCTTCAGCTATAGTGTCTATCGGTATGTTTTTTATTTTTTGGTGTGGCGATGAGGCTGTTTGTGGATCGAAATGAGACAAAGAGAAATCCTGCTGATTTGTTAACTCTGTTTTCGGCTCGATCTTTGACACGTTTAACAAGTTATTTGAATTTTTTTGAATTTTTCTCAGAGGTTCGGCAATTGGTTTAAATAATCTATTAATAGATTCATCCTCCTCCGTTCTACCTAGTTTCAGAGCCAAGTACTTTCTTCGAATAGAACGTCTAAGTTCGGCAATTTTTCGTTTGCGAGCTGCATCCGTCGACATCTTGACGCCAAGTAATGAGTAACGTATGACACCTACATTTTTATATATTTATCAAAACCTTTACGATATCGGCCATCGTTAAGATCAAAGTCTTTTGCGATTACAAGAGTACCGTATCTATCGTTCCAACATTCAGAACATACCTTTTTGTAATCGTCAAAGGACATGTCAGGCGATACGTGTTCGTCAAAAATATGTTTAAGGTTAATCTCATCCTGTTTAAATACCACAATTACGTTACAGTTATCTCTCACCATCTGTTTTGGAACTTTAAAGTAAGTTTGACAGATATATGCAGCATCGATATCTTTGTGTCGGCACATGGAGTAATATTCACGAATTTTCTGCTGCCCATCGCATGCTACATCATCAAATATGAATATTGAATTTGGTTTAGCATCGTTGGGACTTAAAATTTCTTCGTTATCTTTGAATGGGAAATAACCCACCTCCTTCATACCAGATAAAACTTCTTTCAGCAATTGGTACTTTGGTTGGTACAATGACTGAATAAACATAAACATTTTTGAATTTAGCTCCATTCGGATCGTAAAGAAGCGCCATCATTGCGTTCGTTTTCCCGCATCCACTAGGTCCACATATAATAGCACGAAACGAATTAGGTAATAATTTACCATGTTTACTTTCAGTTTTTTCCTTATTAAAATCTAAGTTGCTTATGGGCAACGTCTGAGTCTGTTGAACTACCTTCATCGTTTATCGTAATTTTATTGCGATACCCTATATATATAAGCAAATTCACTAAAGTATACATCATTTTAAATGTTGGTGTACTAAATTACAAAAACGTCTTGCGCGTGGTGATCCTGACATTAATCCTTTGGATACTGCATGTAAAGCACACGATATTGCATATTCTAAGAATCATTCTCTAGACGAACGCCATAAGGCCGATTGGGAACTTGAAAACAAAGCTTGGGAACGCGTCAAGTCGAAGGACGCGACTTTTGGTGAAAAATCAGCCGCTTGGCTTGTTACTACAGGAATGAAGGCTAAACGTAAAATGGGTGCAGGATTAGGTGACCAAGCTGTTGCTTGGATGCTTAAAGTGGCTAAACGAAAACTTGGGTTAGGAGCGATTACAGGAAAAGTAGGAAAATCTTTGAAGAAGAATCCTTCATCGGATCTGAAAAAGTCAGCCGCTCATGCGTTGAAAGTAGCACGAATGTTAATTAAAAAATCTGGAGGGCGAAAAAGTGTTAGAATTCCTAGGATAATTCCGATTCCAAAGAGCGGAGGATTCCTTCCTTTGATTCCATTATTTGCTGGTTTATCAGTTCTTGGTGCGGCCGGCATCGCCAAGACAGTCATCGATGCCAAGAATGCTCAAAAGAAACTTGAAGAAGATCAAAGACATAATAGAGCTATGGAATCTATTGGTAAAGGATTATATTTGCGAAAAAACGCAAAAGGAGGATTGGGATTATTTTTAAAGAAACAAAAAAACTACCGTTGAAGCTACCCTCTAGACCTCTATACGATAAAGACTTGATTGCGTATGCTAAACGTTTAAAAATACCATATTTTCGTGGAGTTTTCATGAGAGACACTTTACCAAAGACATCTCACCAAAAAGAATCCGCCATTTTAAATTTAGATACGTCGAGAAATCAAGGAACTCATTGGGTAGCTTATAGAAAGATAAACGATATAGTAGACTATTTTGATTCATTCGGTAATCTAAAGCCGCCGAAAGAACTTGTTCGCTATTTAGGTAAAGCAAAAATATTTTACAACGACGATCCATATCAAACTTATAACCAAATTAATTGTGGACATTTATGTATAAAGTTTCTATACAATGGAGGCCATACTAGCGTACATAGACGGAAAAAGAACGCTGCAATCCCTTAAAGAAGATGAACTAAACATACTTCCTGTTGACTATTTGATACGGCACGTTAGACCTGGAGAATTGTTGGATGTTTGGCACGTAATTCGTTTACCTTGTTACGTACATTATAATAGACCTGACGCTCAAACTCACTTTGATGGGCCTGCAGATGCGCAGGCTGATTGTCACGCTTGTAATTATTATTTTAAAAAATAAATGAATAAAAATTATAAATGTGTATATATAAAATCCTTACATCACTAATTCTACATCAGTCATGTTGTTAACTTTAACGAGTACTACTAACGAGTTCTCATTCGTTCCGCAGACCCCTATCATATTAAATCCTGAAAATTCATATTTTCTAGGATTGTTGGGGTTCTGTTCGTACAATTCAATACCCAATATTGATGGAGAGAAGTTTTACTATTATGAAAATAATAATCGAAAAAAATTAAAGACCATCGAAATTCCTACGGGGTGCTATGAAATTACGGATATCGAAAAATATATAAAGAAGGAACTGGAGGTGCGAACCAACAGCATTGACGAGTTTTCATTGCAGCCGAATAACAATACTCTCAAATGCGAAATATACTGCCGAAATCACGCTATTTCATTTGTACAGGATGATAGTCTTGGTAATATTTTAGGATTTTCCAAGACAATTCTTGCTCCAGACCGAAAGTATGCATCGGATCTACCTGTAAACATTATAAAAGTATCTAGCATACACTTTGATTGTAACATTACTGAAGGAGCCTTCTACGGAGATAGACCTACGCATTCAATATACGAGTTCCCGATAATCGAAAATCCTGGATATCAGATTATAGAACGTCCACATAATCCGATATACTTACCTGTAAGCAGTAGCAGAGAAATAACAAACATAACTGTTGTGGCGCTTGATCAGCAGCAGAGACCCGTAAACTTTCGCGGTGAACTAAGTACTCTTCATTTGGAGTTACAAGAACGTTAAATGGGTTTAGTTATAAACACTTCTGCATACGTGACGTTGTCAGTACCAACCAGAGCTCCTCAGCGACAAGTCGTTGAACGTATATCTACACAAAACCTATTATTTCTTAAATCGATTGGATTAAAACCTAAACGAAATGGGAAAACGCCAGCATGATGATGATGGTGATGAACCGGCGATGAAACGTTTTCGATTCGATGAAGGTGGTATCGATCCAAAATTCAACCTTTATAAAAAACCACGATTTGATGATACCATTAGAAAAGAAGAATATCGATCCTATAGTCCATACGTTAAATCGTTCAACAACAGCGACGTCATTGAATTTATCATAAATCAATCTGATGCAGTTTTCGCAATGCCTGACACTCTATTGGAAATTGGAAATTACTGGTGGTGGAAAATGTGAATTAGCACCCAATTTTGGAGCGTTTCTTTTCGATAGCTGTTCCTACAGCGAATGCTTTAGAGAAATAGAAGTCGTTAGAGATCCTGGAATCGTAAGCACCGTACGAGCCTTAACATGCTATGGACCGGAATACAGTCGTTTCATGAATATTGCGGGATGGAATTATCCCGATAAACCGCTTCTGAATGGTTCAAAACATTTCAATTTGCTTATGCCTCTTAAACACATTTTCAACGTTTTCAATGATTATACTATGATTACCTATGGTAGACAAACATTTCGTTTAGTTCGATCACGTAACGATAATGATTGTGTCATTGTGATGGAGCAGCCTATAACCGGAGGTAGTGGTATGACCTCTACAACCGTTAAATTGATAATTGAAAGTATGGAAGTAAAAATTAAACATATCTTCCCTAAAGACGAAATTAAAATTAAACTTATGGAACCCATCAAAAATGATCGCCCTATATTGATTCCGTTTAGAAACTGGAAATTAAATGAACTACCATCAATAACTAAAGATTCTAAACGAGAAATTTGGGCCGTAAAGACTAGTGCTGCCGTAGAACGTCCACGATATATATTAGTTTGCTTCCAAACTGACCGGCGAAATAAACTAAGTAGCGACCCCACTAAATTTGATAATGTTAACCTAACCGGTGTTAGAGTATCTCTAAACGGGGAATATTGGCCAAACGAACGAATGCTTTTAGATTTTAAAGAAGACGACTATGCTATTGCTCACTACAACTACACAGAATTTAATGCAAACTATATAACCGGTACACCGAAAACTGCTCTTCTAAACTATGAAGCGTTCAAACGCTACGCATTATTTGTGATTGATTGTTCAAAGCAGGAAGAGACCATGAAATCTTCTACGGTTGACGTAAAATTGGAAATAGAAGCAGATACAGGATTCCCCGCTAATACCAAAGCATATTGCATCATAATTCATGATCGTTTGATGGAATATCGTCCTCTTACGGAAGTAGTTAAGAGTATTATATAATAATAATATGTTCAATCTCGTTTCTGTCATCATGAGGATCGCATTCGTTGACATTCAAGGCTTCTGCATCGGCGGTATTTTTCATCCGAAGGAATTGAGTATCGCAATTGGTTGTAAACAATACCTACACCTTATTCTAACCTAAATACGCCTGATAGAATTAGCGCTAGATATGTTGAGAAACATATTCATGGGGTCAACTATTCCTCTGGAGACGTGGATTATTCCAAGTTAAACTCGATTCTGGAAACATATTTACTAAACCATGCTGATTGTATTTACGTGCGAGGAAGTGAAAAAGCCGAATTTTTACTAAAAAAGTGTCACGTCCTATAATAGTAGATGTATGCAAGTTCGATGGAACCCCGTGTGCAACAGAAAAATTCAGTAGTGACTCCAAAACCTGCATGTACCACGCCAATGGATTATTTAAATGTACCCAGAAGAACGTCGAAAGTCTACGCCAATGGTTTCTTAATTGCATACCTTTGTATTTTTTTTTGTTATTAATAAATGATTATTAAAGGAAATGTTTTTTAATTGAAACCCCGTATTAATTTCATGCATTTATTTTCGTTTTACAAGAAGAATAAAATTTTTTATTTATAATTTTTACAATAATTTTCAATATTATAAACAAAGTAGATGATAGTGTTATACAACTAACTACATATAATTTAGAATATTTGGGCTCTGACATGTCACTCAAATCGATCGGTGGTGGTGGTGGTGGAGTCGTAACAGCATGCCAATCTTTGAATTCTCCTTCAGTGCCATCATTAAAAATCAATTTTAATTTGTATCTCTTTGCTTCATCGATTGCTATGGAAAACGTATTTAGCTTCATATTATTTACCACCGAGAAATTCATCTTTCGCCATTCCGTTTGATTATCAAAACGTATCGCCATCTGTTGTACGCCCAACGGTACATTGGTATACAGTACGTTGTTTAATATAGCCGTAAGTATAATGAAATTAGCCTTTAAGATGGCCATATTTGCGTCGGTTGGATTCTTCTAAGTGGATACTGATTAGGATAATATCTCTCAAAGCCTTTATCCCAAAGACTTAAATTTGTCAAATCTCTTAAAACTTGTTTTTTATCTTCATATAATTTTATGTCTCTTCTTAGTTTTTGAACTTTTATACCAAACTCTTCAATTCTACGTCTTTTCTCTTCGCTAGACATCTCAATACTGAATACTATACTTATTTTACTTTAGAAAAATATTGCCGGGTGTAGGATACGCCTCCTCTCGGAGATCTGGGTTGTTAACCTTGACGCTCGGCCAACCCAGCTGTAGTAGTAGCAGTAGTTATTGTACCCTCGATACTAGCAGAAACGTCAAACGTTAGTCGTCAAACGTCAGTCGTCAAACTTTCCGGTGTTCTCTACATACCCCCATTTCCTCCGTTTAAATCTGACCAATAGCAGTGAAGATATACGCTAAGGCCCTTCTGGCTTTTCGTTCTACGCAAAAATTCTCTTGTACGTTAATGCTTCTCTACATACCCCCATTTCCCCATTTAAATCGGACCAATAGCAGTGAAGATATACGCTAAGGCCCTTCTGGCTTTTCGTTCTACGCAAAAATTCTCTTGTACGTTAATCTATATCACGCTCTCTACATAACCCCCTTTTCCCCATTTAAATCGGCCCAACGATAGCTGAGATACACGCTAAGGTCCTTTTGTCCTGCCACTGCGCATGATTTTTTCTTTTCGACGTCAATCTATATCACGCTCTCTACATAACCCCCTTTTTCCCATTTAAATCGGACCAACGATAGCTGAGATACACGCTAAGGTCCTTTTGTCCTGCCACTGCGCATGATTTTTTCTTTTCGACGTCAATCTATATCACGCTCTCTACACAACCCCCTTTTTCCCATTTAAATCGGACCAACTATAGCTGAGATATACGCAAGGCCCTTTTGTCCTGTCACTGCGCATGATTTTTTCTTTTCAACTTTAATCTATATAACGCTCTCTACATAACCCCCTTTTTCCCATTTAAATCGGACCAACGATAGCTGAGATATACGCTAAGGCCCTTCGGGCTTTACCACTACGCATGATTTTTCTATTCGACGGTAAACGAAATTTAATCCCCCACTACCCCGTTTTTCCCTCAGACCGTCTGTCTCACTCTTATCCATTGAATATGTACCTCTCACTCTTACACATTGAATTCCCTATGTGGTGCCGTACATAGGTTGTCTTTCTACTAAAATGTGCATTGGGTGTAAAAAAATGTGGTCGAAGTGACAACGGTTTTCGGTGGATTAATGATGCATGTTACTAAAGATAATTATATTTATTCACTGCATTTTCATGGAGAAAGTGGTCCAACAGAAAAAAATTCTTGTCTGGTATTAAACAATATTTTTTTAATATTAAATACTACTTCGGTATACATAGTAATATGATTAAAAATGTCATGTTGATCCTCAAAATATTAAATAATTTATTTTATAAATTATACTCGTGATTAACTTTCATGTTAATTAAAGTGTTTTTGCAAGTAATAGTTGGTTGGCATAATTAATTAGAATAGAGTTATATTTATTATTTGTTTTCATTAATTTTTTACACAGTTAAGAAGTATTGATACACCTAACCTCTCAATCAGTCCACTTTGTTCCTTTGTAACAAACGTCCAAAACACTAACTACCTTTTCAACTTCTCACAACTATGCTCTTCCATAGAGTTTTAAAAAAGTTAATCACCATCAACGATTTTTTTCTAATGATTAATTTTTCTGTAGAGATAATATTGCTTTCCCAGCCATTGTCGATCAAAACAGTACGAAACTCTTGAATTACCGCTATTTCAACATGGTGGCTGCGCTTGCGCTCATCATATAATGAAAAGGTCTATTCGTTTCGATCGGCATTGCCATTGTTCCAGAATACTAAACTGTGAACTAATAACTTAAAACAACACTACTAAGACCTAACTAATCTCAAAAGAACACTACGAAAACGCAAAGAAATTGCTAAAAATAAGTAGGTATATATAAAATTCTCTGAACGCGAGGTAAACAACCCAACAAAGCAATACGCACTAGAAAAACAATCGGCTACGTCTTTCGATACCGGCCGGGCGGAGGGAGAAATTTGCAAATCGCATCTGTTTGTAAATCCCGATGAATAACCGATCAGGCGACTATTGCGCTACGCGCTCAGGGTATGACCCGCTTTTTGATTTTTTTTTAATGGCTCTATTTTGTTTATTATAATTTTTTTAGAAAAATGAAATCTGCCAATCGCTCTCAAATTATGCGAACTACCACCCCTACAAATTTGGGCGCCAAGTTCGGAAACACCCTGTATATACAAAAAGTGTCCCTCAAAATGTATAAAATTAAGAGTGCATCTGTACCAGAAGGAAAAAATCCAATGATATATAGTGTCTCGAACACATTGATTTTATTAATTTATAATAAATACATTTTTTGCATCATAATGTATGTTTCTATTCATAGTTAAGAGCCGAAGTGGAACAACTCTGGGTTTTCTATAATCTTTCCAAATTGCCGAATAAGCCCCAATCAAGGCTACTAAAATTCTACTAAAAGTGATACTGGACGATATAATTTATTAAACTTAGGTAGTTAGTACTAATCCAAAATAATTCTTTAAAGACGGTTTTTCCCGAGAAATATGGCCGGTACTTCTGGGCGCTTAAGGTGCGGGACAGAGTTAATAAAAAGGGTGTTGCTGACAATAATATGAGAGTTCAACGATATTTCGCATTTAAATAAAAAGTTTCGTAAGTGGATAAAAATTACATGGTCCTTCGATTAAAAATAAGTTTTTAGACAAGTTTCAGTAGTTTTTCTTCTTCATCTAGACCTATGGTGCAACGAGACGTGTAGATCCCCTCACCCATATCTAAATGATAAGAATGTTTCGTTGTGAATAGACGTGTATCGCATAGTGTGCTGCTATTTAGGCAAAAGTTGTGGGAAAAACGGCATTTTTATTTGTGAAAATTCTTGGAGGTACTGTATCTATAGTTACTGTCAGTTGGTTCATTACGTTCTAAACATATATACTGTAGGTGTTTCAAAAACTGCATTTATTTTTTCGTAATGGGTTCACGTAGCAAGAAAGGTGAGGAAGAACTGCACCAATCGATTAAAACAATAGTGAACGCACTCTGTACATCTGACACGTTTATTAATCAATTAAGTGATACATTATTTAATATTATTTCCAATAAATTTGAAGGCGAATTTAAATTTTTAAAGGATAAAGTCACCAAACTTGAGGAATCTTTAGAAAATCAAAATCAAGTAATTAAACTAATGTTGTTTCGACAAGAAAAATATGAACAACGTGTACGACGCCTAAACCTGCTAATGTATGGTGTTAATGAGATTAAAGAAGAGAACTGTTCAAACAGTGTTTTAAATACTTTTCATAAAATGCAATTAAACGTAAGCTCGTCTGATATAGAATGTGCTTATAGGATTGGAAAAGTTGTTATCGGTAAAACAAGACCTATATTGGTAAAATTTTATAACGCATTCGCAAGAAATACGGTATACTCCAATAAGAAATTGTTGAAATCTACAAAAATTAATATAAGAGAAGATCTTACTCCTGAGCAATCAAGACTATTAAAGATGGCGATAACAAAAATTGGTAAAAATGGGAAAACCTGGACCAATTCTGGTACAATTTTCATCAAGCTGGAAGGAGCTGAAAATGTATACAAAATTCTTTCAAGTGAAGATCTTTTGAAATTCTGAACTATTTATTCAGTTCTCATTTAGCAAAATGTTATTTTTTCTTATTCGGTGTCCTTTCTTCTTTAGGTTGTTTCTTCTCAGGGATAAATACAAAAAAATCGATCGTACAAAAAAAAAACAGAATTGTAGGAAATTTAATTTTAAACAACTTTGTTTATAACAATTTTTCTCGTAAAATTGAAAATAAACGAGTTATTCTATAACCAAAAATTCACCCCCTCTTTTCGGGTATAAATCGAAAAAAATCGATCGTACCTACAAAAAAAAAGCAGAATTGTAGGAAATTTAATTTTAAATAACTTTTGTAAAAACTATTTTCCGTGTAAAATTGAAAATAAATGAGTTATTCAAGATACAAAAAATAACCCTTTAAATCAAGATGGCGGAGGTAACGACAACTTTGGAATCCCAACTTTTTGAATTTAGACTACCAGAGACCCCCTCCAACGAATTCCGAAGGAAAATTGCTGCTTCGAATTTTTCAGAATCTAAAATACTAATCCGATTGGGCTAATAATGTAGTAGTTTGAGAGGAACAGCTGGGTCCTGGGTCTTAATAAATTGCAAGATTCTAATTAATAATTTTTTAGTCTTTTGATTTCTCTGGATTGCCTTTGTTTATTCGATAATATTTTCTTTGTTTCTTCACGATCCACATTTCCTATGCTCATTTTTCTGACCAATCTTTGATCAGAAAGAAAATTTTGTTCCTTAGTAGGTAATTTCCGGGTCTTTTCACACATGCATGCAGAAAACTCGCATTTACAAGCAGCTATGTCAAAGAATTTTTTATGACATTCTATTTTAAATGTATTTACCTTTTCGCTTGCTTCTTGAATATCTTATTAAATTCTTATATTTTTATATTACTTCCTATTAATTGCACAATTATGTCTTTTGAAACAGTTGGAATTGATGCCTCTTTCCAAATGTTTTCAATTTTAGGCACAAGTTCATTGCAAACTTCTAAAAAACTTGGTTTTTTTTTCCACTATTTTTGATATTTTAGTTCATAGCGTATGGATAAATAATATACGAGAACATTCCACTTTACTCCTAATTAAACTACAATTTAAAACACTCATTTTTGTTTATTGTTTATTACAATGCTTCACTTCTTAATCAAAAACAAAGTTACGCAGATGTTCGCTGTACGAAGATTAGATTAGGCTCATAATACCGCCCGAATCTAAGAAATAGCGTATTTATAACCAACCCCGAAAACGTGTTAAATCTTTCATCGACAACTGCAAAATTGCGAATTCTAATAATTAACAGGTCTTGTTTTGTTTCTACCTATTTAAATAGATTACAGTTTTAGTTGATTTGACGTTGAGAAGATATAATGTTTAAAAAGTAGGTACTATTTTTATGTAAGGATGGGAGTAGGATGTTAAAAAGAGTAAATTAAAGGGCGCTTTTATAGTGAAAAATAGTTGGGTTATAATTCAGTTACAAAGACAGCTTTTAATGGGTATGGCTAATTAAAATTTTACGTTTAATTTTAATTTTATTTTTAGCTATTTTGGGGGCTGGTAGAGAGCTGAAAATATAATTTTAAAATTGTGAAAAAATTACAAGCAGTTTTTATAATGAAACGCAGCTTTTAAATGCAATAGCAAATTGAAATTTTAACTTTATTTTTTTCGGCCCACCCTAGTGTGCAATCAAAAACTGCTTAAGTAATTGATCAAAAAAGTTTAAAAAATAAAAAGACATGTCGCAGTTGTTATCGTTTTTCAAAGTCATGGTATATACAGGGAGATGGAGAGAGTCACGTATTACGTGTTTGTCTTATTTGTTACGTTTCAGTAAATTATGTTTTACTTTGCTGGACAAATACAGCATTTTGCTGTGCGTTTGCTGTACAAGATCAAATGCTGAATAGACTTGAAAAATCTTGTACAATACAGCGAAATGCTGCACAATATGGTCACCATAATTTATATAAGTCAGAAAAATTGGTACCTAACACGATTTAATGTGAAAAATCCGTAATTTCAAAATACAAGTACTTAAATATAATAAACAAAAAATACAATATTATATTAAATAGAAACTATATTCAACACTTATTTCTTTTCTTTGTGCTGGGAGGGGGGTACTTTATAAAAAGTCGTTTTTCTACTTTATGGAATACATCTTTTAATTTAGGCTTCACATAATTTTCCTAAAATGGTTCGTATTCGAGAAATGTTACAAAAATTACAAAAATCCAATTTTTAAGAAAATTGTTTAAATAAAAGTAAAAATTGTAATTTTTTCAGTATTTTCGTTGGCAATTAATATTTACAGGGGTGATACAATAGGTTGTACAAAATAATCGGAAAAAGCCTGCAATGACCAGACAGGAAAATCATGTTGGTCACATCTGATTTTTAAGTATATATATATATATATATATATATATATATATATATATATATATATATATATATATATATATATATATATATGCAGGAAGTTTATTTAGTTGGTAATCTAGGTACCAATCTGATTTTTGCAATATTATGTGTCTAATTAGGCATTCCAACGACTTGTCAAACAATAGGTGCCAGTGGGAAGTTCTTGTATATCTAAAGGGGTAGCGACATAGTTTTGCATCTTGGACGCTATTTTTATTCGAAATAGTAGTCGCCAAGCCTGCCATTTTATAAAGAAATGTATAAGCGGTTTTTTTTTTAAATATTACTTTTTTTGTGTTTGACATAAAATATTTAAATGTAATCCATTATTCATGATTTTACGTGTAGTAGATAGAATACATCGTATGTCGCAACCCTTAGATATACTAAACCTTCCCACTGGCAATTCATTTGTTTGAAATGCCTAATAGATTAATAATGTCAAGTAGAAACCGATTACAATAAGAACGCCGCTACGTCATAACAATTACTTTGAATTTCGAATACATAATAAATAAATAATAATAATAAGTTGTTGGGTATACAAAAATATTTCCTATATTCCTATTATAATATTAACACTCCACTAAACCCCTAGCAATATACGTCCTTGTAAGTTTTTAAATATGAAATTGAAAGGTATCCAGAAAATAGGACACTGTAAACAAACATATCATTTACTTTTGTTACATTTTTCAGGTACACTGTTTAACAAGCGACAAATTGAAACAGAGGGAAGTCGTTTACATTGACATCGCAAACGATCCGGTGGCTGCAGGCGATTACAAAGATGATGAAGATCCCACCAAATTCAAATCCAATAAGACTGGTAGAGGTCCGCTAATCGGACCCGATTGGAAGTTACGTGTCAAACCTGTCATGACATGTTACAAATTAGTTACTGTAGAGTTCAAATGGTTTGGATTACAGGTAAAGAATAGTTATTTATAAAAAAATAATTTTCACATTTATACCTTAGCAATTTATTACACTAAATCATGGATAAACAATAAATAAGTGGAGGAATTTTTGGTTCAAAATGAATTGTACATTTTTTACATCATAGGGATAATAAAATTTGAGGATTAAAATGTAGTAAAAAATAACTTTTCGTAAAAATTAATTTGAAAATAAAACTATATTTGTCTAAAACATTTTTTATTTTCAGTCCAGGATAGAACATTTTATTCAAAAATCCGAAAGGCGGCTATTTACAAATTTCCATAGGTAAAAAGATTTCCTACTTATTTTTTTTGCTGTAATCGCCCCAAATATTTGAACGTTTTCTTTTTTTATTTTTCAGACAAGTATTCTGTTGGATGGACCGTTGGCACGGACTTACAATGGCCGACATCCGCGCCATAGAAGACAAAACAAAAGAGGAACTTGAAACACTTCGTCAAAAGGGCGAAGTGCGGGGCATGAAAGCCGACTCCGAATAATTGGTCAAAAAGAAATCCATCACAAAACAAGAGTAAAAAAATCAACATCAAAGTTACATAAAAAACGCAACTATGATTTAGCAGAATTTGATTTACCATAGAATTTTGCCAAAAAAGTGACATTCTTTCGTTAGTACAACCTCAAATACATAGTCTATTTGTCTCTAGCTAGGTTATCACTGCAACAAACCGAATGTTGCTATGATAACCTAATAAATAGCAAAAATTCGTGTGGCTACGATGGCACCTGATCACTTGTTCGCAGCGTCGCTATGGTAACTGCACGAGCTCATGATGACGTATTTTACCAGCCTTCGAAGTCGTAACTGAAGCAGCACGTTGAGATATTACTATAGGTATTTGGTTAGTTCGTGTAGTTACCAAGACAGCAAGAGGTATGTTGTTCATGGTCAACGGGAAGAGTTCTTAACGGTTTATGATAGCAACTACCAAGAAAACTGTTCGTATGGCCCAGAACTGTTGCATGTGTTGCTACCGTTACTTGTAGAAATAGTTACTGTAACGAATGCAAAAGCGTTTTTCTATAGTTAGTACGTAAAGTCAACAAGTCAAACGATTGTGGCAGATGACGGATACTGATTATATGAAATTGACACATGATAAGATGGTGACAAAGACAGCCGAATTTACGAGATTCTTCTGTTTAAGTACTTAAAATTGGATATATGTCATTCTGTTTCGGTGCAATTTTAGTTTTTTTTTTTTAAATTGACGAAAGAATATCACTTGAGCCTTCATTGCCACGTCAACGGGAGCTGTCTAAATTTGTGGCGCCTTAAGGCTATAGACATTCCTGAAAAAAGTAGATTTTTTTTAATTCTTACGACATAAATACGGGGTGACACGGTTTTTCTGTGTGTCATAGTCTAGAAAAGTTCTTCAGTATTTTTAAGCGTAAAAATATTGTTTTAAATTATTATTATTTTAATATAGTAGTGAAGGTGCATTTATATTTACTGACTTTTGTTTTATAATTGAAAATTGTCGATTTTGTACAGGGCGTTTCCGCGAGACGTACCAAGAATTGGTGAGTCATTTGAATAAATAATCAAAAAGATCTTTTTAAAAACTTTCTAAACATTCTGGATCAAATTTGTTGTCGAGTTTGTAAAATTAAGTACCTATTTTGGTTTCGGGTGTCACGGGCACACCCTGTACGAAAGTGTAGTTACCATACACGTTTTCTTATTATTATTTTTTTGGTAATATACTTGCGTGCGTAGAAATAGGCCCACTGTAAATTTTTGACTTTAACTATATTTTTTTTTAATTATTAAACAACATTACTGTTTTTAATTATTAGACAACATTAAAGCATATTAAATTGTCTTTCAAACAGCATATTTTTTTTATATGATGAATAATTTAAACAAAAAAATATAGTTAAAGGCAAAAGTTTACAGTGGGCCGATTTCTATGCACGCAAGTGTATATTCGGGGTTAATATTAAAATAATTAAAAAGAACTTTATTTTCCAGTGAAAGTAATTAATTCTGGGGAAAAATAATGAAAAATGTTTCGCGATAATTATATTCTAGTGTAAGACGCAAAATTTTTATATTGTGTTACCTTTTTGTTTGAATAAATTGTTTATTTTATAG
Source organism: Psylliodes chrysocephalus (assembly GCA_927349885.1). Classification (NCBI taxonomy): domain Eukaryota; kingdom Metazoa; phylum Arthropoda; class Insecta; order Coleoptera; family Chrysomelidae; genus Psylliodes; species Psylliodes chrysocephalus. The sequence continues at coordinate 740,623 of OV651815.1, forward strand.
CGGTTTTGTTTTTATTTATTTTTTGTATTTTCTTTTTAGCCCTTTGGTGATGGTATTTTTTTCTGCTCTATTCATCCCATTGTTTTTTGTTTATATGTATTCAATCATGAATTGAACTGTTATTGTATATTAATACCCTGTTCAAAATATTTAATAGAGCACTTGTTGATAATATATGAAGACTTTCTTTCAAAAACAAAAATGCCCAAATTTAGGTAACTGTAATAATTAGTGGCCAATTTGTTACAAGGTCTTCATATATTATACAAGGTGTGGCATAAAATAATGACTGTTGCTCCCAGAGAAAAAGTACGCATGCGCCAAACGCGAACAACCATAAGCTGTGTAGTGTGAAGTGTTCTCTTTCGAATGCGGCACCTCCCGTGTCTGTAAATAAATTAGTTTAGCCGTCGCATTCATTTGTTGTTTTGTTTTAGCGGAAAAATGATAAGTGTAATAAATAGAGCAACGAATCGTCGTAAAATTTCATATGAACCTTTAAAAAAGCGCCATTGAAACTTATTTTTTATTGATAGAAGTGTATGGCAATGAACGATTATCACATGCGCGAGTTTTTGAGTGGTTTAAGCGTTTCCAAGATGACCGAAAAGACGGTGAAGATGATTCACGCCTGCGTCACCCTTCCACGTCACAAATGGGTGAAAATATTGAAAAAGTCTGTAATCTGATAACGTCGGTTGACTATTTGTGCGACTGCTGAAACTAGGATCTGACGAAGAAATAATAGAAGAAAAAAAAAAGACCCGGATTGTAGAAGTTTAAGTCACGGGTTCTTCATCAAGACAATGTGCCGGCTCATTTTGCATTGTATGTCAAAGCGTTTCTAGTCAAGTACAACATCCCGGTGTTAGGCCATCCGCTTTATTCGCCTGACCTTGCACCATGCGACATATCTGTTACCAAGGTCAAATCTGCATTAAAATGAACAAGATTTCAGTCCGTTGAAGCTGTGAAAGAAAAAGCGGCACGCGTCAAGAAGGACCTCACGGAAAAATACTTCCAGCAATGTTTGGAACAATGGAAAATTCGCATGGACCATTGCATAGATAGAGAAGAGATGTATGTTGAAGGTGATAACAACTAAAAATATATAAGTTCATAATAAAATGTTTTACAGCAATAGTCTCGTTATTTTATAGCCACACCTCGTATACAATAAATTTCCAAAAATTAAGATTTTAAGATAACACTAATTTATTTTAATTCGAAAACAAAGTGTAGAACAATGATTGTAAACATAGAAGTTATAATGTTAATAATTATACAGCGGGTTTTGGACTGAATTTAATCAATATAATAGTTTCTTCATCTAGTCAGTGTACTTGATATTTTTAATCAAAGTAAATGTTTTATTATCCCTGCGCGAAAATTTGTTCTATGTTTTAAAATATATATACACGGTTAGAAAAATTGGCGGCACATCAAAATTCTGTATTTATTGTACAAGAAACAAAAAATGCTTGGACGGGTCAATTTTGTTTATAGCAGGGACATGAGTTGGAAAGGCTTTTCGCAGTTCTCCCACTTCATACAAAAATTTACAGCTTTACGGCGGAGCTAAGCAAAGTGGATGCGATACATTGGCGTACAAAATTATTTTATAAATGTTAATAACAATTTCGGGTAAATAGTTTCATAAATTGTGAATAGCTGTTGAAATTTTGTAGAATTATGATTTGGAATAATATATTGTTAAATAATTATTTCTAATCCATAAATATATGCTATTGTCCGGTTCCGCCTGTAACAATTTAAAATTACTTATAGTCCAGGATCCGTAAGTAAGGTCGATCTTCAGCCATCTGTTTAATGGATAAAAGTTTTTTTTTAGTGAATAATATATGTTTTTAAATATACCGCAAATGGGTTGCCTAAGAAAATACGGTCACTTTATCATTTTATCCCTATACAAGATTTCCCTAAAATGGACCTAATTCGAGATATTTGAGGAAAAGTGCAAATTTGAAGATAACTCAAAAACGGATGGAGAGAAAAACACCAAATTTTAAACTTAGGCTTTAATCAACCCTGCGGTGAGCTGATTAAAGTTTGGGCATAGTCGAAGCATCTGGGGCATACTTTACGGTGTAATTTTTTTACTTTTAGAAAATAAATAGTCTGAACCGTATTTACTTAGGCAACCCATGTGCGGTATATTTATGAACATATTTTATTTAATAAAAATAAACGTTCATCCATTAAACAGATGGGTGTAGGTTGACCTTACTTCGGATCTTAGACTATTATTCTATGAAACGCCACTGTCAGATCAACATTATCGCGAAATTCTGGAAGTCGACCGACATGGTTTGACGTTTACCCCCTCTCTACCTAACAAAAGCCTTTCCAAATTCTGCCCTCTATCTTTTGTTGTACCTATGTTTGTTATGACGACATAATATTTTCAAGATACATTTTTTTTTATCAATTCTTGCGTACGCTAATGCTGCGTTTGAATATCCACATCCGATAAAAATGCTTACTTTGTTTAATTTACGTTTAGATTTCAAATTTAGGTTGATTTCTAGCCCAGTATAAGTAACAATACAGTACATTGTTTATGAGGGTTCCATATTTTTCTGCGCATGTCCGTAAATAAGCGGCAAATACGTCAAACTGGCATACGTGAATTGTCAATGGATTAATGATAGTTGATTGTTTTGATTATCTGATTGGTTGTAATGTACATTTTAATACATTTTTATTATATTTAGACTTAGTTTTCATCTTTCATTTATTGTGTGATATTTTATTCAAACAGACAAAGGGTCAAGATATTTTAAAGTTACTTATTTCAGTGTAGAAATAAGCGGCAAAAACGTCAACTGTCAATAAAAATCTGATCACCCCGACATCAAAGGAGCCGACTCAAGCTGTCGCTACTGTATTATTAATTATACTGGGTTTCTAGTCTCAAAAGTAAATTTTAATAAATATAAACTTCTCTAACTTTTCATTGTCATTTTATGGCGTGACCAATAAAGTCTAGAGCGTTTGTTTATTACATCTAAATTTAGATATAATCCTCTATCACGTGATATAAAATTCACAACATCTCAGATGCATCCGATGTGGATATTCAAACGCAGCATAAGGTAATGTTTTGTAGGAATTTTTACTTTCCTGTCTGTATATAGATAAGGAAAGTATAGTAATCATGATTTTTTTCGATCTCCAGTTTTTGACGGATTTTACGTTTTGGGATGGATGAAATATATATATGAGAAGCTGGCGGCAAAAACGATGAGGGTGCAAAATTTACGAAAATCAAGATACATGGCGCAATCTATAGGTATTTGTATGTAATATTACGCCTAGTAAACATTTACGGGAATATTGATAAGGGTCGTCATATATAGCTCAAATATTTTAGTCAATTGCGGGAAAAACGATGAGTGTACCTGGCGTTTAATGGAATATAGATGAACTGCCAATACTAAAATGGAAGAACAAGAATCATTTTTATGATAATCTGTCGTATTTCAATGATTTCCAAAATGCATCATAAACATTTTTTTATTAATGATTTAAATAAAAAAAAAAAACTTTGTGCCTATTCTTGTTGGTAATTACTAAAACATTAGACTGTAAATACTAAGTTCAGAATATATTTTTTACTTTTTCCAGGAGACGGTGACCTAAATTTCAAAATTCGATTTTAGTTTAAATTTTATGCACATTCATCGTTCTTTCCGCCTAAAATAAGTGTATAAGAAAAAAGCAAAATAATTTTTTTAAACCACTACTCATGTTGTTAATTACTTAAACTGATACTGCACTGCTGTAAATACTAAGATTATATTTACACCTTCGGTCTCATGCTCGAAACTTAAAAATTCAATTTTCTCCAATTCAAAGTTTTTGCACATTCATCGTTCTTCCCGCCAGCTCCTCATATGTTATTTAGAAGAAAATTCTTTAAATAAACGTTGCTTGTAATATTATTCTCTATAATTTTTTGTCCCATACATAATTTTCCTAAAATGGTCCGTATTTGAGAAATTTGACAAAAAGATCAAAATTCCAATTTTTAAGAAAATTGTTCAAATAAAAGTTGTCTGCTATATAATTCTTGTCCTATACATAATTTCTCTAAAATGGACCGTATTCGAGATATTTAAGAAAAAGTGCAAATTTTGAAGATACATAATTCAAAAACGGATAAAGATAAAAACACCAAATTTTAAATTTAACCTTTCATTCGTCCTGTGGTGAATGAATTAAATTTTGGGCATAGTCGGAACATCTGGGAGGTACTTTATAGGGGGTCGTTTTTCTACTTTATGGATTATATTTGTTTACGCGTGGAGAAGAAAATCATCAAATAAAAGTTGCTTGTATTGATATTCTCTATTATTTTTAATCTATACATAATTTTCCTAAAAAGGTGTGTATTAAAGAATTTTGACAAAATGTGCAAAATTAGAATTTTTAAAAGAATTGTTCAAATAAAAGTTGTTTATGATATCATTCTTATAATTTTTGTTCCATATGGGTCATTCCACAGAAAAGGAACGGGTATATTTACGAAATTTATTCATCAATCTAATCTGTTTTTAATTTGTAAAATAGGTAACATTATTACCCATTAGTGCCGCTGTTCATATATTTAATTTATTTGTAACAACTTAGATTAATTCTTAGGTATATAACCAAAATGTCAACTCCCAGGTTGCCACCAGCTATATTTTTATACAAACATGCACTAATTATTATAATTCGAATGTAAATATAATATCGGAAAAATTAGAACCAAATAAACACATACCTTAACAACAGCCGTATGACAATATGACAACGTAAGAATATTGTTACGCAGGTTTTTGGTATCACAATTTATTCCAACACAACTTTTACAATAACTATCAACTGATAACATTAACGTATGTCTATCATAAAACTGACTGCCTGACGTCAGGATCACCGATCTATATAGCTTGCTTTAACCTTCTCGAACTGTCCAGATTTTTCTTCCAGACGTGGAATGACATTTCTCGAATAATCCGCCTTCTTTTATTCGTACCTTTACTTATAAGTGTCCTAAACGGCTGCTATGAAGCTCTTCCAATACATTTCACATAAGATACAGGGAATCCCACTGAGTCCAGTACCCTTTAATGGTTCCACTATATTTGGTTATCTCTTGCCATGTAGGTCTAACTCCATTTTTAAGCTATTCTCGGACAACCTTAAAGTCATTGTCTTTCTTTTGAGTCTTAGGCTTTCAAGGGTGATTCCGTCTTTGTCTTCCTCTGGCTTGACAGTGGTCGCCTGAAGACTAACTTCTTCAACCAGCTCCTCTCGTTCTTCAAGCCTTTTATATTACCGGCATTGTCGTTTTAAACAGGGTCGACTAGAAAAAATGCATTACTATGAAGGTGCCCGATTCTTCCGCAATTGAAGCATCTCTTGCTTCCAGTTTGGCTGCTTCGTTGCATATTTTGCAGGATATTATAGATTTGTGAGAGGGTATGTAGGGGGATAGCATTAGTATTGGCCTCATTACTTTCCTGGAATTTAATTTCTCTGACTCTTGCTCGAGAAGATCTGGAAAGGAGTTACCGCTTCATATTCCTGCATAGGGATCACGACACTCGATTCGACATAATAGTGCAATTCGACGTTCAACTCTACCGCAATTCGAAAAAGGATTCATGAAACTCGATCGAGTTGATTTTCGTTTATTGGCGGTTTTTGAAGTCATTTGAACTACTGCCAAGACAAATATAATGGTATGTGTCAGTTGCGTTATGTTCTGTGGCTGAGTTTTGTGTCCTGTGACTGCATTGATTACGTGTTCGTTTTTCGTTTTGCAATATGAGTTCCGTCTATATCACCAACTGTACCAGGAAATCCCCATTTATTTAAAAACTCTAATTTAATAATGTCTTGTTCATTTGCAGTTGGAAATTTTATTTTAGTGCCTACTACGTGATCTATCATCAAATTGGTGATAAGATGAACATATTTGTGCACAGTACTCAGCCATTCCAAAAATATACTCTTGACCAAGACATCTTTGATATGAACCAGTAGCATAAAGCCTTAAGGCACATAAAACCATATCAATCGATATTCCCCTAAAATCCTGTCTTTTTTGGTGAAGATGAGGTCGTAAAGTGTCTATTAATTCACGAACTAAGACTTTATTGAGGCGAAATATTTCAATAAAACGTCTATCCACAAGAAGAAAAGGATCGCTGTTCCGTCGTAACAAACGACTTTCTCTTATTAAGGCCAAATTTTCTCGTTGACGTCTTTCTAATAAAACTTGGTGAACAATAGGAAGCATTTTTGTTTCTTAAACTTAACCTCAAAATTGTACTACTCTACACCTTCTAAGCAGTCGAGAAATTGCGATCGAATCGAGACGAATATTCAAATGTCATGAATACATTTTAAACATTTTTGTCGATTAATCGAGATCGAGTGTCGTGATCCCTATGTAGGGCTGTAATTAGTTTCTCCCTCAGCGTCTTGTGATGTAGACGAAGGGCTTGCTGCAATTCCACATCTTGTAGTCCATCAATGAATGGCTGTATTCCGATTTGTTTTTGGAACTTTTGGCGCCTGTGGATAGGCCAGATGAATCAATATTCTTATGTCTGCCTCGAATTCCTGTAGACTCTCATTTTAGCTGGCTTTGGAATACCGTTTCAAATGCTGTTGGCCATATCTTGTCTCCAAAGCTTGGACGAGAGATGAATAACCGGGTTCTTCTTGGGAAAGTAACTGTAAAACCGTTGCTGCCTGTCCTCGCAGCGACACTATCAATGAGGCCGCCATCTCTTTTTTAGCCCAGCCATTGGCTCTAGCTGCAGCTTTAAATTGGAGTCGATACGTTTCCCATGTTGTCTGACCGTCAAACGTGGGTGGGCTTAATGGTCTTACTAGTATGGCTTTGTGAAACTAGGTTTTGGATATGGCTTGGTTCGGTTATAGACAGGGGCTGGTAACTCAAATGGAAAAACATGAGGTTGGTAATTTAGTACCACTCCAATTAACGGGATGGCGCTCGTATCTAAATGTCATGTCAGTTGTCAGCTCGTCAAAACTTCAAACTTAGAGAAATTAAAATGGCTATTGTATTTTATATTTACAGGTGTATTGAATTTTGATTCATCTAGAATCTAGATTTATTTTTCAACACCTTCCAATTTTAAGCATGTTTTCAAAAGATGGGAAGATGGATTTCAGCAACAAACAATAAAGCACTCCCAGATATTGGTAGTAATGCAATTTATACCCCATTAAATATGCAGTCGTCCCCCAAATTGTAATAAGTGTCTTAAGAAAAATGCACCATCACTGTACCAACGGTAAGCAATATTTACAAACTTGTATTTGATTCAGTGTTAAAATAATTGGTTTGTTATTTAAATTTCTTTTTGTTTTCAGTTTTTAAATGATCATTTTTGTAAAGAAAATTTTGGCCCTCCAAAATACCCTGTCGATCGATGAAATATTTGAGCCTCAGCCATCAATATCAAAAATTGATTCAATGCCATTGACATCAAACAAGAAAACACCCTAAAATCTTCAAGGTTCCAAACGTGTGTAAGTTTAATTTATGCTCAAAAGTTAAATTCATTTATCACAGTGCCCACATGATTAATAAAAATTTGATAACTACAAGTGAATCAAGAAAACAATTATCGGATGAAGAAATGCTCCTCAACTTAACTAGTCGACTCAATAACCGTATGGCAAATTTTATCCACACTAAAATTTGCCTCGATAGTAAAAAAGGATGATGCTTCAACTTCAATTTTTTCAAACTTATATGCCACTCCAAGTCGCAAAACTTTTATAAAGGTCTTGAGCACTTATATATGCTGATTTTGTTACAGAAAACATTTTTGATAGGTTTGTTTTATAAATATTTAATTATTTAAATGGTGTAAATGCATATTTGTTTGAGTATTTCCATGTTTAAATAGACAAATTATATGATGCGGCGTTAATTTACTGTAATAAAAAAAAAATAAATTGCATTTTATTTCAAGTTTGAAATTAATGCAAAAATATAATGAAGTAAAATCAAATAAAGATATAAATTGGCCAAATATTTGACTAGTTTCAAATCACAAAACAGTCAATATGGTTGTTTTATGATTTAAAACTAGTCAAATATTTTTCCATTTTTTTTTTTGCTTTATTTGATTTTCTTCATTACATTTTTGCGTTACTACAAAGTTAAATTTTCAAAAGCCCGCTAGTGGCGGCCATATTGAATTTTAGTACCACTCCAATTTGATAGATGGCAGCACATCGACTCAGAATTTTACCATTGCGTTTCCCATCTATTCACATTAGTAATCTATGGGTTATAGATGAGGACGAGGTAGTGTTTGCAGTTTCTCTGTTGCTTACCAAAGCTGGCTACGAATTATTCTTTCTAACTCAACTAGTTCAGTTCTAACTCTACTCGCCGTTTCTTGTTGTTTTAAATTAGTTTAAATTATATTATTGTGCTAAGAGATCTATTCGACCTACCTCTTGTCTGAAGTGTTCTTGAATTTGTAGCCATTCATAATCTTCACCTCTATCTGATCACAAGATAATTGCGTTTACGTTAGAGAGCGACATTCCTGAGACGATCCTTAAGAGGAATCCTAGAAAAACAGACTGGGACAAATACAACACCATTCTAAAACAAAATTTAGCACGTATCTGTTAAGATTGTGCACACCCTGTATATATATTTATTGATCTGTAAGTTTGACAATAATAAAAAGTAACTTGTCAAGTATAAATCTTTATTCTATTATAAAATATAATATATATATATATATATATAATAAACCACTGCACAAGAACTTCTATAGGTTATGGGCCCAGAAGTCTTATATTAAATTAAAGGAGTCAAAGAAAATTTGGAAATAGATATTCAAGAAGTGACAGAAGAAAAGAGAAAAGTCGAAATAACAAAACAGGACTCCAAAGCAATACAATGTCTATCAGACAAACATATTGAATACATCAAAAGAAATGATGGCATCATTAGAAAATGTTTTTCAAAGAAAAAGTACTTTCTCTAAACTTTACTTAAAAAGAAAACTGCTATCATTAAAATTCAATGCTTCAGATAATTTAGAAGATCATTTTAGTATATTTGAAAAGTTAATAGGAGAAATAGAAGGAACAGGTTCAAAAATGGACGAAAATGATAACTATGCCAGAGAGCTACGAATCAGTTATAAAAGCATTAGAAACATTAATTACAAACTTGACCCTAGAATTCGTAAAAGCAAGACTTTTAGAAGCAGAATTAAAATTCAAAAATCTTAAAGATGAAACTGGCATATCAACAAATGAAGTAACATTCAGTGCAAATTATCATCAACATTGGTGCAAAAGAAAATATAATAATAATGAAGCGTGTAGATGCTATGATAACATAAACAGCGGTCCTTCTACCAGTAATTCATTTCAGAACCAAAAGTATAATCCTAGATCAACCAATGAAAGACGATTTTTCATAGGAAGAAACGCTAGAAAATTTAGTAGCAGAAGAGGGCGATTTGACAGAGAAAGAGGTTACGGATACAAAGCAAATTATACAGAAGAAGAACAAAAAGAAGAAAATAAAGATGATGAACTAAGTTTTATAGCTTTTAGTGCTAACACAACAACTGTAAATGAAAATTGCATTACTTTTATTGTTGATTCAGGAGCCACTTACCATCTAGTACCTGAAGAGATGGAAGTACACATGTCAGATGTGAAATATTTAAATCAAGAAGTAAAAATTTACATAGCAAACGGTAAAAGTTTAACATCCATTAACAATCTTAAATTATTTAAGGCCAAGTTCAATTTTGTTTGACATATCATCACGATTTTTTTTAGGTTAGAAAATTGCATTATCGATTTTTTTCATTCGAAGTAATAAAAGACGTCACTTTAAATTTCTATCTCTTTATGTCAACAAATTTCTAACACGATGAATTTATAAAACGTATGTCACTAATGAATATGTGGCGGCAACTGACGGCAACACTGTCAGCTACTCCATGGCTACTAGAGTACATACAGGTCCGGTATAAGCCATGGAAAATAATAATTTAATGTTTTGATCTAGTTAAATAAAATATCAAAATTAAATGTTTATTTTTAAGTAAACGATATTTTTAAATGTATACGTCTTCAATCAAAAATAATATAGGCAATACTCAAGTGTATTATACGAGTGTACTGGACAAGAGATAATTTTACCCTTTACTCCAGTTTTTTGTAATGAAACCAGCGGTAAAATAGATATTTGTGTGCCAAGGCTGTGTTTTGGCCGAATTAGACATATGCGTTCAAGTCTAAGCTAGTTCTGGTTAAGTATAAGAGTAATAGGCAAGAAACGGGTGTTCAATCAAACTTGACATCGAGATAGATGTCACATAAGCAGGTGTACTGAAGTTGAACTTTGCAGGAGCAAGCATCAGATAGGTATAACACTTGATATTCTGAAAACTATGTGGATACTACACTGAATAAGAACGAATGGAAGTGTCAGAAGGAGGCTAAAGGCAAAAAATAGATGGAACAGAGCCTAATAGATAGATAAGTCATATTTTAGCCAGGAGAGAGTCGATGAGTGTTATATAGTTATTTATGAATGTATTTTTAATGTATAATTTCAGTTTATTTTCATTTTTGGTTTAAAACTATGGCTGACATAATAAAACTCTTAAAAGTATATATATATTTTCAATCTTTATTACTATACATTATTTAGTATTCATTTATTCTCTCTGACCTAGGGAAAAGGTCAGAAAACCCTGGTCATAATTGTTTACAATGTTGCGTGTTCCTAATGATACAAAACATTACAGAGGAATGATACTTAGCCGATGAAATCTCATCGAGTTCACGCATGACATATTGTGGTATAAAATATGGCTATCTCTGATGCATCTGCAGATTTAAATTTATTTTTGCGTACTGTTTTCTATCAACTGATACCCCAAATTTATACAAGCCACGTCTTCGCACCACAATGTGACATAGCATCAAATCTGCTTAATCTCGTACCATTTTTTTAAAGTATCAAGGATATTCTTGGTGTAGCTGATCATCATGTTTCGAGACACTGAACCTAAAAAATAACAAATATCAATAAATAGAATTCGGAATTTATTCCAAAAATATTTTTCTTTAGGAATTATATAGGATTTCTCGTTAATATACTGACAAACTTTTAAAGGTGGTAGGTGCATCAAAATAAACATTTTTTTGCTTAATAAAATAAAAATAATTTTATTGCCCAACAAATTAATCCATTTACAGAACAAAATACATGAAATAAATGTTAAACATAATATTTCGACAGAAAATAATTTTAGCAACAGCAAGAAAAAAAAAAAAGAAAAGAAAGAATCCTAAATACATTAGCTACAAATTAGTACAACTAATGGTCGAAATAAATATCCCAATCAGAACAAAATTAATTAAAATTTGAGCACATTAGCCTTATAGGTGAATTTCTTCCCAAGTTCGTTCAAATACTTGCTGTATAAAATGTTTTATGATATCTAATGGCTGTTTGGGGAACATTAAAATTTATTTAATTTATCAAAAATAGTACATCAATAGTGTTATGTAATATTTTATAAAAAAATGTAACACTGGAAACTACCCTTCTATTTTCGAAAGAAGCAGAGATTCTTCAATACCTCGAATGGGATACAGCTCATCTATTTTAAAAGAAAGGTACTTGAGAGATCGCCGCTGAACATTTTCCAATGATCTTTTATCAATATTGTAAATAAGGTTCCAGATAAGAGATGCATATTCTAGCCTGGAACGAACTAAAGAAAAGTAAAGGATCTCCAAGCTTTAAGAGTTTGTAAAAGAACGAGTATTACGAATTAGGAACCCTAAGCTTTTCAACGCAGAAGCAACTGTATTTTCAATATAATCCGAAAAAGTAACTTTTTGGTTGAATAATGTAACTTTTTGGTTGAATAATATACCTTAATCTTCAATTTGTGCACAAGTCCGATAAATGTAGGCTGTTAAATAAATAATCAAACTCCACCTTGTTAATCAATCAATATATGTTTATTGTCAAAGCTACAAGAACTTATAGATATATAATACTTCTAGTATGGGAACATACTTCATATTTAGACACATTCATTCAGCTTGTTTTCATTACACCAATTTTCAACGATTCCCAAGTTGGGTCTGTAAAAAGTAACAATCTTGAATTGATGAGATTGAGGTAAATATTTTTAAGTCAGCAGCGAACAGCAGGTTAAATTTATTGCCAAGTCATTTATAAATATACTAAATAATAGTGGTCCCAGATTGGAGCTCTGTGGAACTCCAGATGTTGCTGTGAGGGGTGAAGATGAAAATCCGTTGTAAAAGACATAATTAAAACGATGATTTAGGTAAGATGAAAATAATCTCAACAGCGACTGATCAAACCCTAAGCATTCCAACTTCCTTACAAGAATATTATGATTTTTAATTATTACAAAATACATTATGTATGTACAAAAAATATTCTAAACATATTTTAACTAACAAGAGTTTTATTTTTAACTAGTTATATTCAAAAACAAATGTCATTTTTAAAACTATGTTTAACAATAACCGATGAGTATACAACAAGGTTCACAGTTTAAACTAAGTCTACATTTTAACTGCCTATTGTACAACCCGCCATATGTACAATTAAAAATTAATTGTATTTCTTTAAAATGCACCTTATTCTGTTGATCAAAACCATTCGATAAAAAAATTAAAAAATATTGGTATAAGGGTGGTTTTTATATCTATGCTATAAAGCATGCATTGGGGTAGCATGTAGATTATCTAAGTATCAGGTCAGAGAGATTAAAATTAAATAACATATGTAGTGGGATTCTCATCTTTTGAGTACGTCTCCTATCGAGACTCCTATCTTTGTTCGACAGACAGCGATTTTGATGTAATGTCTCTCTATATTCTGTATATAATGTGTCGAGTTGGCACAAAAGAATCGCTGTTCTGACCAGAAGAAATTAACCACATCAAAGGAAGAAAATTAGGTCCCCTGTTATTTTTAATTTATATTAATGATTGTTAATGTTGCAATAATTAATATGACATTTACCTGTTTGCCTTTGATGTCCTTATCTATGTTTCTTGTAAGTTGTAAGGATTCAGATAACTAAGAGTTAATTGTCAATGAAACTCTGCAAAATGTTTATAAATGATGTTGCAATCATTTGTTAAAAATCAACACAAATACCTAAAACAAAATACAAGCTGATAAGTAATAACTATATGCAGTTTGTGGACAAACAATATAAGAAATTGGAAGAAAATCTATACAGTTAGTAGAAAAATTCAAATATTTAAGGGTAATTATTCGGAAACAGATGAAATTCACAGACCATATGCAAATACTGTTATCAAAACAATTGCAGTTAAATTACATTTCCTATTTAGAATCATAGAATCCCAGGCAGCACACATTAGTATAACTAACGTATTTTATACGTAATACTCGTTTAATTTTGGTATTGGTTGATTCCGTATACGTTTACAGTTTACGATTATTATACATGCCGTATTTTAAAAGATATATTATACGTTTTTTGTATACATCCTATGGTATATAATTGTAAATTTTTCTGCGTTTAAATGTAGTTAACAATATGCGACTATTTTTGGTTTGCGATGAACTATTTATATACAGTGGGCCTAAATATACGTTTAGGTTTATTTAAATTAAATTCGTATAAATTTACATAATATTACAATATGTGTTCTTCGTTTATAACTCCCGTTTAAATTTCGTCTTGGTTGATTTTTTAAACGTTTACCATCTACCATTTTTATACTTAACGTTTTTTAACATATAAATTAAACGCTTTTGTTTGTGGATACTAGTTAATATACCTATATTATTCTACGTTTAAATATAAGTCACCTTAAACGCATATTACCAGTTTACGATGAACTAGTAGACAGAAGTAAATAATATGTATATATTTAGGTTTATTTAAATAAAAAGCTTATTTATTTACATTACACCATATTTTTTAAATTATATTACCTGTAATATTTATAACAATTCCCCATTGTACAGATTTCAAACACCCGAACATTTAAATAACCCGCCAATAACCATGGTGGGATGGACTAGTCCATGTCGTTTCAGTGAGTGAGATTTGGGGTGTACTTTAAGCTAATTCGGGCTGGTCCAAAGTTCGCGTAGTGCAGAGAATCGAGAGGGGAGTAAGGTACCGGCAGACGATCGGGAATCAGCTGACTGATGGTGACTGGTTGCTGTGAAGTGCTCGCATCAATCAGACAATTCACGCTATTATAAGTTATATTTCTGTTAACTAGTTGCTAACCACGATAATTGTTTTTTATGTATTAAAAAGTTCTTGTAAAATTGTTGGTGTTGTTGTTGTTGTGCCCAGTTGCATTGCATGTTGCTTTGGCGTCCTGGCTTTTACGATATTGATTAAAAGCATATAGGTAAGTTTCTATTAATGTTTTAATTTAGCTACTCTTTTAATAATTGTTGCATTTTATTACACTGTGTAAAATTATTATAGAAATTCCAGAACATAACCTTACTTTTGTTTCTCTTATTTTTATACGTATTTCTATACGTATTTTTTAGGCTGCCTAGTTATTCCAAGCATACTTATTTCCCTTTTTTTTTATCAGTTGTTTTTTATTTAATAAAATATCTAAAATAACCCTGTCTCGGCGTCATCTACTAAGAAAAATAGCACAAAATGTTCAAGATGCTTTAAAGTCAAATCAATTTTTTTTATTCCCAATGAAGATAACATTAATAAGGCGTCGGACATTAATATATCATCTGATTCTATTATTTATAATAATTTCCTAGAAAATAATACAAATTTAACTTTGGAGCTTTTAGAAAATATTTCAGTTATATTTTGGTTATAGGAATGGGGGTGAACCAAGAGACTTAACCGACCGAACGATTAGAAGTGCTATGCAAGATTGGCTTAAGTTAGCTAAGGCCTGTCTAGGACACAACACATCCAAAATGTTAAGCTAAGATGTTAATTTTCATATATATTTTTTGTCAGTTAAAGAAAAGTTTCGTTTAGTTTGTTATTCAGTATTTTAGTGTTTATTTTTTAGTACTTATTTATTTTTTAGTATTTTATTGTTTATTTATTTTTTTTTTTTAATAAAATATTGTTCTGTACATATAACAAGTGATAAAAAAAATTTGCTAAATATTTAGGCCAATTACAACCAAAATAGAAACACGAGTAATACCTATTTCTAATGTATACACACCTGCTATGGATGAAATCCAAACTGTCATTTAAGAAATATTAACATTTTTCCTTGACCTCTTTTAGAAATTTTGTTTTGATCACTTTATTTAATTTGTGTTTGAAATACATTTAAAACAATATCAGGTAGACGCATTTTCACGTATATATTGGGTAGCATATCAACGGTATCCATACGTATATTGTAGTACATAAAAAAACGTCTTTTATGCCAAAGTGGATTCGTATAAATATTCTACAACTATAAATCTAATATAGACGTATAGTAAAAACGTTTAATTATAGGTGGATAAATTCTTAGTAATCGACGTTTATAAGGCGGACATTTTCACGAATATATTTGGTAGTACATCAACCGTATTCATACGTATGGTAGTACCTAAAAAAAAACGTAATTTATACCAAAGTGTGCTGCCTGGGATGTTATTAAAATAATTGTTATTACATTATTTTTTATTAAATTTGAATATTGTGATATTAGCAAACTAGCCAAATAAATAAAATAAAAACCGAAAACATACCTGGATCTACAATAATATATATAAATAATATAAGTACATTGCATCTTTTAAATTATTAAAGTCCATTAAATTGAAATGACACGTCAAACCATAAACGTCAAACTTTCAAAACAAACATGCTTGTGTTCCAAACAGAAAATAGCATTTATAGAATAATTTATTTACTTGCAACCTTTCCCCACACACCACCTCGCCCCTCACCCATAAACATTGTCAAATTGGGCTAAGCCATTTTACATTCGTCTGCATAGGGAGCGATATTGCAATTTTTCAATTTTTAGTGTCTATTCCGTCTGTTCAGATGGCAGCATCTTATGGGCCCTACATTTTTAAATCTTATCACAAGAATCCTGAAATAATTAGGCAAAAATAAAAGAATGTATGTTGCGTTTTAACTTTTAAATACTATTAAAAATGATGGAAAGTCCATAACTTTTAAATATTTGTTAAATATCACTTATTAAAATATTTTGCATTAAAAGTAAAACAAACCATAGACTTTCCATCATTTTTTACAGTTTTTTGAACCCATTTATGAAAACAGTTTTTGAAAATATTATCGTTCAGAGCTGTATTTCTTGTGATAAAAAAGTCGCCGTCACTTGTCATTGAACTTGGCCTTAATAATAAAAGAAAAGTGAAGATGGCAAACAAGTAATTTTTAATAAAAACTAAAGATTATAACCAAAGAAGGAGTATGCATTGAAAACGAAAAGATGGGAAAATTGTTTGTAATACGTTTTAATATATGCAAAGATAATTGCTTGACAACAACTGAAGATCTGTGGCATAAGAGATTGGACCATCTCAATAGAAACAGTTTAAAACATATAAAATGTGATCTATGTATGAAGGGAAAATCAACAAGATTGCCATATAAATCAGTAGAATACAAGAAATCAAGTAGAATGTTTAAACTCCTACATACTGATATATACGGTCCAATAAAACCTAAAACAAATAATGGAGAAAGATATTTCCAAACAATCATTGACGATTTCTCCCATTTCACCACCACTTATCTGCTTATGACAAAAAGCGAAGCAAAAGAAAATCTTATAAACTATATAAAAGAAATGAACGCTGAATTTGGAACAAAAACAAGTAAAATTAGATGTGACAATGGCGGAGAATTCTCATCAAACGATTTAAAAAATTTCTGTAGAAATAAAATAAAATCAGAATATACAATCCCATACACGCCTCAACAAAACTGTACGGCCAAGAGAATGAATCGTAGCTTATTAGAAAAAGCCAGAACCATTATGCTAAGTCGGAACTTCCAAAACACCTATGGGGTGAAGCAGTAAGATGTGCCACCTATCAACTAAATCGATGTCCTACACCGGCTATAAATGGAGAGGTTCCAGCTAAAATATGGTATGGCCGAATAAATTATGACAAACTTAGGATATTTGGAAGCAAAGCATGGGTTAATAATGAACCAGTACATGGAAAATTCGGGGCCAGAGCTACAGAAATGAGAATGGTCGGATACAGCGGAGCAGGATACAGGTTGTGGAACTCGACAGAAGATAAAATCATCTGCGCAAGAGATGTAAGATTTGACGAAAATGAATTAAATTACAAGTCATCTATAATAAGTGACAAAGAAGAAAGTACAATAAACAAATTCAGTATAGAGGGGACAATTGAAAAAAAAAATTAAGTATGTGAACAGGAAGAGAATCAATTTAGTGATGAAGGAGAAGAAGAAAATCATGCTGCGGAAGATATTGACTATACAACTTCAAAAAGAAAAAGAACTTTGCCTATTAGACTAAACGACTACGAGCTATACACAGCATACTGTCTTAATGCAAGTGAAGATCCAAAAACTTACAAAGAAGCTGAAAGTAACAAAGAATGGAAAATTGCTATAGAAAAAGAGCTTGATGCACACAAACAGATAGGAACGTGGATACCAGCAAAGTTACCAAAAGGACGAAAAGCAATAGATACAAAATGGGTGTTTAGAACTAAAGAAAACGGATTGAAAAAGGCTAGACTAGTAGTTAAGGGATTTCAGGAAGAAACTTTCGGAAACGTGTATGCTCCAGTAGCAAGAATGTCAACAGTTAGAATGATGATTTCACAGGCAGTACAAAAACATTGGAAAAATTAAACAATTAGATATACCAACGGCTTTTTTGAATGGAACTTTTAAAACAGAAGTCTATATTAAGGGTATAATAATAGCACCTCAGTTCAATTTTAAACATCGATAAATCGAAAATGCTCTAATGAAATGGGCTGAAATTTTAAAATCACATATTATAGTAAGTTGTCGAAGGCCCCAATTTTTTTTTCTGAAAAGTACTTTTTGTTTCTGAGGAAAAAATTCGGTGACCTCATAAAATTGGAATTTTAGCAAAAGGATATGTCATGTCCTAGATAGTGTCACAATAAATACGCTATAAAAATTTTATTTCTTAATATTGTAACACGAGTGTGGGTTGAAACTATTTATTTAATTAAAATACAAAAAAAATAACTATCCGAACGCGTAAAATATTTACAATTATTACTATATACAATTGAAACGTTGATCCGCCACGCGCTGACCGGCTTTCTATCTTCCACTCCAAATTGACAGTGTCCTATCATCAACAAACCATGGTAACCGCTTCCATGACCGTTCTCGATCATTCCTCACACTTTCTCCAAGTTTCTGTCAGCCTGCCCGATTGTAGGTTGGGTTTCCTGTCACCTTGACGGTTCGTTGTCTCATACTGTTGTGACAAACCTTCGCACTGTCTCGTCCGTAGAGCCAAACCGTTACACTGCCCCCTCCTCAGATGCATTCCTCCTGGAATGCTGTTGATGTCTTCAAGGTTCTCTCCGTCCTGGAGCCGCTGTATTCGTACATCTTCATCGTGGTCTCCGGCGAATGGTGCTAGTCGATCAGAATGGACTACTATCGGTTTTCCTCTGGGAGCCTTGTAGATTCGATAGACTACGTCATTGATCCTCTTCCTGATGACATATGGACCCTCCCAGCTCTTCTGCAGCTTTGGACAGAAGCCCCGCCTTCTTCGTGGGTTGTAGAGCCATACCAGGTCACCTTCCTTATAGCAGGACTCTGCTGCTCGACTGTCGTAATATTTCTTCATTCGGTCGCTAGCTAACTGCAGGTTGGTCCGTACTAGCTCATGGGTATCTCCCATCTTCCTGCGGAGTTCTGACACATAATCTTCTCCGGCCATGTCTTCACCAGGTTTGGAACCAAACATTAGGTCACATGGCAGCCTCATCTCTCGACCAAAGAGTACTTTTGACGGTGTCTGTCCTGAGGATTCATTAACAGCTGATCTGTAGGCCATCAAGAACAGTGGAATGTGCTCGTCCCAGTCCCGCTGATGATCGGAGACAACCTTCGATAAGTGCCTGATCAATGTTCTGTTCATGCGTTCCACCATTCCATCGGACTGCGGGTGTAGGGCCGTTGTTCTGGTCTTCCGGATTCCCAACTTCTGGCAGACGTCTTGGAACAGCTTGCTTTCGAAGTTCCTTCCTTGATCGGAATGTAGTTCCAAGGGCACCCCAAATCGGCTGATGAATTCTTTCACCAGGATGTCAGCGAGGGTGGCAGCTTCTTGGTTGGCAACAGCATATGCTTCTACCCACTTGGTGAAGTAGTCCATTACGACGAAAATGTACTTCTTCCCTGCATCGGTTTCTGGCAGAGGACCCAGTACATCTACAGCGATCCTCTCGAATGGGCTTCCTACGATGTACTGCTGCATTCCAGCCCTACGCTTGCGTTGTGGTCCGTTGCTCGCCGCACAGGTGGCACATCTTCGGCACCAGTCTCTTACGTCGTCGGAGCAGCTCACCCAGTAGAACCTTTCTCGAACCTTCTGTAACGTCTTCTTGACACCCAGGTGTCCTCCTGACGTTCCATCGTGAAGCTGTCGTAGTATCTCTGGTATGCAGGTCTTCGGGACTAGCAGCTGCCTCTTTGATTCAGTGCCATCGGCATTTTCAACGATTCTTTTTAGCAACCCCTCTTCAATCACCAAGGAGTTCCACTGAGCCCAGTAGGATTTCAGTCCTGGTGAAGATGATGATACCTCTTGCCAGGTTGGACGACGA
Source organism: Psylliodes chrysocephalus (assembly GCA_927349885.1). Taxonomy (NCBI): domain Eukaryota; kingdom Metazoa; phylum Arthropoda; class Insecta; order Coleoptera; family Chrysomelidae; genus Psylliodes; species Psylliodes chrysocephalus. The sequence goes on from OV651815.1 coordinate 760,544, forward strand.
TTTGCTGACACCCATTCTCTAATTCTTTTTAGGTCAGGGTCGCTCTCTTGCTGCTCTTGAATCCTCCCTTTGGACCATTCCTCGCTGACGACTTTAGTCTGGCGCAGGCTGGCTTCCTTCTCCTCAAGGCGACTGCAATGGGAGCAATTCTGTTGGCAAGGTCTTCTGGAAAGGGCGTCGGCGTTGCGGTGGCTCACCCCGGGTCGGTGTTCGATGTGGAAGTCGTATTCCTGCAGTTTTTCCATCCATCTCGCTACTTGTCCTTCAGGATTCTTGAAATTAAGTAACCACTTCAAGCTGGCGTGGTCAGTTCTGATCAGGAACCTTCGCCCATACAGGTACTTGTAGAAATGCTCAACGGACTTCACCACTGCTAGAAGTTCTCGCCTGGTGACACAGTAGTTACGTTCAGGTTTGGACAACGTCTTGCTGAAGTAACCAAGGACTCTTTCCCGACCATCCTGGAGCTGTGATAAAACGGCACCGATTCCTACGTTGCTGGCATCAGTATCGAGGATGAACTTTCCTTCGGGAAGTGGATAGCCTAGGATCGGAGTCGACGTCAGCTGTTTCTTCAGAGCGTCGAAGGCTTCTTGGCATTCTTCATCCCAGCTGAAGCTTCTACCTTCCTCAGTCAATCGGGTCAACGGCTTGGCGATGTCTCCGAACATCTTAACGTAGCGGCGGTAGTAAGAGTAAAGTCCAAGGAAGCTTCTCAGTTGGTGCTTATCGGAGGGGACTGGCCATTGCTCGACTACGTGAATCTTGTCTGGATCTACGGCGACACCTTCTCTGCTAACTATATGTCCTAGGTAGCTGACCTCGGTTTGGAACAGGTGGCATTTTTTTACGTTTAACGTCAGGTTTGCAGCTTGAAGTCTCTTGAAAACCTCTTCGAGGTTTAGCAGGTGTTCGTCAAACGTCCGCCCCAGTATGATGACATCATCTAAATAAACGAGACAGGTTTTCCAGGATAAACCCCTGAGGATGTTTTCCATCAGTCGTTCAAAAGTGGCTGGAGCGTTGCAAAGACCAAATGGAAGGACTGTAAACTGCCACAGACCAGTTCCGCTGGTGAACGCCGTCTTCTCTTTGTCGGCGGGATCCATTTCTACCTGCCAATAACCGCTCTTCAGATCCAGGGTAGAGAACAGCTTGGAACCCGCTAGTGCATCTAGGGCGTCGTCGATTCTTGGCAGAGGGTAGCTGTCCTTCTTAGTGACATCGTTGAGCCTGCGGTAGTCGACGCAGAACCGTGTTGATCCATCCTTCTTCTTCACCAGTACTACGGGAGAGGCCCAGGGGCTGCTGGAAGGTTCAACCACTCCGTCTTTCACCATCTCCTGGAGCGTTCGCTCCGCCTCTTCTTTCTTGACTTGGGGCAGTCGTCGAGCAGCTTGGCGGATAGGGCGCGCCTCACCAGTGTCAATTTTGTGTCTTACTATGCTGGTTCTTCCTGGTCTGCCATCCGTCGAACCCAGAATGGAACGGTAGCGGTTGACTAGGTCTCTCACCTTCTTCCTCTCTTGTTGAGACAGGGATGGACCGACAGTGGCTAGGATCTGTCCGAGTTTGTCTGACTTCCGTTCTTCCTCAGCAATCCCTTGGTGAATCACTGCTGTTATTGGCTCGAAAGTTCCTACTTGAGCGCCTTTCTTGAGGGTGACTGGATGGTCTTTGATGTTGATGAGACGAACAGGCACACTTGCAGCGGACTTGATTAGTGCCTTACCAACGAGGATGCCTCTTCCTAGCTCCTGGTCGTGGTTTCTGGACTCCACCATGGCTGGAATTCCGTCTTGGATGGACCCGTTCAGACGAGCTACGGTTATGGACTCACATCTTGCTGGGAGTTCGACGTCTTCGGCTAGCATTACCTCTGCGACGGCTGTCTCACGTTGGTGCAGAATCAACTCTTCGGCGCCGATGTGGATGACTCGTTGCTTCAAGTCTAACTGGAAGCCATAGATATCCATAATGTCCATTCCCAAGATGACGTCCTCTTCGATGTCGGCTACTAAGGCAGGGTGTGAAACATGGGTGGAACCAAACTGTATTCTTACGTCTACCTCACCGTGGACCTTGGCTGCTTCCCCTGTAGCGGTTCGTAATCGCCACCTGGTGGGTGACATCTTCTGTTTCCTGGCGACTCCTCGGCGGACGATGGTCTTCGTTGCTCCGGTATCCACCAGCATTGAATACCTCTTGCCGTCTACGGTGCCGTCTACATAGATGCTGCTGGGACGGTGACTCAGTGAAGCCAGGACGAGGAGAGGGTCTTGTAGGCTATTTCGGGTCGATGTTGCCCTCCTGGAGTCGACCCGTTCTAGTTTTCCGGCTGCCTGGGGTCATCTTGGGTGGTCTTGTCACGATGCTGACATGTACTTCTGACGTGACCAAGTTCTCCGCAGCTCCAACATCGTACTGATTTCCTCTTCTTCGTCGCCATAGTCTTCATCAGGCTCACCAGCTGTTCTAGGATCTCCCTGTTGGACTCTCCATGGTGTTCCTCTTCGCTGGAGTGGCTGGTGACGGCTCGGACTCGGTCATGGGCACGGGACGCTGCAGTTGCTGCTTCAAACTCCAACGCCGTTGACAGTGCATCCACCAGGACCTTGGGACGGGCTAGGCGCAGTGCTCTCTGCAACTCCTGGTCTCTCATTCCATCGACGAACGCTTGGACAGCTAGGCATTCGAGTACGCTTTCAGGGGCCGAGGGATAGGCAAAGCGTACCATCCGTGCAACGTCGGCTTCGAACTCCTGGATGGACTCACCTGCCTTCTGTCTTCTATTCTTAAGTTGGGACTGGTAGACTTGTTCCAGGTGTGCTTGGCCGTACCTCATCTCTAGACGCTTCACCAGTTGATCGAAGTCTTTGGACTCGTCGGCATGGAGGGTCTGCAGGACATCTAAAGCATCACCACGTAGGGCAACTGTGAGTGCTACTGCCTTCTCCCCAGGGGACCATCCGTTGGCGTCGGCCGCTGCGTTGAACTGCTTGAGATAGTTGGGCCAGGAGGTCTTGCCGTCGAAGGTAGGTGGCTTCATTCTGGCTTTGGTCTCACCTACAGCGCCGAAGTCTCGTCGATCTTCACCTCTTGAAGACTGGCGGGAGAATCGTTCTTCGATCGCATGGAGCTTGATCTCGAGAGTTGAAAGATTGCTCTCCAGCCTTTCTACCACGGGGTTGGGTTCCTCTTCTCTGCTTCCAGGAGGTAGCGGATTGGACAGGAAATCTTGTAATTTCTGGATCTCTTCTTCGACGCCGGATATTCTTTCCTCCTGCTGAGCGATCACACCGGATATTCTTTCTTCCTGTTGAACAATCACACCGGTTATTCTTTCTTCCTGCTGAGCAATCACACCGGATATTCTTTCTTCCTGTTGGGAAATTTCTGATCGCAGTTCTGCTGCCTGGTTAGCCATGGCCCGGGAGAGGTTGGAGACTTCTTCATTAACCTCATGAACCTCGGTGGACATGCTGGTCATCTTTTCAGCAAGCTCATCTCGCTGATTGGACATCTCGGAGGACAGGCTGGTCATCTTTTCAGCAAGCTCATCTCGCTGAAGGGACATCTCCGTAGACAGGTTGGAGATCTTTTCGGCAAGCTCGGCAAAGGACTTCACAGCCTTCAGGGAGGGATCTTCAAATTCTATGGCATCAGGATCGTCACCTCGACTTTCGTAGTACTCCCTCAAACGTGCTACCAACACCGTCTTGGGTCCCGTCGTGTCTAGCTCAAGTTCTTCTAGCTCTCTTCTGAGCTCTGCAACCAGCAACTGATTTAACTTCTTAGACATCTTCTTTCTTCAGGACCCCACACCTGACACCAATTGTAACACGAGTGTGGGTTGAAACTATTTATTTAATTAAAATACAAAAAAAATAACTATCCGAACGCGTAAACTATTTACAATTATTACTATATACAATTGAAACGTTGATCCGCCACGCGCTGACCGGCTTTCTATCTTCCACTCCAAATTGACAGTGTCCTATCATCAACAAACCATGGTAACCGCTTCCATGACCGTTCTCGATCATTCCTTACACTTTCTCCAAGTTTCTGTCAGCCTGCCCGATTGTAGGTTGGGTTTCCTGTCACCTTGACGGTTCGTTGTCTCATACTGTTGTGGCAAACCTTCGCACTGTCTCGTCCGTAGAGCCAAACCGTTACAATATCAAACGGTATTTAAAAAACACTTGTTCAAAATTTTGTATTTATATGCCTCTGGGTACTGCTGCTTCCTTGCGGATATTGTCGGTAACTTCACTCGGTACACTCGGAAGAAGGATACACCCACAGAACACTTACTCTTAGAACGGTATCTCCCATGTTAAAAAAGGATGATAGAGTTTTTAGCGGCACCTGGTGGACGTGGTTGATTTTTTTTCAATTAAGTCTTTGTCTGGTAAGAGGCCATATGAAAGAAGAGAAAATAATAAAAAGAAGAGAAGAAAAGCGCGGGGCTATTCAAATTTGACAGTAAAAATTATCCGCATTAAAAACTGTTAGCCAAATTAAGATTTGTTCACACAAATTGCATTTTTGCTTTATTATAGCGAATATCGCTATAATAAAGCAAAAATGCAGTTTGTGTGAACAAATCTTAATTTGGCTAACAGTTTTTAGATAAAAAAAAACAAGAATATTCAAAAAATAAATTTATTAAAGAATATATATAATACAAATCCAATATTTAAAAAATGTAATGTATATGAAAATTGTATTATGTATGAAGTAGCTGGATGGCTGCTACATATTCCAGGATACAACACTGTCCATCATTTTGTGAAGAACTTTAGCTGTGAAAAAAGAAAGACAGTATAAGTACAATCTCATTAAAATAAATGTATTAATAAAAAATTATAAGTCCGAGGAATACTTTATTTTTTAATAAGTCCAACATCTACGATACAGCTTTGCAACCCCAAAGGTCATGAAACACAAATTTCACAGTATATGCCGCGTTTAAGAATCCACATCGGATGCAACTGAGATGTAGTAAATCTTTGATCACGTGATTCAGTTTACGTAAATGTAATGGGACAGATGTGTCCGATTTAAAATAAACTATTTGAGGCGCTGTTCTCCACATCTCGGCAAATGGGCTAAAATAATAATTTATAATACTCTTAATATTACCTTATTTTAATTATTGTGCCACTATACTGTATTTGCTCAACCAGAATGAGTTGCAATGATTGCAAAAGTTGCAGAATAGAGGTCTGAGGATAATACTGAGCTGTTCGAGATTGGAACCAATCAATTCCATGTTGAATGTGCTTCAGTGGTTGCCTGTTAAAAAATATTTGCTATTCTATTCCCTGCTTTTTATATTTAAAATTAAATCAGGAATCTCCCGTGTATATTTACAAAATATTTTAAGTTATAATCAGGATGTTCATGAACCTAAACAGGTAATAAGAAAAATGTACACCAAATTCAGTGTTTTTTAAAGGTGTACAGGCTTTTAATAATTTGCCTGAGGATATTAAATGTTCTTCAAATGTGGCAATATTTAAAATAAAACTGGGTGAATACCTGTTCACCTATTGCCGTTTTTTTTCTTTCTTGTTCTTTTATTGTTTTGTATAGTTGACATGTAAGTGTACTGTATCTTATGTATTTTTTATTGCATTTTAAATGTATGTTGATTCTATATTTATGTATTTTTTATATTTTAAAGTGAAGATGTATTGACATGTAAAAAATAGTTTTTTTGACTAAATAAACGTTTTATATATAGGTATGTGGATAAAAAAACGCCCGAGATGTAAAAAATGCATCTGATGTGGATTCTCAAACACAGCAATAAGTATAAAATAAATAAGTAGAGTACTAACTTTCCTTCTCGAAAAGAAGTCCAACATATATTATTAGTCTGCTTCTTCTTCTTCTTCTAGGATACAGCTTTGCAACCCCAAATGTCATGAAACAGAAAATACACAGTATAAGTATAAAATAAATGAGTAGATTACTAACTTTCCTTCTCGAAAAGAAGTCCAACATATATTATTAGTCTGCTTCTTCTTTGAACCTTTACTTGAAGTAGAAGGTGTTTGATCAACATATTCAATTTCTACGTTATTTGAGGAAAGTCCATCCGCTACTCTTCCAGGAACTGCTGGTAGGGATAGCGTTGGAAATGCTTCAGGTGTTAGACCTCGACGAGAGCCAACTACTTTATACTTCTCTTCAAAATGTTTATGACATACTACAAAGGTGGAATAAATTTGTAGTCTTGTTTTATTATTAAATCTTGGACAACGAACAGCAAGTGCACAAATATCAAATAAATCGGGTGAATTCGTAGGGTGAGGCAGGCGATGCATCTTGTTGTCCACAACAAGGCAATTCGGTACACATTTTCTATAATTACGCATCTTTATGAAAAACCACAAAATAACAGCGGAAAAAGCACAAATTTATAATGGAAAAACAAGCTTATTAACAGTGGTCAACTAAATCAATTAAGCAAATTGGAAATGAAAACAACTGAATACAACAGTCACCAATATAAATAAAGTTCACGTTTGATTTAAGCCAAGACGCCATGACACCCCCACAAAAATCAATATTCACCTGTCATTTACACTCCCACCACCTACCCCACCACCCGACTGCAGCGCCACGCGGACGTGGTTGATTGATCCCAGGCCTGCGCATACCAGTTTCCCACCCCTGGATACACCCACAATATATCCCCTATAGTAATGTAACTGGGATTCAAGAAATGGCTTTGAGTTACGCTGCGGCCAGACACAGGTCTCATGGCGCTAGTATCGTTATTGATTTTTGACATCGGCACGTTCATTGGTTGACGACGAATTCAAAACAATCTGATCGGAGCGTTACTCACTCCCACTCCTTCTCTTTGTTTAGATACTTATAAAAGAGAGAGATACCAGTTAATTATTCCTATTTCGAATCATCTTTCATTCTTTAGCGTTGAGTTTTTATAAGTGAAGCGTGAAGTGTCAGTGTTGACAAGTGATAATTTTTTGATTTTTTCTTCTACGAAATTTAATATTAATTTTGTTTCAGCGATATTTATTGTGATTTGTGTTGTATTAAGTGCTTTCTTATTTAATATGGGAAACAAAACGTACGACAAACTCAGAAAAAGAGGAATCAAGGAGGGATTGCTATCTATGGCTGTCATCCAAGGGTCTGCGCCCCAGATAATACTTTTCCAGTGGGAAAAGCCTTTAAAATTCAAGTATAACAATTTTATGTTTCCGTTTTCCCTTCTTTTAATGTAGGTGCCAATTTTGAGGTAAGTTTGTAATAATTTTTCATATTTTTTCAGTTAATATCCTCTTAATATTATAATTTAACTATGATCTTATGCTTTCCTATGGACACGATTCAAGGAAGGAGTCCTATGGCTGTCATCCATGTTAAT